>JACYXH010000659.1:4897500-5005000 GCA_026745465.1 Lota lota
ATAAATGGCCTAATATATGTTTTATGTTGTAAGTCCCTGTTCCATGGTGGTCAGAAGTGTCTCTGTGTGCTCTAGATAGATGGTGGTGTGAGAGCATCTCTCTGCAGCACGGCGGGAGAGCGTGGGGGTGGCGTGATGATGGCTGATTGGACAGGACGGCTTCATGGACGCCATGTTTAAATCATCTATCATTTATCACATGCCTCTTGAAGGAAATGTTGACTTACTCCACATTTACTTGACCCAGTTAGCTGCCATCTGTGCCGGGAGCACCCTGGTGCCACAGCAATGAATAATGGGAAATTGGACCTAGAAATGACCCACTCGTGAATATAAATGATGTATTATTTCTCATTTTCGTTCTATTTATTATTGTTTCTTGACTTGAATTGTTCTGTGTGTGTGTGTGTGTGTGTGTGTCTCTCTTCCAGGTTCCACGATGGGGACGACTTCTAAGCAGCCGAGCGAGCGAGTAAGGAAGCCCGAGCAGGACAAAAGGGTATGAGTGTAGAGATCGGTTGGAAGTGGCAGCAGCAGCAGCAGGCTCTGTTGGACCCCAGCGAGAGCTCAGAAGTGAGTCAGAGCTAATAAAAGCAAGGAGGTGGCAGACACACAGGGAAGGAGAGCGAGGAAACTGACGCGAGAACCACAAGGAACAAACGAAGAGCTCAAGAACTGGAGAAGAACAAGAGCAGAAGAGGAGCAGGCAGACAGAAGAATGGCGGAGGTGGAGATGGGCTGGGTTGAGGCTTTGACGGCCATACCTCCTCTCCTGGACGCCGGCCTGAGGAGTGGGCGGTTGTGTTGACCAATCAGGGGCCGTTGTTGTGTGCGCTGCCCAGACGGAGCCGCTCATTACCCCCGCTGGACAAGCCCCCCCCCCCCTGTGATGTGATGAATAAGTTTGAGGTCCTTGGCATCGTCGGGGAAGGTGGGTGGCTAACTCTTTTACCCTAGAATTTAATAACAGTGCGTGTGTGTGTTTGTGTGGGTGTGGATGGGTGGTGTGGCTCCATTTTGAACAGGTGGTGTGCCCGGCAAACACCATCACCCAACTATAGAATGTTGGCCGATGCGTACCGCCCCGACAAACGGCAATTCAACATATTTGGTAACTACCAACAAGCACCAACTGGTCTGGCACAATGGCTGGATGTTGGTGTTTGTTGGTGGTTGTCAGGGTGGTGTGCAAGTTCGCCTTAAAACAAACACAGTGAATTAAAAGTTCTATGTTCCGACAAGTGTGGCCCTTGTCATAACTGTGGCCCTGGACCCTCTGGACCTAGAAACTAGGTACAATTGTACCTACAAACTAGGTACAAACAACTAGGAACAATTCCTGAACCCCACTCTGATACGTAGTTGGACAGACTGCTAGCCAGATGTTCTGTGCCCTACCATACCAGGTCTGACCTTCTCAATGACCCTCTGTCCATGTTCTGCTGTTGAAAAACGTTATCCCAGAGTTGAGCCAAACATACAAATAGCATTCATCCTCAAAACATTTGTCTTTTGTCTGTCTTGAAGGTCTCTCTGTATACAGACATATAGGTATCCTAACCCTATATGGTCATATACTGTAGGTTTCTTAAATATATATATGGTCATATAGCTCTCTTAACCATATCTGATCAAATAGGTATCTCGACCATACATGGTGATATACTTTGGTTTCATAACCCTGTATGGTGATATACTGTAGATATCTTAACCATATATGGTGATATACTGCAGGTCTCTTAACCCTAAATAGTGATATACTGTAGGTCTCTGAACCATATATGGTGATATACTGCAGGTCTCTTAACCCTAAATAGTGATATACTGAAGGTCTCTTAACCATATATGGTGATACACTGCAGGTCTCTTAACCCTATATGGTGATATACTGTAGGTTTCTTAACCATATATGGTCATTTGGTCAATAAGCTGTTTATGGTCATATTAAGTGGAATTTATAATTGCCAGGATGCGCGTTTGGGAAGTGCGTAGACAGTTTATAGATACTGTTTTGCAGTAACGTTGCTGTGGATGGGCAATGCTTGTGGGGCTTCAAAATGTCAGAGAAGCGCCACATGCGTCAAATCGGCGTATGAACCATAATTACGTCATTTTTGGTTTGCGCTGGCTCGTGCAATGACTATAAATTAGGTTTAAGGGTCTTTGTCAGAGT
Source organism: Lota lota (assembly GCA_026745465.1). Taxonomy (NCBI): domain Eukaryota; kingdom Metazoa; phylum Chordata; class Actinopteri; order Gadiformes; family Lotidae; genus Lota; species Lota lota. The sequence continues at coordinate 4,899,674 of JACYXH010000659.1, forward strand.
TATGTTCCTTGAATTTTTATTTATTTACTTCTATCACACAACTCGTCTATGCTAGCTAATGCCATCTCTATGATGAATAATTGATTGCAGATTAAAAAAATCGATGGGCTTTTTGTGCCTTTATTAACAGGACAGTGAAGAGGTACAGGGAAATGTGTTGAGGAAGAGAGAGAATGACATGTAGTATAAGACAACAGGTGGGAATCAAACATGAGACAACACAAGGCGTATTGCCTACATGGTTAGCGTACTAGCGGCTTGAGCCCCAATGGCTAATGAAATTGACATGAAAGTATATTTTTTCAAGCTCGGCTAGTACCCTTCTCCTAATCAGCGATTATGACTTCCCAGTCACCCAAACTGGTGTTTAGCTGAGCTGAGTCACACCAACATTCAAGCCTCTCTTAAGTCGGAAGAAAGTCGCTGTTCATTTGAACATTAGCATTCATGCTAGCTGCGTACCGCATTCTGCTTGTCATTGTTTATTCATCAATAGATAAGATACACACACACCGCTGCCAACAACAAGCTAAAGACAAAACCCAAAAACCAGCTAAAGACATAACCCAACAACAAGCTAAAGACAAAACACAATGTCAGCAAGCTAAAAACATAACCCAACAACAAGCTAAAGACAAAACACAATGTCAGCAAGCTAAAGACAAAACTCAAAAGCAAGCTAAAAACAAAACCCAACAACAAGCTTAAGACAAAACTCAAAAGCAAGCTAAAGACAAAACCCAACAACAAGCTTGAGACAAAACCTGACAACAAGCTCAAGACAAAACACAAATGCAAGCTAAAGACAAATCCCCAAAAAGCTTAAGACAAAACCAGACAACAAGCTAAATACAAAACCCGACAAACAAACAAACCCACATTTGTATTCATCTTTTATTCATCTCTTTAATATTTTTTTTAGTTGGCTACTCTTCAAGAACAACAGGTTATCTTTAACATTGTCATCTTAACATCAGAATGGGGGGAAGATGAAAAGTGCCCTCGTCGTAGGAAAGACCTGAAGGGATGTTTTATTCATGCCGTTGGTGGAGATAAGCACATTAACACTTAACCATGGTCTGCTTCACCAGAATCTACCTAGTCAGGACTTCCTCGCAACAACTTAAACACTTGAAGATAATGAAAGGCAATGCAATGGCTCCCCTGGGTAGGACTGAGCATTCAGGGGAATGGAGAACTTTGTTTTAAACAATTACAAACCAAATCAATGTGGAACATGCTGTACAGTAAACAGTACACATACTGACGTGCTAGTGTTAGTATGTACACAAAAGTAGTTGCAGAATATGACTTAGAGATGCTTTGAATCTTAGACACTATCAATATTAAAGTGATGGACAACAGGATCTAAAAACATAAAATAACCAGAACATATCACAGAGCAATGTATCAATTACACACCTACCCAATATCTTCTCAGGAAAATCAAAAAAGAAAGATTAATAATTATCTCAAGGTCAGCTGATAAACTCAGTGTTGGAAAGACGTAGGATTGTAGGGGTGTGGTCTGAATCCCCGACTCCCTTCTCTGTTGTGTGTAGACTGTACTTCCTCAAAGTCCAAAATGCTGTCGCTTCATTCAGCTGCACCATTGCCATAATGTGAGTGGCCTGGCTTGGCCATATGATTGTACGGTAATTGGTTTCTCGCTTGGCTATGTAGCCAGGAGGGAAAATAGACTCCACCCATTAAATCAGCATGAAGAAATAGAAGGAAATCATTTGACTGAAATTACGTGAGATTGCAATGGATTTAACCCTGGTGGAACATAATGTTTTGTTGCTTGATGCACACCTTGATAACCCTAAATAATATCAATAAATGTAAATTATGGATTTACCCCTGGTGGAACATAATGTTTTGTTGCTTGATGCACACATTGATAACCCTTAATAACATCAATAGACGTAAATGATCGATTTCTGCTGTCAATCTCTTTAAGTATAGTTGATCTATTCACCCTACCAATACATCAGATATGTAAAGATGTCTACAGTAATAAAGAAATGACATGCAATTATTATTTCTGTAGAGAAATTACGAGAAAATATCCAGCCATAATCCGTTTTAAAATAAAATTCACACATGCATATATAAAGGTGCTATATTTGTATTGAGTCATGAAACCGGATGACACGACTAAACTGCCTAAGAATCAGTGGAGGGGAGGGGGGGAGAGGGAGGAGTGGGGGGTGGGCAGGGTAGTCTAGTGGTTTGGGTGTTTGACTCCTAGCTGAAATGTTCTGGGTTCGATACCAAATGCCTCCCTGATGCCATCCCTGAGCAAGATGCCCTTACCCCTCCCTGCTTATTAATGACGAAAGTAAGTATTTAAAACCAGATCACTGTGATTGGCATTGGACACAACCGTCTGCTTCATTAGATACATTAGCATTGTATTGTATAAGAAATGTGTTCTTGAAGAAATGGATCTAGGCTGTTACAGCTCATGTGTTGGATGGAGGGATAGAAGGGGGCTCTACAATGAATGCCGGCCAGCATCTGAAATATGAATGAAGAACTTATGGAACACCATGTGCTAAACAGAAAGCAACAGAGTAACTGTGTGTGTGTGTGTGTGTGTGTGTGTGTGTGTGTGTGTGTGTGTGTGTGTGTGTGTGTGTGTGTGTGTGTGTGTGTGTGTGTGAGCGAGAGAATGTGTGTGTGTGTGTGAGTGTGTGTGTGTGTGTGTGTGTGTGTGTGTGTTTGCGCGAGCATATGCAAGCCCATATGCTATGTTATGTTTACTGTGTCATTTCGGCATAGATTTCTTAATTCATTAAGTAATTGATTCATTCATTTCCAATGTTATGGCAATTCTCCTTACTGCTGTGTCTCAAATAATGAATACATAAACATATCTCAATCTAATCTCAAATGTTGATCCTGTTTCATTCTCTCCAATTTTTTCTATCCATCCTCTTTCACTCTCTATCTCTCTTCCCCCCCCCCACGTTCTCTCTCTCTGGTTTCAGGGGCGTATGGAGTGGTGCTTAAGTGCCGGCATAAGGTAAGAACTGTATTCCCAGTGCTGCTGTATAAAACATGATCATACTGTTTGTTTTTAGAAGGGGATGCTGAATATGGTGACAATGAGGAGAGGCAGGGTACTACCTTCTGAAATGTACACACCTGAGCAAGACTCCTAGCCCTTACCTGCTCTTCAAGAACCTCTTTATTAGGTCCTATGGTAGAGCAAGGTATTCACAATCCCAGGGTCAATTCCTACCGAGGCCACCATCCTAGGACATGGTATTTATTGGTATTGGAAGACTTCTTTGACAAACGTCTCCACCAAATGGCAAATACTATGTAGGCCGCCTCAAATAAAGCCGTGTCTTGAATAGCAATAACAATGTTAACAAATCCTTTATTGAACCATTATAGGACAGGGGTTGCAGTCAGGGTTGATGTAGAGATTATGCAGAGTGAGCCCCTGATAATGACCGGCATGTTGTTCATTATCCTGCTTATTACATGGCTACAGAAGAGTCGATCTAGGAATACACCTCACTCTCCCTATGCCTACCTATCGCTCTCTCTCTCTTCCTCTCTCGCTCTCTCTCGCTCTCTTTCTCCCTGCTTTGAATCTATCCATCAGCTGTAGACTGATGGATAGTTTCCATTTTTCCTCTCTCTCTGAAACCCTCCTCCCAGCCTATTTCCCTAAAATACTTTGTCTTTCTCTCTCTCATCAGGAAAACCTTCTTTATTATGGATTTCTGCTTTCACGGCTACATAAATCCATTCGATTTGATTCACCTATCTTACTAGAACAACAGGGCATTTTAATCACTATAGATTTAACTGTTGCCAGAGTACAGCAAAATGAGCTGTAATTCATAAAATATTTAACTTTTACCAGTACAAAGGATTCATCTATGTTAGTAATAGAAGTAATAGCAGCTGTAATTCAATAGAGATGTAACTGTAACCAGGAACTAAAGGATTCACCTAGCTTACGACAAGGCCTGTAACTTATACGAGATGTAACTGCAACCCAGTAGGATAAAGTAATAATAACTTAGCAGAAAAGACCAACAAATATGGAATTTGCTCAGAATTATTTACTTTAAATAGCATATTCATTTCAAACGTAAACGTTGACATTGACGTTTTAAAAGCGTAGACTTAACTTCAAATAAGCCGTATCTAATAGAGATCCAAAAGCCAGTGCCAAAGTGTTATTCTGTAGTGTATTATTAATATTAATACTAAACACTTAAGTTGTATAGCACATTTTGCACTGTATCTGCAGCTTAACATGCCTTACAGAATGTTTCAGAACAGCCTACAAATAAATGAATAATGGCATTTCAGGATTAAGCCATTGTCTAATTGAGTCTTCCCATTCCCATTTCCAAACTTAACTTTCAGCCCACACATTAGGCAGCCCTGTCTCCTCCATGTCTAAATAATCCAATATGAAGCCAAGGTATTCAAAACCCTTTCCTGGTCCATGTCCGTCATAAGGAAGTACGGAATGGCTCGCATATTTAATACATTGGAAATGATCCTTGCACTTACGATACCTTTCACAATTTATTATTTAATTATATCCCAACCTAAAAGTACCTTATCATGTAAAAAAGGGACAGATTGGTGTATAAGCGACAAGTAGGGTTCAGAATAGTCTAGAAGGGGTTAGGGTACTTGGGTTCTGGGTTCAAACCCCATATTCCCCAGTCTACCTGTTGACTTCCTTGAGTAAGATGCCCGAAGCCCTACCTACTCCTTAATTACATCAAAATTCACATTAATTTGATTTGGATAGAAATGTGGACAGAAATCCTAATTAGTAAGCATACCTAAATAAATAGGGAATATAGAAAATAAGCATTGTGAACTGTGTTTCAAATAGTGGGATTCAACAACATGACCTCAAGCGCAGAGAGAGAGAGAGAGAGAGAGAGAGAGAGAGAGAGAGAGAGAGAGAGAGAGAGAGAGAGAGAGAGAGAGAGAGAGAGAGAGAGAGAGAGAGAGAGAGAGAGAAGTGCATGAGCTAATGAGCTGGTAGCTAGGCAACATTCCTCAGGGCTAGCTAGCTCAAGCAGCCAACAGGACAGCCAGGAGATCAGTCGAGTCAACGACGAAGGAGTAGGCAGGAGAAGGAAGGAACTTTGAAATGTTTATTGGGCCAGCCTGTTCTAAGCTGTTCCAAGTTGTTCTGATGCAGATTTTATTTTTGTTTACATCTATAAATATAACAGTTGCAGTACAGTGTAAGATATGGATTTTATTTCTTTTTACAAACATTATTAAGGGTCTGTTTTCAGAATATGTTGCAATCAAACCTAGAGCAGAAAGTAACAAAAATAACTAATGTTTTTAAACATGTGCTTGTTCACTTTTAAAATCAGCATTTATTTTACTTGCATTGAAGAAAAGCTTTTAAAGGAATAATCAAGCTTTGTGATATATGCTTTTTTCTTGGTTCCCACATTAAAATATATACATGGACACCAATCTGACCCTAGAAAAGATAGAAAGCCTATTTCCAAAAATGTTGGCATATTTCTTTAAAACGTGCATGTTTCCACCATTCAGTGTAAAACAGGCTTTGCAGAACTGCAATGCTTTTTATAAATTATCTTGTGTTTAAGGCTCGATAAAGGAAATATGGGACATTGCATGACATAGAGAGAGAGAGAAAATGTTGAAATATGTGAAATTATTTTAGAAAACTGCAGCAGTCGAACTTGTCGACCCTAGCTTCTCACTTCCTTTCATTTTGAACAAATTCACATCACTTCCTGTGTGATATATTGACATCTACATAATTACACATAAGTTTCTTTGTATCAGTTTTTCCCAACATTTGGCTCAGGAGTCGGGACCCATTATAGGGTCGACTGAAATGCAAATGGATTGTGAAATAAAATCATACATTTAGTCATTTCACAGACATTTTTTTAATTATAAAATAAAATAAAAATACAGTAATGATTAGGAGTTGTGAAAGGTGTCATAGAAGTATAAATAGCATAGTATAGTTGGTCAACCAACTAATGATCAACTAATCATTAGTTGGTTACCAACTAATGGTGGGACTAGAACATTGATATCAAGGGAAGAAGTTTATTGGTTTAAAATTGTGTTTCAGGTTTACTTACTTAAAATATTAGCGGGTTGGTGTGACATAGATATCTGATGTTTAGTGCATGCACAAAATCTGAGGCCCAAAAAGGTTTGGAACCCCTGCCTTTTATGTTAAACTTTCACTTTATAATTTCCTTTATCCAGTATGTCGTTTTATTTCAAACATTTCTCCATGCAGCCCACCTGCAAACAATAGGATAGCATAGATCCTAGCTGCCAAAGCAAGGCGGCCATAGTGCTGTGTGATTGGTGGAGTATAGGATTGGTGGAGTACGTGCTTGCACTGCGCTACAAGGATCACTTTGTTTCAGTGGCGGGGAAACGAGCACCCAGTTGCACGGTGGTGGAGATTTGTAGACATTTGAATTCAATGCTGCTGTGACAAAGACAGAGCTGTTCCTTTCAAAGTAAAGCGCTTGTCTGACAGAACTTTTTAAACAAATATGGGAAATGATACACCTTTCTTTGTATTAAACTGTGTATGGTTGGCTTAATGTTTAACCATATTATTTGATCATTATTTAAAAACAGAGATAATTATTAATGAATTATGTTGTACAGTTTTGGATGTTAGTTAAGTAATGTGTCGGTTAGTCACATTACTTAACATGAAATTAGGAATCTGAATCAGCACTAAATACGATTGGGTTACATACAGATACATATATGGTTGTGTAGCAGTCAATAAATGGGAATGGGGTGGAGCCACAATAACTGACCACCAATCAAGGGCATCATTCATATGAATAAATCCGACCATTGCAAATTGGTTTTAATAATAACAATTATTATTATTGTCGAGGAAATTCCCTCAGAAGTATAAAAAGTAAAAACTGTAAATTAAAGTAACAGATGCGTTGCTCTCATACAAAAGGTAATCATATATAATTGCCATAATTCCAGAGACTGAATGAATGCGTCTCTAATTGGTTACAAGGCTATCTATGGGTTTCCCTGTTGTTCTGATGTAGCACGACCTTGCTGTTGATGGACGTCACTGACAATGGATTGATGGCATGTGTTCTTCTTACATAACAACTCATTTCCTCAAGGGGAGAGAGAGAAAGATAGACAGAAAGAGAGAGAGAGAAAGATAGTGTGAGAGAGAGAGGGAGAGACACAGCAGTAGGAGCCCTTTAGCTGGGCTCCTGAAACTGAATGGTTATTTATACTGTCTAAAAACAGGCCAGAGAGAGAGAAGAAGGGTGTCAGAGAGAGAGAGAGGGAATGAGATAGAGAGAGAGAGAGGTTTTCCTGAAGAGGGAGAGCAAGATAAAGTATTTCAGGGAAATAGGCTGTGAGGAGGATGTCAGAGAGAGATGAAAAAGGGGGACAATTTGTGAGTGTACAGCTGATAGATACACTCAAAGCAGGGAGAAAGAGAGAGAGAGAAAGAGAAAGAGAGAAAGGCAGGCATAGAAAGTGAGAGAGAGAAAGGGTTGTATTCCAAGATTAACCTATTCTGTGGTTAACTGGGTCATGCCCAGTTAACTGGTCTGGAAGATACGTGTATGGATGTAGAGGAGACCTCTGAATAAATGGGCTTGCACGCCGCCAGCAGAGTACTCCATGGAGACCCTCCTGTGCTCTCCAGCGTGTTACACTCCCTCCTTTCCACGCTCTCCTTTATTTTGGTTCTGCTTTCTACATGAACGCGTCACTTCTGAATACTTCACAGTGTAAAGTGTAACGTGCATGCTGAATAAGAGGACCCCACTGGATCGTTCAATGTCTGGGTGCAGATATCGTGCATTGCGTTAATTTGTAACACATATAGGTCTAGAACACAGCTATTTAGCGACTCAGACCCGTAGGCCCATTATGTGCACCCCCAGCGAAACACCAACCAATTGCTAACAAGCTGTCAGAGCAGCTGACTCTCGAGTTAACCAATCTGAAGCAAACACACAAAACGGCTCTCTTTTTAAATCCTCTACTCAGTCACTCATCAACTGCTGCATTTACGGCAGCAGACAACGTAAATTCCCAACCACCACCCACACGCCACCTTTATGCAGCATATAGTATTTAACCTGGATATGCAAATTCTAAAATGAATGTATATACTGTACCTGTAGGGTACCAATAACTCTGATATCAGGCTGCTGCCGGCTCTGTGCCATTACCATAGAGGGCTCTAGCTGCTGATCAATGATTAAAGCAGGCCATGTAACTACAAGACAAAGGTTTGTAGTTCACATTCAATAATTAAATGTACAATGTTTTTGAATCATGGACCTACTCTTCCTCACCTGAATGTCAGGGAACTAACTATGAGCATTATCATCGAAAGCGGCACGTTTTAACCTGGGATTAATATATTTGTGTAGTGCTGTGATGCTTAAAGGCTCCTTCATCAGCAGAATATTAGCATATAGCTCTGGGCTATTTATAGCAGTGTCTTCTTCAGCTAGTATCAATCTACAGAGGTCCCAACGCCGCACCCTGCTGACGGGTGACGCAAGACCAGGGTAAACACACTACAACCGTGTTCTCTGTTGACGGTCACAACAGACAAACCCCACAGTGACAAGATGGTGCCTGTGAAGGAACAGTCACACCATAGAGAGATGCCAAACAATGGAAAGGAGGGGACACTGTGTCGTGTTTAACCCCTTCTGGGGACATTTGGAGACCGATATTCTATCTATGTAATGATAGAATATCATGCAATCATGTTATATAATATCATTCAACATAATGTCTTATTTAATACGCTTTAAAACAATCTCTTTAAATGAAACTCTGCTCTTGTCTAGCTTGACATGGCCTTACAGGACAATACCAGACTGTGATGAAACCATCGTTACAGCCTCTCCTGGCTTCACTTAAACATCCATTACCAATATAATTTGTCAAAATTACTTCCTTGTACTGATTCAGCTGAAGAGCATGTGTGTGTGCCTGTAAAAAACATAAATAATAGCAATATAGTGCTTGAGTCTTTAAGGAGTACGGAGTTTGTGTACTTTCAAAATGTCTTTCCACAAAGAAGAAAGTGCTACTGCTATTGTTTACCTTCATACCTGGCTCTCAGCAAAATGCTCCTAGGCAGGCTCAGCACATATTGCCAAATTATATTGGTAACGGATGTTTTAGTGAAGCCAGGAGAGGCAGTTAAGATGGTCTCATCAAAGACTGGTATTGTTCTATAAAGGACAGAATGTCTTTACAATTTTGCAGAATTTCCCTCAAAAAAGTGTCAACAATATATAACATTGAGCCTTCTAAGTGATATATTTGTAAAGTATTGTGGTTTAACACAGGACTTATATTCCAGTAGTGCTATTGAGTTTCACTTATTGCTATAATGTTATTTAGTTGGTACTCTTACCAGTCTATCTTACAACCTATTGGGCCGTTGTGCCCACTTGACTATCCTAACCACAATGCTTATGGATGTCCTGGCATTCTGTGTTCTTCTGCACATTTGATCCTGTTAACTAATGTGTTTGTTCTCTCAGGGCTATCGTGTAACACTAGCCTGTAATTACACAACCAAGGGCTGAGCTAACCTTTAATGGACAGCATTTGGATGGCATTTATATAGCACTTTTCCAGCCAACTTGACCGCTGAAAGCGCTTTGCAATCACACACTCAACACCCGAACATCAACCGCGAGGGGCGGCTTTGCGAGGGAGCCAAAGCTCAAGGCTTCAGATCTGAGTTACAGGACACATTGAGTAAACACCGTCCACCCGGTAGGGGATCACACCTGCGATCCAACAGGTGTCGCAATTACAATGCACCACCTCAGAAGAAGCTGCAAATAGCATAGTCATGAATTGTATCCTCAGCCTGTTGAAACATAGATTGGACTGAAACCAAAATGTTCAGCGTTTGATGTGTAATAGATAATTATGTTTTCATTATTTGTTAATTGGTCAGGAAATCAATTTGAACCCAAGCAGTGGGAAAGTTGTTAATGTACAACACCCGCCTGACAAGGTCCCAACAAGGTCAATCAAACTACAAGTAGATGAAGAGAACATGAATGCATATTAGAGATGCCAACATGTTTCGCTGTGTGTGTGCGTGTGTGTGTGTGTGTGTGTGTGTGTGTGTGTGTGGTGTGAGTGTGTGTGTGTGTGACACTTTGCTTGTGTGTGTATGTCTTTTTGTGTGCCTGTTTTTCTTTGTGTGTGTGTTAGTGTGTTAGTGTGTCCGTGTATGTGTTTGTTTGACTTTGAGTGTGTGTGCATCTTTGTTTGTCTTTGAATAAGTGTGTGTGTGTGTGTTTATGAGAGTTTGTCTTTGTGTATGTGTGTGTGTGTGTGTGTGTGTGTGTGTGTGTGAGTGTGTGTGTGTGTGTGTGTGTGTGTGTGTGTGTGTGTGTGTGTGTGTGTGTGTGTGTGTGTGTGTGTGTGTGTGTGTGTGTGTGTGAATTGGCTTGGTTTTCCTCTTGGCAGTGGCTGGAAACTTGGGCAGGAATCCACAGCCAATATTTTATGTTTAGAGTGGGCAGGAAATGCATTTCAATATCTCCTGCCTCTCTCTCTCTCTCTCTCACTCTCACTCTCACACACACCTCCTCTGTCATTCCACAGAATCCTTTTCTATTTCTCTCTCTCTTTCCCTTTCTATCTATCTATCTATACATATATATATATATATATATATATATATATATATATATATATATATACACCCATCTAACAATGCACCCACCCACACATCTATTTATCCATCCATCCATCCATCAATAAATCTTTGTCTCTCTCTCTTTCTCTCGCTCTCTCTTTCTCCTCTCTCTCTCTCTCTCTCTCTCTCTCTCTCTCTGACTCACTCCATCCATCCATCCATCCATCTATCTAATGTGTTCTCCTGCTCTCCTCTTGACAGGAAACCAATGAACTGGTGGCCATCAAGAAGTTCAAGGACAGTGAAGGTGAGCGCTACACTGTATTTTGACAACACCACTAAAATCTCCACTATCTAACTGTGAACTTTTTAGGTAAGTTACTAAATGTCTACAATTGTCTGCTCTACCATTTAAATTGGTCTGTGCCCCCAAATGGTGGGAAAATAAAATGAGAGGACGTGACGTCAAAACGAATATTTAGTTATGTGGAGAACCAATTTAGTTGTTTGCGTTCAATTACTTACATAATTAATTTAAGTTGATCTCACTATTACTTGGCTTGAAGACATAGTTGCTACTTGCGTTGTCATTTTTTGTCGCCCTTCGTGACGACTATGATGACCACAATGTCACTGTCGTGCCAAAGAGCCCAGTCAGCCAATAGTCCCTGCTGGTGCCGACTCTAGCCATGAGAGGTGTCTAGCGTGACAAGTAACATAGCATCTTTTTAATACCAACATCATAATATTGTCTAATATAGAGAATGAGGAGGTTAAGGAGACTACGCTTCGGGAGCTGAAGATGCTCCGGACGTTGAAACAGGACAACATCGTGGAGCTGAAGGAAGCATTCCGGCGGCGCGGGAAACTCTACCTCGTCTTCGAATATGTCGAGAGGGTGAGCTCACATAGTGGAGGAACTCTCACTGTCTGTGATTCGGTTGGTTCAGTTGGTCTGTGGTTCTATTGGTCTGTTGGTCTGTGGTTCTGTTGGTGTGTTGGTCTATGGTTCTGTTGGTCTGTGGTTCTGTGTTTCTGTTGGTTCTGTTGATCTGTGGATCTGATTATTTTGGTTCTGTGGTTCTGTGGTTCTATTGGTTCTGTTGGTTTTTTGGTTCTGTTGGTTTGTGGATCTCTTGTTTCTGTGGTTCTGTTGGTCTGTGGTTCTGTTGGTTTTGTGGTTCTTTGGTTCTGTGGTTTTATTGTTCTGTGATTCTGTATTCCTATTGATCTGTGGTTCTGAAGTTATGTGGTTATGTAGGTCATTGGTTCAGTTCTTTTGTAGTTTTGTAGTTCTGTGGTTTTGTAGTTTTGTGGTTTCGTAATTATTATATTTTTTTTGTTCTTTGTTTTTAGTAATTATGTGGTTCAGTGGTTTTGTAGATCTGTGGTTCTGTGGTTTTGTAGTTCTGTGGTTTCATATATATGTGGTTCAGTTGTTTTGCAGCTCTGTAGATCAGTGGTGTTGTAGTTCTGTGTTTCTGTGGTTTTGAAGTTTTGTGGTTTTGTAGTTCTGTTTAAACCCACTTTCCCGTCCTTCTTCACTGTCCTCTCCACAAAGGTACAAAAGCCTATAAAATATGTAGACTGCATACAAAAACGATTGGCTTTAACTTCATTGTCATGGCACAGGGACAGGGTACAGGGTACAGAGATAGAGTACAGGGACAAAGTAGGGCTGTGCGATATGGACAAAATCTTCTATCACGATATGGGTAATTTCATAGCTCGATAAAGATATATATAACAATATTGTACGTTTTCTGTAAATTCTATACCCACTATAACCACATGCCTCATGACTACTTTTTATTATCCTGTCAGCTAAATACAAATGTAAGGCACTTTCTCATTTTATTTTGAAGTGACGTTGAGCATAACTGTCACAAATGAGAATACAATTATAAAAAGGATATTAAACATATAAAAAAAACTAAATAAATATGAAAGGAAACACTCGATTTCTAGTTTCAGAAATATCCAAAAGACAGCCAATAAACAAAATAAGTACTTGATGTAACTCGGCCAGACCACAGGAATTCTAAACACTATATGAGATTTTTTTTTCTAAGTGTTTTGGGCTGAACGTTCTGGGAAAGAGGGGGTGTGGTACAACCCATGGCAACTTTGTGATACTTTTTTAGTACCGTCGTTGTGTACGAACGTTATAAAGAGCGATGTTGTACATGATATGCGCCACACACCGTGGGGATATACTGAGCTTAACCCTCATTCGGACACGGACATCAAAATAAACCACTGCTCAGACGGAGCTCCACACATCCACATACACCGTAGCGTTATACTGAGAAGCCCAACCCTCTCTTGGACGCGGTCATCAAAATCAATGGCTGTCCAGAACGAGCTTCACATATCCGCACACTAACGACTCTTTCAAACTTGTTTGAGATTTTCTTTATTTTCATCACTTCCCTTGAATGTAGATCGCATCTTTTGACTCTTATTCTGTCTGCGGGGATGTTTGTTGTGTGTCACGCGGCCCCAAGTTTGATTTTGTATTCGTCGAGGACGTCTAGTAAACGTAAAGCAGGGTCCAAATGATGTAAAATACTGCCGTAAGTAAAGGGAAATATCTATTGATAGAAATGTTTCTCTCGCCCCCCAATATACTGTATATCGTCATATCTAATAGCCCTAGGACAAAGTATAGGGTTCAGGGACAGTGTTCAAGGACTTGTACAGAGACTAGTACAGTGACAAAGCATAGGGTTCAGGGACAGAGTGCAGGGACTAGTGCAGGGACTAGTATAGGGACAGAGCACTGGTATGAGTTCTGGGACAGAGTACAGGGACTAGTACAGGGACAGAGTACAGGGACTAGTACAGGGTTCAGGGACAGAGTACAGGGACTAGTACAGGGACAGAGTACAGGGACTAGTACAGGGTTCAGGGACAGAGTACAGGGACTAGTACAGGGACAGAGTACAGGGACTAGTACAGGGTTCAGGGACAGAGTACAGGGACAGAGTACAGGGACTAGTACAGCAGTAATTGGCATTGAACAAGAGAGTGCCAGTTAGTGACAGATAATGACCATTGGGAGGAAGATGTACAAAGCAGTCCAACGCCACATCTCATTGCCCCTTGGGTCAGACCATTGATTGATATTACCTGTTAATTTATTATTATTATTTAATTACAATCACCTGTTGGTTTGACAACTGAGATGTAAGGTGTGGGTGGGAGGGGATCCGGTTAGTGTGGTTTAATAACTCACATCCTCCGTGTGGTTGTGTGTGTGTGTGTGTGTGTGTGTGTGTGTGTGTGTGTGTGTGTGCGTGTGCGTGTGCGTGCAGTGTTGACTAATAACTCTATTCCACTGTGTCTAGTTTTCATGCTGTCAGAATGTCCGTTTAGTCATAAATAGCATCACCAAGGCAACGTGACAAGTTGAACTCCACGGCTGCTGAATAATGGTATTTCCTGCTGTTCTGCGATGGTATCTGGACAGGCCGTGTGTGTGTGTGTACGTGTGTGTGTGTGCTTCCATGTGCGTGTATGTGTAAGTGAGGGTGTGGATGTGGATGTGTGTGTGTGTGTGTGTGTGTGTGTTCATATCATGCACTTGACAATGTTCGAGGGTGGCTGCAGCTAGGGGACATCTTCTCACGGTCGCTCTTCAGTCTGTAACATAGAGATTGTCCCATGCCCTGTCCATTTGGGTTTTAGAACTACGTTTCTTTTCCATTTTAATTAAAAGGTGCTGTAGGTAAGATCTAAGAGCTATTATTCGAATGTAATTGGTAAGAAATGACACAGCCATTATTGTTTTGGGGGTTGTTTCAAAATCTTGCTCTTTTGCTATTATCTGCTCTCTTTTTTACAACTCGAATCTTAACTACAGCTGTTTTAAATTGTTTGGATCAAGCTGAACGTTGACAATGTCATTGGGCCATGCACTAGCCAATAAAAGCATGTTCCTCCAGGCGGAAGGCCTCCATTAGGCTCACCTAAGATAGCCTGGCTAACAACATTCTCATGTGTTGACCTTAGCTGTGGACATGTTCAACAGTTTTCACACTGTAGGCCTACTTGTATGGTGTGTACCATGGACTTGCGAGAGTTGGCTTGCGGACATTGACCCAACAAACTTTAACGTGTGTGCCCTCAGAGTCTTTCTGCTGCGTTTTATGACATTAACATGCGTATGTTGACATGTCTGTTTCTTCCAGAACATGCTAGAACTCCTAGAGGAGCTGCCCAATGGTGCGCCGCCTGACAAAGTCCGCAGCTATATCTACCAGCTCATCAAAGCCATCCACTGGTGTCACAAGAATGAGATCGTCCACAGAGGTAGCGTATGTTCTGGTCCCTGGTTAAAAGTTCTGGTTAAAAGGAGAAAATGGTGAACTGTATGATGTGTTCTTCATCTTCAACTACAACACCAAGACACATTTTTGAGTAAAAAGTATATATATCCGGATATTTCTATAATTTAGTTAAGTTTATTAGAACAATATATTGTGCTGTAATTGACGTGTGTTGTCTCTGGGTTTCTCCCAAGATATCAAGCCTGAAAACCTGCTTATCAGCTCCGAAGATGTCCTCAAACTCTGTGATTTCGGTGAGCCTGTACACACATTGCATGTATATAGTACTGTACACACTGTACTTACAGTGCATAACGTATGTACAGAACACACTGTACACACATTGCATATATACATTAGGGTATCCTGCTTATTCCCCAGTCAACACACAGTAACATTGTAACTAGCTACCTAGCCAACTAACTCACTCACTCACTTACTCACTCACTAACCAACTAACTCACTAAGTAACTAACTAACCAACTTACTCACTCGCTTGCTCACTCACTAAGTAACTAACTTACCAACTCACTCTCTCACTCACTATAACCACTTTGTTCAAAGTCCAAGAAGTTTGTTGCATGCATAAATGTTTTAATACAATAATATTAACTTGAATTTCAGTGTACTTCTAAAATAATATATCGCCTAGTAATCAACAATAAAAGAGAAAGGTTTGCAAAAGCCAATGTGGACTGTATATGATTGATGGCTGATTCAAGCAGCCTCACCTGACCCCAGTCAGGCTGATTGGACTCTGGGGCTTGGTAAGGCTAAGCGCCTGTGGTTCACTGAGTAATCAAGAAACACAATTATAAACCAGCCAACACCACACACACAGAAAGAGCTTGAACATGTCTTAGGTGGCATGTGGCTGGGTCACCTGGCACAGCCACGGTGTCTGGTTGGAGACTGTAGTTGAGTCAGGATCTGTAATGTATAGTGCTTCTTTATAGTGATGCCCCATCACTGTTACAGCCTCCCTTTTGGAAGTGTAGGAGCATAGGAATGTTATTGGAAGTAATCTTGTTTTGGTCATTGTTTAGTAATTCATTGTGAAATAGTTTATTATGGGGTGACATTGTTGTGTTTGAAGCTGCCACAGCGTTTCTCATGCGAGACGTGGCAAAACAAAGTTTTCATTAGCAAAATGCAAATGCAAACACAAAATGGCGGAGTATCACTAACAAAAAGTCCCATGATGCATTCTGATGTACAAGCACTATTGATATATATATATATATATATATATATATATATATATATATATATATGTGTGTGTGTTGTACATACTTTGTCTGGTTGTTTATTTGTATGTTGAGAAATGTTCACAGTGGTGGAGTTTTATAAGCTATTTAGCTAGCTATGCGTCGTCATAGCACCCATGTGAGTACTGAGTCAGTCAGTTCCAGTGAGATGTGTTTGTTATTCACTGTCAGAGCTGGCATTCGGTTTATTGTGATATTTACACCCTTAAAATGGACCCACACTTCATTAATTATTTAAATCCTCATCTCATCTACCAAAATCCCGTAAAAGTTGCCCTATCAGAATCAGATCAGATTGCTCAAAGTAGGCTTTATGGCCGTATTGTGCGAACGTATTTGTTCTCTTGCTGATGATACAGTATTTATTCTTTGGAGATATTGTTGCTTTACATCATAAAGACAAAAGTGTGCCTAATATTCTTATCATAAATAATATTTTCTACACTTTTGGGACCTCATCTTTATTGTCTCTTAGAGCAGTGGTTCTCAACTTGTTTAGCCTCAGGACCCATATGTGGCATTAGTCATCCAATCCCAAAATAATTATTTACCAATATTGCAGTAATCAACAATGCCTTCATGTACATTTTAAACATGGAGCGACCAAAATGCTGCAGCAATTGGGGCTAAACTCAATGGAATCATTTGTAAGTGTGCCATGGAAACATTATTTAATTCATGGCCTACCTTCTAAAGATTAAGGTTTGACATATGCTCTGGGACCCACTCAAAATGCCCACTAGTTGACAATCACTGTCTTAGCGCTCTTGGTAAATAAACGTGTTTTTTTTTTGGTAAACATTTTGACTGTTTGGTCAAAAGGTGCTATATATTTAAATGTATTATTAATATTCATATTTTTGCTGTCGTACATCAAACCCTGAATCGATATGATGTGCCAGTGCAATCCCTCTCTTGAGGATGGATTGCACTGGCCCAGGCACAGATCAGACACGTTTCACTTCACCTGGTGATGTTTGTTTACTTACCTTGACAAAGCTCAGACACAGCCATCATGTCTTTTGTTTTGATGCGAAACCTTTTGTTACTCGTTCCTTCACTTGAATATCGAACTGTTCTTTACGAGTCATGTTACTAAATTCTATAATGTATAATATCTATCTTGTCACCGTGACTCAGGAGTCGTGATATTAGATTTTATAATGTTAAACATCTGTCTTCTCACCGTGACCTAGGTGTCGTGATACTTTATCCTATAATGTAAAACATCTGTCTTGTCCCCGTGACTCAGGAGTCATGTTACTATATTCTATAAATTGTAACATCCATCTTGGTACCGTGACTCAGGAGTCATGTTACTATATTCTATAAATTGTAACATCCATCTTGTCACCGTGACTCAGGAGTCATGTTACTATATTCTATAAATTGTAACATCTTTCTTGTCACCGTGACTCAGGAGTCATGTTACTATATTCTATAAATTGTAACATCCATCCTGTCACCGTGACTCAGGAGTCATGTTACTATATTTTATGAATTGTAACATCTTCCTTGTCACTGTGACTCAGGAGTCATGGTACTATATTCTGTAATGTAAAACATCTGTCTTGTCACCGTGACTCAGGAGTCATGCTACTATATTCTGTAATTTAAAACATCTGTCTTGTCACCGTGACTCAGGCTTTGCTCGTAACCTGTCAGAAGGGACGGACGCCAACTACACTGAATATGTTGCAACAAGATGGTACCGTTCTCCCGAACTGCTGCTCGGGTGAGTGTGTGTGTGTGTGTGTGTGTGTGTGTGTGTCTTGATCTGTGTAAGTGTGCATTGGTTTGGTTGTGACATGTATGAGTTTTTTTGCATACGTTTTACTGGGTGTATGATTCTGATGCTTTTATCCAAAGCAAAATGCAGCGGCTGTCATTCGTGAGCAGGTAGGGGTCAGGGCAGTATAAGGATGACCTACAGGTAGACTGCGCACATGGGGGATCAAACCCAGAACCCTTGGGTTGGGAGTCAACACCCTAACTACTAGACTGCTGGTTCCACGCTGAGAGACAGTGTAGTGTCCCGTAGCTCGGCAGCTGCATCCTGATTAAGAAGACGCTCTGTAAGGTTTACTTAGGCAGTGTTCAAATATGGCCTGATCCATGCACCTCTCCCTTCATCTCTATATTTATCATTGTCATGATTATCTCCTTGGCATCAGGCTCTGCTGTGATTAATGTTGTCATCTGCATTAACAATGGAACTGTTATTACCATTATAAAGTTATTATCTGCATTGAAGGGTAAGTGAACCCCCTCTTTCATCTAGAATTCGAACACTATGAGATTTAAAAAGATGTGTTTTGGGCTGAGAGTTCTAGGAAGGAGGGGGTGTACTATTATTACCATTATTAATGTTATTATCTGCATTAAGATCCATACTATTATTACCATGATTAATGTTGGTATCTGCATTCACTTTGGTACTAGTATTACCATTATTACTGTCAACATAGGCTATTTGCATTTTTATAATAATGCATTATTATGATTATTGTTCGTAACATCATTCCCAATATAATAAAGATAGATAGGTTTGAGGTGTCCCTGAGCAAGACACCTAATCCTATCTGCTCCCGACCAGCTGGCTGTTGCCTTGCATGGCCGACACCGCAGTCAGTGTATGAATGTGTGTGTGAATGGGTGAATGAATGTGTATGAATGGGAGACAATATCGTAAAGCACTTTGAGTGGTCACAGGTCTGAAAAGCGTTGAATGCAGTCAATTTACCATTTAATTGTTGGTACACAATCTGAATCAATATCGTTAAGTATAAACATAAATTGAGAATTAATACTGTTACGTTGTATTATCTATCAAACAATCTATCTTGCTATCTACTATCTAGCTATCTAACTGTTTCTCAGTCAGTCACTGTGTCCATCTGTTGGCCTGTCATTGGCTATGAGTAATTATGGTTCTGCTTTTTTCTCTCTCTCTCTCTCTCTCTCTCTCTCTCTCTCTCTCTCTCTCTCTCTCTCTCTCTCTTGTTTTCTCTCTCTCTCTCAGCGCTCCATATGGGAAGGCAGTGGACATGTGGTCGGTAGGGTGCATTCTCGGGGAGCTGAGTGACGGCCAGCCCCTGTTCCCTGGGGAGAGTGAGATAGACCAGGTCAGTGAGAACCAGACCCCCCACCCACCAGGGCTCCCCGCCCATTGCTCCTCCACCAGCTCTGTTAAACCTGTTCACACAGTGGACACTAGGGGGTACTGGAGTTCCAGACTCACACTAAGATATGGTTGTTGGTATATTTTTAGCATTTTTAGCACCCTTTTATTTCCTGTGGTGGATAGACTGCTGATAGGTCAATGTTACATGATGTATGGATTTCAAGGAGAAGACACCCTTACCCTAGTCTCACAAATCCGACTATCGATTAGAGGAGGAATATGAAACAAACATACATAACGTAATCATAAAATAACCATTATATGTCATCAGATATTAAGGAAACATGCTAAGTCAAAATAATGGCTCCTCATACAACAATGCTAATATGTTCTCCTTTGAAATGTCCATTCCGGGTCGGAACGCTTTACTGTTCTCCGAGTACAAGATGTGAAACAAATTGGCACACAAACACAGCGTGCTGCAGCCATGTGACAAGCAAACAAACTGGATGAACTGAGATTGTCCCAGATTATACCCGACCCTAAAAGCCTCATCCTCTTTTCGAAAAAGCTCTATGACCAGAGCTGTGGTTAAACAGGGGTTAATCTTGGAGATGCATTTGAAAGAAAGAGACAGCTTAGAGCCCTGAAAGATTTCAAGACAGATGGATCATGAGCTGGTAAATAATTTGCTAACAATATGGGGGCAGACACCATATTGTGTCTGCCCAACGCAGACAACTCTCTCCAATATTGTGAATTTGGACTGCGCTACCAATTTAAACAATCTGTGTCAATGTTACATATTGTCCCTTTAACGTCTAAAATCTGATGACGAAGACAAGCTCAAATCTGGGTGAACAGGGGGTTTCATTTTCTTGCGCTTCAAATTTATGTAGAGCAATGATGTTTCTGGGGACGGGTCTCTACTGGAAAACACCTGACCGGCGCAACCGCAACAAATGTGATATGGCTGACCATTAATCTAGGGTCCAGAAGAGGCCTGATAACTTCAACTATACCATTGTCTTCCCATTGTTGTATCTCTCCTTGGCCAACAGTGAAATGTAGTTTGGACAGTACTGGTAAACTACATTTTCCCGTAGCCGTTGGGAAGACAAGCTTAAACGCCCCTCCTACTTTCTGCTTACCGGCCCAGGTGCCGTGCAGTCTCCCCTCAGAAGTTCGGCTATAGCATTGTGAAAGTTCTGGATCTGAGATCACCCTAACCCTACGATGTACTACATTTAGCAGTCGTTTTATCTAAAGTGACTCAGGATGTTTTTTTTTAAACCGGAAGCAGGTATAGGGGTTGGGCAACTTGAGAGGCTGCACTCATTGGGCTTCGAACCAACTGTGTGTTACTATTTCACATGTGGTATTAGCTCTATTCCATTATATATAATGAAATAGTACTGAATACACAATACCAAATATCTAATATGTGCTGCACCTTATTGCTGTTTTCTGATCTGTATACTTGTCCCCACGGATGTCTTCGGTTCTTCATGCTTGATTCTTCATGGCTCTTTATGTCTGGTTCTTCATGGTTCTTCATGTCTGGTTCCTAGAAGTTCTTCGTGTCTGGTTCTTCAAGTCTGATTCTTCATGTCTGGTTCTTCATGTCTGGGTCTTCAATTCTGGTTCTATATGTCTTGTTTCTCCGGGTTTCTCATGTCTGGTTCTTCATGGTTCTCAGGGATCTTCATGGATCTTCATGTCTGGTTCTTCAAAGTGACCCATTGTTCTCCTCTGTGTGTTCTCAGCTATTCACCATCCAGAAGGTTCTTGGGCCACTCCCCGCTGAGCAGATGAAACTCTTCTACAACAACCCACGCTTCCATGGAATCAGGGTAGGACTGGCCCTCAGGTCTCTCTCTCTCTCTCTCTCGCTCTCTCTCTCTCTCTCTCTCTCTCTCTCTCTCTCTCTCTCTCTCTCTCTCTCTCTCTCTCTCTCTCTCGCTCTCTCTCTCTCCCTTATTCTCTCTTATTATTCTCTCTTATTATTGCTCTTATTTTCTAGCTCTATTTATTCCAGTCGCTGACTCTCTTCTCGCTGGATCTCTCTGTTCCTCCCTTTTTCCTTTCACTATTTAGTCCTCTCCCTCCCCCATTCTCTCGTTCTCTGTCTCCCCCAACCCCTCGCCCCCTCCCTCCTGATGGCCCTGCTGGCTGCTCCATGACCGAGTGGATTTATATGGCTCATGATTGGCTGGTATTAACTAAAGCAGCCAGAAAACAAGTCCCCAAAGGACCCAATACGTTTGTGTGTGTGTGTGTGTGTGTGTGTGTGTGTGTGTGTGTGTGTGTGTGTGTGTGTGTGTGTGTGTGTGTGAGTGGATGCCCCCATGCATGTATGCATGTTTGTGTGGGTTTGTATCTTTGTGAGTGTGTTTGTGTTTGCCTGCGCCATGCATATATGTGTGTTTGCGTGGGTAAGTACGTGTGTATGTGTGTGCGTGCGTAGGTTTCTGTGTGTGTGTGTCCATGAATGTATGTGTGTGTGGGGGGGTTTGTGTTCATGCACAGTTACGTTGATGTCGTGGAATGGGATCTGAGGAGCTGGATCACTAGCCAGGTGTTAAGTGGATTAGCACGTAGTGCTAAATCACATTTAATCCGAACAAACCAAAAATAAAAACATGCTTTCTCCTCTCTTCCTCTCGATCTGTCTTTGCTTTACTCCCTCTGTCTCTTCATCTCTCTGTCTCTCTATCTCTCTATCTCTCTCTTCATTTCTCTCTGTCTCTATCTCTCTTTCTCACAATCTCTCACTCTTCCTCTCCCTTGCTTTTCCTCTGTCTGTCTATTTTTCCTCCCTATCGCTCTCTCTCTCTTCTTGCCACTTTGTCTCTCTCTCTCTTTCTTTATCCTATATTTTCTCCATATGTATCTCCCACCCTTCTCTCCCAACCTTCTCTCTCTCTCTCCAGTTCCCCTCGGTGTCTCACCCCCAGACGTTGGAGAGAAGGTACCTGGCGATCCTGAGTGGCCTCATGTTGGACCTGATGAAGGTGAGACCACATAGTTATCCTTTCCTCTCTCTATTTATAGTCATTAGAAATAGAGAGAGGGAGGTGAGCCGCTAAGAAATGGAGCGATAAGTTCAGGCTCCATTGCTGGTATTGTTGTCTGTGTTGTTTTGGTTCACCCAAAAACATTTTCAAAGATCAAACTAGACTCAGTTTAGAACACACGGCAGTGAGTTTGAGGTTTGACGAAAAAGGAAAGTGTAGCAATCAAAGCAGTTTAATCATAAATAGACCGAACAAAGACTTTAAAAGATTAACAGATATCTGCACAGAATGCTTTTCTCAGAAGAGATTAGGTTTTTGCTTTACTTCCAACCGGGTATGGCAAGAGTGAAGAGAGCACGATAGTCACTCTGATTGTCTGGAGCTTTATGAACAACATAAGGCTGCATCCATAGTAAATCAATAACTGCAGAGTGAAGACCAGACTGATATTCATTGTGAATGTTGATCAAATTCTGGATGGTGTTACGCAGCTAGAAACACTAGTATGGACAGAAAACTCAAACTCCTGCTCCTTCGCTTTCTCCTCCTCCTTCTCCACCTCTTCCTCTTCCTCATCCAGAACTTGTTGCTACTGACTCCGCCCGAGCGCTACCTGACGGAACAGAGTCTGAACCATCCGGCCTTCCAGCCTCTCAGGCAGACAGAGAGACCTCCCCCAACCTCCCCCGTCCCCCCTCGCTCCTCCAAGAGGAAGACGCACCACCATGGGGAGAACACTGTCCCTACCAGGTCAGACCCCTCCCCCCACCACCACCACCACCACCACCACCACCACCACCATGGGGAGAACACTGTCCCTACCAGGTCAGACCCCTCCCCCCACCACCACCACCACCACCACCATAGGGGGAACACAATCCCTACTAGGTCAGACCCCTCCCCCCACCACCACCACCATGGGGAGAACACCGTCCCTACCAGGTCACTTGGCAGCTCTTCCCACGTATTATGTTTCAAAACTTCAACATCTTAAAACATAATTTCTAAAATCCCCATCCATGAAGAAATGCAGATGGTACTAAATAGAATAAAACATATGACTCACCCAATCAATCAATCCTAACATACCTCCCACCCAGCACCCAAACAACCACCCCCCCCCCCCCCCCCCCCCCACGTTTGGAATTCATTGCCTGTCCTTAGATGTGTCTGCTGAGTAATATTCTACTTGTAGAAGATCATTGGAAAACCTAGAAGTCTTCTTCCTATTTCACCAATGTCAGAGTATATACGCTCAGTGGTAAATGTATTTGTACATTTATTTTTAAGACTTGGTCGTACCACAGAACAGCCTGAATGATTGGTGGCATGGAACAGGTGCTGGACACAGATTCAGGTCCATGTCAACATATTCATCATCTTGCAGGTTCTGCAGATTTGTTGGCTGCACATTCATGAATCTCTTGTTCCACCAAATCCTACAGCTTCTCCATTGCATTGGAGATCTGTTGTACTGCGGATGTCATTTGAGTAGAAACTGTAATGTTCATGGGACTGCGAACACATCTTTTTGCTATCAGACTTTCTTTCTCCTTTGGATTTAGAATTTTGTTTTTTACACCTGCTTTTGAGGCACTGATTTGGGTTCAACCATTTCCTGTCCCATCATCTGTGACATGAAAGACTTCACAGCATTAATATAACCTGACTCGACTTGAATAAACATAAAAACAAGTTAAGATAAATTAATATCATGAGCGGTAAAAGCTTTTCCCAGGGGAATTAAGTCAAACAGGAGATCAGACCTGAGGACCTTTTGCTTTGAGACTCTTCAATGATTCTTTGACACTTTATGAGAAACCTGATAGTTCTTAGTTTCTGATTGGAATACTCTGAGTAGTATGCTCAACAGGCCAACCAACAGATTGTTGTTGTTATTAGTTATTGTTTATTGTTTCTGTTTACCCAGGAGTCACGCTAAGAGCACCAGCCACCGCCACTCCAACAGTAAAGAATGTTCCAGCCTACCGCGCCACGGTGACCTGCATCACCTCAGCAACAGCAGCTTCCTGAACGGCAACAAACCCGCCCCCTCCAGCCTCAGCCCCACCCTCCACCCAAAGAGCCAATACATGTCCCAGACGCTGAACCGCTCCCCCGCCAGAAGTAAAGACCTGGCTAATAACAACCTGCCACACCTCCTCAGCCCCAAAGAGGCCAAGGGGAAAATAGAGTTTGACTTCAACCTGGGCCCCTCTTCCAAGCTGCCTGAGCAGGGGCCCGGGGCCAAATACGGCCATGGGAAGACCAGCTCCTCCCGCCCCCAGCAGCCACAGCAGCCACCACAGCAGCCACCACAGCAGCCCCCACAGCAGCCACCACAGCAGCTGCCGCAGCAGCCCCCCAACCGCAACCCCTTCCTGGAGGGCAAGACCAACACGCTGCAGAGCTCTGGAGCCGACAAGCAGCATGGCCGCATCCCCCACAACATGGCCGACTCGGCCCACGGATCCATGTCTTCCTCGTCCAAGAGCTCCGCCTCCTATCTCAGCCTGTCCAAGAGCCACAGTGCCCTGAGTGACGCCAAGTCCGTGGGGAACCTCAGCGAGGGCCGGCTCCACCCGGACGACCCGGGCTCCAACGCCGCCGCCGCCGCCGCTGCTGTAGGGGTGGGGGTGGCCGTACCGGGCGCCCGCTACTTTCCCGCCAGCTGCTTGGACCTGAACGCCCCCGTGGGACCCCCAGTCCAGGGAACCCTGCCCGGGAGCCCCTCGGCGCGACACAGCGACCGGTCAGGACATAGCCCCGCCTCTCGCAGCGGGGGCAATGGTCGCATGGAGAGCAGCACGCTGGACTCCTCGTCCAGACACAAGTCCAGACACAAAGCCATGGCTCCAGGTTGGTCAGATGCAGGGGTGGAATGGTCTAGTGTTCAGGGTGTTGGACTGCAAGCCGAATGGTATTGAGTTCTGTTCCCCAATGTACACAGCCTTACCTGTAGGCATCCTAGAGCAAGATGCCCCCTAACCCCTACCTGTAGGCATCCTAGAGCAAGATGTCCCCTAACCCCTACCTGTAGGTACCCTAGAGCAAGATGCCCCCTAACTCCTACCTGTAGGCATCCTAGAGCAAGATGTCCCCTAACCCCTACCTGTAGGCATCCTAGAGCAAGATGTCCCCTAACCCCTACCTGTAGGCATCCTAGAGCAAGATGTCCCCTAACCCCTACCTGTAGGCATCCTAGAGCAAGATGTCCCCTAACCCCTACCTGTAGGCATCCTAGAGCAAGATGTCCCCTAACCCCTACCTGTAGGCATCCTAGAGCAAGATGTCCCCTAACCCCTACCTGTAGGCATCTTACAGCAAGATGTCCAGCAAGAATTTGAATTTGAACCAATCAGGAAAAGTTATTTGCAGTATCATATGGATTGTCATTGAATTTGGTTTCTCTGTAAAGATTTCTGACTGCATTACATTTTCAGACTTTTGACTCATTCGGGCCTTGCATAAAGACTTTTATTTTGACCCCTGCCTCTGAGACCATTCAATCACTTCCTGTCTCAGCATCTGGGACAGGAAGGTCTAAAGAAGAACTAAAGTCTAAAAACTTACTTTACCTACCTAACTTTACATTTACAATATGTGCAATATGTCAGCATTTTTCATGAGCCACTTTCTAGCTATGTATATTTGATGCATATGCATACTTCATGTACGTTTCTATAAATGCACTTTTCATTTATTTAGATACATGCACTTTTTGGAAATTTTTATTTTATTTTTGGGCCTTGCTGTCCTTTTCGTGTTTGTTGTATTTTTTACTTTTTACTCCTTTCTAGTTAATTTCTTCTATAATCTTGAGCAGAGAGATCAATTAAGAACCTCCATCCTGTTCTCCTTCCCCACAGAGGAGGCCAAAGCCCCTGAGCTGCTGGACCCAGGAGGAGGAGGAGGAGGAGCAGGAGCCGGGATGCCCCCCACCCACACCCTGCCGTCCCCCCACGAGTCCTACCACTACGGCCTGGGCTACACCTCGCCCTTCTCCTCCCAGCAGCGGCCCCACCGCCACTCCATGTACGTGCGGCGGGAGCGTCAACGGCCCCACGCTGCGGAGCCCACCATGGGCACGCTGCCCCCCCCGGGCCAAGGCCTGGCCACCCGGGCCAGCAGTCTGCAGCTGCTTTCCCCCCAGCTGCACCACCGCACCACGCTGGCTGGACACTCTGTCAGCTCCTCCCGGGAGGACTGCAACGATGACACCATGACCCGGGTGAGGGGTGTGGCGTGTGTGTGTGTTTGTTTGTATGTGTGTATTTGTGTGTTGTGTGTTTGTGTGTGTGTGTGTGTGTGTCTGGTTGTGTGTGTGTGTGTGTGTGTGTGTCTGGTTGTGTGTGGGTGCGTGCTTGTGTGTATTAGTACAGGTGTGTTAATATGTTTATGTGCATTGGTGTATGTGTGTGTGCTTGTGCATTTGTGAATTTAGTACAGGAGTTTGTGACGGTCTGGGACTGTGTAAGAGCGGGAGTGTGTGTATGTGTGTTTTGTTAGTGTGCATGTGCAGGTGCATTAGCCACAGGTGTATGTGTGTATGTATGCTTAGCTACGTGCGTGAACATGTTATTGTTGCATGATGTAAATGTGTGTGTTTATAACGCCACGCAGTTCTCACCTCAGCTCCATGACGTAGTAGCCCTGTGAGTGAAGTCTTCCAGGTGTGACATCCTCACTGCCATTGCTCCCATCTTTCACTCCCTGTTTCCACGCCCCCCAACCCCCACAGAGTCAGCAGTCCCCTAAAGACATGAGCCGCGCTTGTGCGCCTGTCAAAGATTCGGCGAGGGACAACGCAGTCGCTGCTTTTCATGTTCAGCGACCAAAAAATGAGGTCCGAACCCCCCACTCCCACCTACCTCCTCCTCCTCCTCCTCCTCCTCCTACTCCTGCTCCCTCTGCTTGTTCAGCTCGTACAGCTGTCCTCCCCTTTATCTGTGGTCCTCTCAGGCTAGATGCTGTGTGCACACTGCATGACGCTCACACACTCTGTCCTGAATGTCTCATATACAGGATAAGGGCTTGTGTTGTTCTCCCTAGAGTCTATAGTAAACTAAGCGCTACACTGTTTGGTTTAAGGAAGTCATCAACAGTGTTGGGCAGTTGTATTGATTATCTTTAATTATCCAATAGAGTCATTGAGATAGGAATAATCATTTCTGTTTAATGTTGAATTGTGTGTGTGTGTGTGTGTGTGTGTGTGTGTGTGTGTGTGTGTGTGTGTGTGTGTGTGTGTGTGTGTGTGTGTGTGTGTGTGTGTGTGTGTGTGTGTGTGTGTTCCTTGGTATGTGTGCGTGTTAGGTGGGGATGTATCATGACTACCACGGAGATGATGGAGGTTCCTCCAAAGAGAACCGTATGATCTTCAGTGAGTCGATGCCTCGCAGAGTCGGCAGCTTCTACAGAGGTAATAACCAAACAACAATATATCGTTGTTAGGGCCCAAACG
The DNA here is from genome assembly GCA_026745465.1 of Lota lota. Classification (NCBI taxonomy): domain Eukaryota; kingdom Metazoa; phylum Chordata; class Actinopteri; order Gadiformes; family Lotidae; genus Lota; species Lota lota. Next base: position 4,927,577 of record JACYXH010000659.1, read on the forward strand.
CCGTAAACACAGGAGCATGCAGTGCAAATGCAGTGTTAACAAAAAGGGGTTTTATTTGACCCAAATAAATATAAAACAGGTTGTGGACACAAATAACCAAAAAGATAACCAAGGTCAGAATAATATCAAGATGAATGAAAGAGCTCAACATAAAACGTACCAGCAACTAACAAACAGGAACTGAAACTCAAAAGTGACCTTCTGCAATGGAGACATGAGGGAGGCTATATACTAGATGGGTTAAACCAACTGAAGCAGGACATGAGGAACACAAACATCAAAAATCGATTTATAATTTATAATAAGTTACAAATATTAATATTATCTATTTATTATTATAATTATTATAATTATATAATGTATTTATTCTATGAATAATAGCAACATTAAAGATAATACTCATTCCATTTCCCCCTACGATTACAATTAAATAGACTCCCAATTAGTCTATTTATACAGCCACACCTGTATGTTAACCCAGCTGTTGTTGGGTTCTGCTCCTTTGACCCTATGCCACATGCCTCCCCACAGCAAAGGTTAAGTCAAATAAAGATAAATGTATGTTATACAAAACCAAAGCTATGTGTTGTCATTATATAAACTGGATTGTGTATGTGAATTATGTATGTTCAAATTATAAAAGTAAAACGTGTGACTGGAACCCCAGCCAATACAATCATCTTTATTCATCATCGATTAATTTATTTATTATGTTAAACTCTTCTACTCACTGCGACTTTCAAAGCATTCTTACAGCTAATGCTAGACATGAAGTCACCCACACATCATCAGCAGGTGTCATTTTATTGTCTAATTTCAGGGAATTATTAGACATTTAGGAAGACATACAATAAATAGTGTATATACAACCTACATAGTCATAAGAATCATAGGAAAACAAAATATATTACAAGCAAAAGTGATTGCCCCGTCCCCCTAACAACCTCTAAAACATCACCTACCAACTACCGAGCGGTATTAGTTGTTAGGGTTAGTTGTCCTGCTGGGCATCAAACCGACAAACTTCTGTTCCTCACTGAACTCTGTGTTGATGAAGTGGGCTGTGGAGTCGTAAACAGAACGCTACAGGTGCTGCCTCAGGTTTCCTCTCAAGAGCTGCGAGAGCTCAGTGTTTCTTTTCAGTCGCTCTCCACTCCACAGCTGATCTCAATAATTACCACACTTCAGGCCTACGGGGGAGGGGCAGATCAGCGCACACAGTTTACCCACTTTACAACCCCTGTGTGCTTTTCACACACACACACACACACACACACACACACACACACACACACACACACACACACACACACACACACACACACACACACAGAACACAGAACACAAAAACATAATAAACAAAACATCTTTAACAGAAAATACAAAAATGCTAAAAGGTGGACATGTTGACAATAACACAGATTGTAGTTTCTATAAATGATTGATTGGTTTCATTAATCTGTTTGATTGATTTTTCGTATCTTGTTTATATTTGATCTTCTCCAGTCATAAAGTAATTTTAAATGGGGTTTCTATCTTCGTTTGGAGAACTTTTAATGAGTTCTCACAACACAGCAACAGGATCCACCCCAATCGTGCGCAAAACGTCTCGGGACAAAAGACGCAAGGTCCTAACCGTGCAACTACAGACACTTCAATCATACACCCACGCAGAACCCCAAACCCAACCACCCCACCCCCAACAGTGACACCGAGAAGCAGATAGACGCCACCCCGCTGATTTTAGTTGGATGATATATTTGTTTGCAAAACAAAAAAGCTTGTACAATTTCTTTGTTTAGTCTTGTTCTATAGACTGGACATTGGACAATATTTCACACTATTAGTTTGCTGATATTCCAGGCAGTTTTTTCCTAATATCAAGGACATTGTGTGTGACACTCAGGGAACTATGTGTGAAACATTGTACAATGTTTCACACATAGTTCAATGCACTCTTTAAAACTAGTCTAATCTGAAATATATGTAGAATAAATTGTACTGTCCATTGAGTCTGGCCAGACGCAGCAACACAAGCAAGTGGATAAATGATCAATTTAGATAATTCAGGATATTATGTAATAATTCTCCCTACTTCCTGTCTTTCCCTCTCTACCCTTCAGTGCCCTCCCCCAGACCGGATAACTCCTCCTCTTTCCACGATGCCGTTGCCCAGGGTCGGGGTCCGGTCGTACCAGTTGTACCTGGAGACCCGGTTGCCATGGTGAACCACTCTAAACGCCAGACCGCTTTTGACTGGTGAGCACTCACTGTAATTGATCCTGATCAATTACATTATTATCCTGATAACCCATAATAATCTGTACTAATAACCAAGTAGATGGAATAAGGGTGTGTGTGTGTGTGTGTGTGTGTGTGTGTGTGTGTGTGTGTTTCAAGTGTATTTGTCATATCAGCATTACATATGTAGTACAATGATAACAATGGTAGAAGTCATTAATGGCCATGAAAGGCCTGAACTTCAGGCATCCTCAACTGTGGAGTGCAAAGTGCTGGAATTATATACAAGCGCCAAGTTGAGGGGGAGCCCAAAGAACGGCAGCCCTAGCCCCAGCGCCATCTTGTGTGTGTTGATGTATTTATCTGCTACACTTTCACTTTCACTTCTGGAAACCCCTTCCTGTAGGACTACGGCTGAAGCCATGGTCATGAATCCTCCAGAGCCCGTCAAAGAGAAGGAGAAACAGGGCTTCTTCAGGGCCATGAAGAAGAAAAAGAAGAAGACACAAATAGTAAGGATCTTCTGATGTAACTTTATGTCCATCTGGCTCACAGAACCATGAAGTTCTGGGAGTTGGAGTTTAGGTGAAGATTAGGTTTTTATTATCTTTCCCTCATACTTGACAATCTATCGATTTTATTTTCTGTAATGGTGTCAGGGTTAATATATTGTTGACTCACACTATTTGATTCATGGAGGTTTTATAGATGCTCATGCAACAGCAGTTTTGAAAGCCAGTTGGCATGTTATGATGTCATTTTAGTTTTTTTCACATTTTGTTTGTTTCTTGATTGAAAGTTATATTATCTTGCATCTGTTTTCCCTATACCTTTAACCAGTGTGTGAAAAACCCGGTGGCAATTGGGGGACCCCTTAGTGCTCTAGTGTGTGGTGGTGCGAGGGAGAGGATTTCTGCGAGTAACCTAAGGGTGCGATCGCGAAAGTAAATAACACTGTAATTTAGAGAAAACTGGTGAAAAGTCTCCACCATTGTTCTACTCTGCTCCGAACTCTAGTTGCCTCACAAAATAAAAATGTTTTTAGTGAATTGCAAAGGACAATCTTTTACGATTTTTCCATAGACACCCCCACCCCCCCCCCCCCCCCCCCCCCCCCCCCCAAATGTTGCTGTTGAGGCTTTCAGGGGGTCTCAATTGTCAATCAAGGGGTTTCAGACCCCCAGACACTGCCCGTATTTCACATCCTGCCTTTAACCATATATTACTAACCATATTAAAACAAAAACAAGTCCCATTGCTCATTCTAGCAAAAAGGTCTACCAGGTGGGCCAGGTGGGTAAGTTTTCAGTGAAAATGTCTACCAGGTGTGTAAGTTCTCAGTGAAAATCTCTACCAGGTTGGCCAGGTGTGTATGTTCTCAGTGAAAAGGTCTACCAGGTGGGCCAGGTGTGTAATTTCTCAATGAAAAGGTTAACCAGGTTGGCCAGGTGTGTAAGTTCTCAGTGAAAAGGTCTACCAGGTGGCCCAGGTGTGTAAGTTCTCAGTGAAAAGGTCTACCAGGTGAGCCAGGTGTGTAATTTCTCAATGAAAAGGTAAACCAGGTGGGCCAGGTGTGTAAGTTCTCAATGAAAAGGTAAACCAGGTGGGCCAGGTGTGTAAGTTCTCAATGAAAAGGTAAACCAGGTGGGCCAGGTGTGTAAGTTCTCAATGAAAAGGTTAACCAGGTTGGCCAGGTGTGTAAGTTCTCAATGAAAAGGTTAACCAGGTGGGCAAGTTGGGTAAGTTCTCAGTGAACCAGGAGTACCAGGTGTGGGTGATCTTGTGTTGAGCGTGTCGGCTTGTTCCTCTTGTGCTCCACAGACGGACATGGAAGAGGGGAGGAACCCCAGCATCAGGAAGAGCCTGTTCCCTCTCTTTAGCTCTAAGAATAGCTTAAAGCACAACGCCGCGGTCAAAGTACTGCCTGTAGTGGCGTCGCCCATGGTACAACACCAGCCCAACGCGGCCTACCCTGCCTCTCCAGTAATCTAACCATCACCTTACCTCTGCATGCCTCCTCTGCAAGTCCCATCCTCTCACACAGCATCGGTGGCGCGTTGAAATACTCTCAGAAAAGTCCTCTCAGGGGAAGGCACATCTTTTCTGAAAGTGATTTTGGATCCCTGATCTGATTCTACACTGGGCATTGGCGTCCATCCATCCATCCATCCACCCATTCATCGGTCCATCCATCCACCATCCATCCATCCATCCACCATCCATCCATCACACCTTGTGTTTGAAGTGGCTGCACTGGGCTGCACAGAATGTAAGATGAAAGTTTCAGTACACAGGAGAATGATGCCATGCGTGTGTTGCTCTGTAGTACGTCTAACGGTCTAATTTCGGACACCACAGCCTGAACTTAAAAATCACCACAACCACCTCACCCTGTTTTTCCTTCATAGGCATATACAAACATAAATGCATACACACATGAATGTACAGTATAATATTAAATGTGCTGTTTATTATTATAACTTGCTGCTTGAGGTCTGCATGAAGTATTTTGCCAGCTTTTAAGATGTGATGATTTCTTTCCACGACGCTTGTTGATGGTTGTGTTGTTGATTTCTTTGAAAATATCAGTAAGTAAATACGCCACCAACATGTTTTTCAATGGCTTCCAGATCTCTTCCAGTTCACTATAATCTCAAATGTTGAAGTCCAAAGCTAGGAATGTTCCGCAATTTTTGCTATTTGTTCGATACGTGGTCAAAGATATCTGCTACTTTGGTGGTTTATTCTCCATCTTGAGATCTGAAGCTGAATGAAAGAGATCAGTTGGTTGGTCAACTGGTTTTCAATCAAACCACATAAATGTAATAATAATAATGATAAACATAATAACAACATTGTTAACTCTGCTGTCTGCCCGTCTGTACTGTTAGGTCAGTGGTAATGGCCAGGACCACCTGTCCCTCCAGAGGGTTACCAAGTCCTCGTCTCACCACAGCGGCCGCAGGAAAACCCGCGAGCGCTCAAGAGACCGGGACCAGAGTCGAGACCGGGACCGAGAGAGGGAGAGAGAGCGGGAGAGAGAGAGGGATAGCAGGGGGAGAGAGAGGGAGAGAGTCGGCGACTGGCCAACCGAGAAGCCTGTGGACTCCCACTCCCAGGTGAGAACTTTCCAACATTCGTTCCATTGTATTAAAGGGCCCTCATTTTACCACCAGGCATGAGGGTTGATTGGTCATCACAACATTGTCATACATCTGGAAGTGTTCACCAAGATATAAGATGAACCTATTTAGAACACAATCTAGGATGTTCTATAAACACTATTTTGCATTGTGCACATTAAGTTGCATTGACATCCCGCCATGTTATTTTACATCACGTTACCTTGCGTTACTTATGCTATCTTAATTTTATGTTGCATTACCTTGAGTGGCTTTTTGCTGCTACACTAAGTTGAATTACCTTACCTACATTGCTTTATGCTGTTTAACTTTATGTTGCATCACCTTACAATGCTATATGTTACGCTACGTTACGTTACTTTGCATAACCTTACGTTGCTTGACGCTGTTACGCTACATTGCATTACCTTACATTGCAATGTGCAATGTTATACTACATGCATTACATGTTACTTTGAACTATGTTACGCTACATTGCATTACCATACAATTCTTTATGCCATCTAACATTATGTTGCATTACCTTAAGTCGCATTACACAATGTTGCACTGTGTTGCATTACCTTACGTTGCTAAACGCTATGTTGAGGTACATTGCATAACCTAATGTGGCTTTATGCTATGTTATGCTATGTTGCATTACCTTACGTTGCCTTACGCAATGTTATGTTATGTTGCATTATCTTACGTTTTTTTCCACTAAATTACGCTATGTTGCATTACCTTACGTTGCTTTACGATATGTAATGCTATGTTGCATTACCGTACATGTTTTTACCCAATGTTACACTAAGTTGCATAACCTTTCATTGCTTTACGCAATGTTATGTTATGTTACATTGCATTACCTTATGTTGCTTTACGCTATGTTATGTTCTGTTGCATGACCTTCCCTTGCTATCAGGAGAGCCTCTCCATTGACTCTTCTACGCCGATGCATTGTGAACATTTGAATCAGTCTGTCTGCTTGTGTTTGTTTCCCAGAGCCAACCGCTGAAGTCCCTCCGTCGGCTGCTCCACCTCTCCCCCTCCTCATCCAGCCAGCCCCAGGCTCCTCCTCCTCCAGACCTGCGCTTCCAGCAGACCCTCCCCAACCTCCCACAGGCCTCCTCGAAAGGGGGGTACTCCTCCGATGGCAGGGGCCACGTAGACAGTAGGGGCCACCAGGACAGCAGGGGTCTTCAAGATAACAGAGGCCACACAGACCCTAGGGGTCACCCCGACCCTAGGGGCCACCCCGACCCTAGGGGTCACCCCGACCCTAGGAGCCACCCTGACAACAGGGGCCATAAAGACCCTAGAGGTCTTCAAGATAACAGAGGTCTTCAAGATAACAGAGGCCTTCAAGATAGCAGAGGTCTTCAAGATAACAGGTGCCACACTGACCCTAGGGGGCACTCTGACCCTAGGGGCCATTCTGACTCCAGAGTTCTTCAAGATAACAGGGGCCACCAAGATAACAGAGGTCTTCAAGATAATAGAGGTCTTCAAGATAACAGAGGTCTTCAAGATAACAGAGGTCTTCAAGATAACAGAGCCCACACAGATCCCAGAGCCCATACAGATAACAGAGCCCACACAGATCCCAGAGCCCATACAGATAACAGAGCCCACACAGATCCCAGAGCCCACACAGATAACAGAGCCCACACAGATCCCAGAGCCCACACAGATCCCAGAGCCCACACCGATATCAGGGGCCACACAGACAACAGGGGTCATCCAGACAGTAGGGGCCACTCTGGAGTCAGCAGCACTTCCCAGGCCAAGAGCCGCAAGGCCAGCTACCCTTTACCGGGACAGATCGAGTCCAGTTGGCACGTGTCGGCCCTGCAACGGGCCGAGGGGGTGCAGTACACGCCAGAGCAGCTGGGCATCAAACCCGGACAAAACGGACCAACGTTTACCCGCGCCTCACGTCCCAGGATGCCAAACCTCAACGACCTGAAAGAGACGGCACTGTGAAATGGCCGGACATCCTCCCACTTCGCTCCCTCTCCAAAATGTGAGCGTCTGTAGACGTCAAAGACCTAGCTAGCTATGGCAAGCGTTTACATCACAGTGAACCTTGAAATCCCTAAAGTCAACTGCTCAGAGAAGACAAATATCTCAAAATATTGTATCTCCACACTTCATTGTTTGATGAGGGATAGTCCAGCAGGACTCTTAAGGTAAGGTGTGAATGACAGTACAGTTTATTCAGCTCAGTGTTGCGGCAGTTTGTATGTACTTAACTCTCTACAGATATTTAATGGTGTTACATCAGAGGACAAGATGGCGTGGAAACTGCCCGTCTGCAGTAGCAGAGACACTGCCCATTCTGGACTCTATGCTGCCATCTGCTGGTTCACAAAAGCTACTGCAGCACATCAGAGCTAATGGTCTGAAGTGACCCAGAAAGTTGTGTGTGTGTGTGTGTGTGTGTGTGTGCGTGTGTGCGCGCGCGTGCGTGTGTATATGTTTTTCAAAGTCAAATATTTGCTAATAAGAAAGAAAAAAATATATATATCGACATAATTTATGAAATATTTATTTGTTTTAAACTTAAGGATATAAGCTATAAATGACACAGTATGTAGGCTATATGGAAATTAAAGGTATTATAGAATTATTGTGTAATTGCAAGAGCTATAGACACAAAAAGATATGCATAGATATTCATGTGTTGATAATTCAATATGTCACAAGAGAAATATAATGGTGAATGGCTTTCTTTGGTTACCACAATTTAATATTATTATAACAGTATCAATGTTATTTTTCAGTTGGTTAATATGTACAAAAATATCAAGAACATTTTTCTAAGTGGATGAAATTTGTTCCCTGTGAGAATCACTCCCTACTTTCTAAGATACTGTAATATTCCTTTTATTATAACAGTTAAGATACTGTAATAGTCCTTTATTATTACAGTGAAACAGACATTTTTGTTATGCTATCATTCTCACATGTTTACACTTTAGAGCTTTCCTACCTATCTTTTGCCTTCAAAATACTTTTTCTAAATTCCATTTATCTATTGGTCTATCAAAATTCTATAGGGGTCTGTTGGGCAGAGTTTAGCCATGAACAGGGCATTATAATGAAAATACTCATAATAGTGACCCCTCACACATACACATGTGCACATGCATGGTAACACACACACACACACACAACTATATGTGTTTGTTCCTTCTGCAACCATCCACCATCTATATCAAACGTTCAAGGGGTTATTTCTGTATAAAATGGAAATGGTTAAGTTCAGGTATTAGCGCAACGATGGCGTGACTTTTGGGTTAGAGATGGTCAAGTTCAGGTATGGATAGTTAGGACCGCGTGGGTTAGAGATGGTCAAGTTCAGGTATGGATAGTTAGGACCGCGTGGGTTAGAGATGGTCAAGTTCAGGTATGGATAGTTAGGACCACGTGGGTTAGAGATGGTCAAGTTCAGGTATGGATAGTTAGGACCGCGTGGGTTAGAGATGGTCAAGTTCAGGTATGGATAGTTAGGACCACGTGGGTTAGAGACGAGATGGTCAAGTTCAGGTATGGATAGTTAGGACCACGTGGGTTAGAGACGAGATGGTCAAGTTCAGGTATGGATAGTTAGGACCACGTGGGTTAGAGACGAGATGGTCAAGTTCAGGTATGGATAGTTAGGACCACGTGGGTTAGAGACGAGATGGTCAAGTTCAGGTATGGATGGTTAGGACCGCGTGGGTTAGAGATGAGATGGTCAAGTTCAGGTTTTGGATCTTTAACGGTTTGGTTGGAATGTGTATTTGGTTAGAGAAGGTTATGCATTAGTTTAAGGATGGTTAGAGATCTAAGTATTGGGTTGAAATTTTAAAAGTTCAGGTGCAGCTTGTTATGTTGACTTGTTAAGGTCAAGTCTAGGTATTGGGTAGAGATGGTTATGTTGACCTGTGGTTAAGGTCAGGCCTATGTATTGAGTAAAGATGGTTATGTTGACCTGTTGTTAAGGTCAGGTTAAGGATCTGGAGGAGAGTGATGCATCATGGGAATAAGCACCAGAAAAGTATGCATCCTATTTCAGCTGCTAGCATACAAGCTAGCTAGATGTATTCATTAAACTGATTGATTCTAAAGATGATATACACCCAAGCTATTACAGTATGCACCTATCCCAGTTGTTTACTACATCATCTTAACTTTCAAATTGGCTGAGAAAGTCATCAAATGTGTTTTCTGGAAAGATAGAAACACCCAATTATTCACTCTTTATATATATATAGAATTATAGCAATATAGAACTTTGGTCTTTGTGACAAGACATTAAGTACTTGTATGGTGGTTCACTGTTATGTTGTCCACACACTCCATACTGAGCGACGCACATTGATCCCAACGGACGAAAGTGCTACATTGCAGCAGGCGTGCGCACGCTAAAGGCTTTTTGGAAGAATCGGTCAAACCAGGAGAGGCGTTACGGTGATTTGATCACCCACAACGGTACGGTCCTTTAAAGATAATTATTCGTTTATTTATTTTTTGTCATTGCCTCTGTTCTCTGGTTTGAATATATAACAGTCACAGTATTCCCATAACCAGTACCGAAATATAGACCAGTAATATTGTGACAGGGAGGAGAGAATAACAGATCCTGCGTTAACAGTTGTCTGCCGAAGTTATTCACATATTAGTATTATTATTGTCAATAATATGATCCCACAAAACAAAGCTAACTACGCGTGGGCAACTGAAAGCAATAACCTTCCAACTAACGATGCGAGTTCTGTTTTAATGCCAACGTTGAAGAAAGTGTTTTGGGCGGCAATTACCAAGTTGTTCACAAAGTTGATTATGTATCTCCACTTATCGCCAAACTCACTATAACACAATACACAGGCTAATGAAAACGAATGTGATATTGCGGGTGAAAGACTGCCGTTGGTAAGGGCCATGCATCTCAATAAGCGGAGCGAGTGATCAGAGGTTCAAAGGGGGAATGAGATGAAATTAGCCTGAGTTCAGCTAACCGCTACACGACTCCGCCGATAGAAGATAGAAGGGGCTTAGCTTCGTACACAGAGTTGAATGTGTTTCCAAAAGCATCACTTTATTTAATTGTAAGAAACACCATGATGCAAATTAATGTACTTTGCCTGCGATACCAACACAGGGCCATATTTCGTTTTCATTTAAACCGTTCCCCACTTTTTACAGGATGTACATAAAGTGTATCTAAGCTTACCATCCTACCGTCAATAATAAGAGTATCAAAATAAAACCCCACTGTACATTTTTAAATGGTTCCGATGGTTGATTTATTTGGATCTCAAACTTTATACAATAAAAGAGACAGCGCAGGGTCCACCATGTCTTTTTAATAGAGGAGAGGTTTCAAAACATAAGAATTTCCAGAGAACACTATTGGAAGCAAATTCCAAAGCACCATAGAAATACAAGGACCTCAACACAACACAAACATCAAAGTCTTTCTCTGGCACAACGATCACTATACTGTAATATCAACTGACAAAAGAAATCGACTCCGCAGACAATTCTTTATCTGTGTTCTTGATTGCATTTAAACGATATAAATAAATAAAACTCCACAAACAAATAACAAATAATTTAAAACAAGAAGCAAGTACAGAAAACAAAGAAGAAGGAAGAAACATACTACACAAGAGGTGTAAAATATTTTATATTGACACAAATAATGAATTAGGTAACAGTTACAATAGTTAATGACCATTGCATATTCCTAGCCTGACTCATGGAATTGGAGCCTTGGAGGTTTGAGGAATTGGAGGTTCCAAAGAGTTGCACTAGGACAAACATATTATTGTATATTGTTTGTGCTTATTATTAATAAAAAAACAAAAAAAAGAACAGTGAGTTAATAAACAATACCATAAAACAAGATGTACTTTATTAATCCCTGACATGAGTTAATGAATATGTAATTCTATCTTAAGTGTAATAACAAACACACACATGACGTGATGACATACAGAAGGAACTCAACTGAATAAATGGAAAATAATACTGATGAATAATTAATAATAATGCATGCTGGGAATGGAGGGATGACGGTGTGGAGGGATGAAGGGGTGGAGGGATAAAGGGATGAGGGGAAGAGGGATTTTAGGCTGGAGGGATGAAGTCTGAAGGGTGGAGGTACGAGGGATGAAGGGTGGAGGGGTGAGGGCTGAAGGGTGGAGGGATGAAGTGATGAGGGGTGAAGAGTGGAGGTATGAGGGCATGAAGGGTGGAGGTATTAGGGGATGAAGGAATGAGTGATGAATAGTGGAGCGAAGAAGGGTGGAGGGATAAGGGGGTGGACAGATGAAGGGTGGAGCGATGAGATGTCTGGAGGGATTAGGGGATGGAAGGATGAGGGGGTGGAGGAATGAAGGGTGGAGGGATGAGGGGGTGGAGGAGGAGGAGCTTCAGCCACACTTGCTCATGCAGAGGAGGAGCTCTATACGCAGAGCGATGCGTGTGTGCCAGCCCAGCGGCAGGATGCGGAGGTAGCGTGCCACAATCGGCGGCCGTAGCAGATTCTGTACTGAAGAGGAGCGGTCCGAGTTACCATAGAACACCTGCAGGGAGAGGGGAGAGAGTTGGGGCAGAGAGACAGGAGGGGGGGGAGACAGAGCGAGAGAAGGGGGGGAGAGAAATAGACAGAGAGGGGAGAGCGAGACAGAGAGAGGAGGGGGGAGACAGCAGGAAGGGGGGAGAGAGAGGAGAGGGAGAGAGACAGAGAGGGAAGAGTGGTATAGAAAGAGGGGAGATATGGAAAAAGGAGGGGTAGAGAAAGAGGGAGAGACATAAAGAGAGAGGGGGAGAGGAGGGGGCAGAGAGAGAGTGAAGAGGGTTAAATGGGGAGAGACAAAGAGGAGGCGGGGTGAGTGGGGGAAAGAGGGAGAGACATAAAGAGAGATTGGGGAGAGAGGGGGAAGAAAAATAGAGAGGCGCTAGTCATAAAGAGAGAGAGCGGGGGAGATAGAGAGAGAGAATGGGGAGAGACATTGAGACAGAAAGAGAGGGGGTTAAAAAAGAGAGAGAGGAGAGGAGGGGGTGAGAGACCGAGAGAGGGAGAACATTAAACACTAGGAATTATGAATTCACGTTATGAATCACTGGTTATTGCAAGGATATAATGAAACATTGATTCTCCAATCTTGTAATATATGATGTCCTTTGGACACCCAATCCCAGAATGTAATTTATGTTTGCCACTATGTCCCCCTATCTATCAAGCATCGTAATCAAAACAACAATACCCTAGATTTATTCTCCAGACCCACTGACCCTGTTGTTGCCGGTCTGGTCCTTGTAGTAGATCCAGTTGAGCTTCTCGTCGGTGCAGTACTGGATGCTGTACTTAGTGACCCACTCATCTGCGTCACATCGGCCCTGCGTCAGCAGGCCAGACACCACCATCACCTCCTGCAGGTCCACCTGCAGCCACTGGCTGTTGTCCTGGAACTTGGAGAGCCACGCACATCTGCAGGCATGCAAAAAGGTTAGGTGTGAAAAAGGTGAGAAGAATGTGCGAGAAGCGGGATAGCCAGACCTCATAAATCCTAATTTCTGATTATTTTTATAATCAGGCGCTATTCACAAGCTAGAAGAATGACAAGACTTAGCTAAATGATCCTAGTGAGGTTTGATTGCAGTGAGAATGCACAACGGACCAAAATAAACTGTTGAGGATTGTATTAATTGGATTGGTGAGACTTATAAGTCTCAAATGGAGGAATGTTGAGGATTGTATTAATTTTTAAAGTTAGATATGGTTTCGCCTCTTGCTGGTTTCCCCCTCCCTGCCAGGGCCCTGTCTCTGAACCCCACTGTTAGTTGACAACACCTTTCCCCTGCCCTGATGCCTCTCCCTGCCATATCCTCTTCTCTTACCCCCAGTTTGAGTTGATCAAACAAATTATGTATATTTTCCTTCATCCTGTTCTTATCCTCCTCCCTGCCAGACGTCTGTCTCTAACCCCCTTTTGTTCTTAAAGCAATTGATCAACGGTTGGTATTAGCATCAAATGGCCCTTCCCTTGTCTTACAGCCCAAAAACCAATCCCTGTTTCTGAGCCCCACTTTTAGTTGATCTATGTGTATTTACCTTCATTCTGTTATTAATCCCCCTCCCTGCCAAACATCAGTATTAATCCCCCTCCCTGCCAGAAGCCTTTTTCTGACCCCCACTTTTAGTTGATCTATGTGTATTTACCTTCATTCTGTTATTAAGCCCCCTCCCTGACAACCATCGGTCACCATCCCTCCACTACACTTAAGGAGTTGTTCAAACTGTTTATGTGTATTCTCCCTGCCAGACGTCTGTCTCCAACCCCAAATGGCCCTTCCCTTGTCTCACAGCGCAACAACAGATCCCCCTCAGTCCAACAGGTCAGGGGCCCATCACCCCCCCCCCCCCCCAAATGTTTAGCCTAGAGACGGTGTAGGCGATTTGTCATTGGCTTAATTTGAATAACGGTAACCTAATAGCAATCTGTGGATTACACCTTTTTGTATGATAACAGGTAATGATTGGAGGTAACTGAGAGCCCCGCCCTTGTCATGTACTTTAAGATACTGTGTTTTGTGTTCAATGAAAAAGACTTTAATGGGAGAAGAATAATGGGAGAGCACGCAGGATTAACCGAGAGATAATTGTGACCACGGAAGGACTCTGGTGGTTGTTTTGGGTATGCTGCGTGAGCCCACGAATAAAGTATTGAAACTTGCCCTGAATTTGATCGAAACTTCTCAGAGCCTACAGCTACATACTGTATATGTATTTGTGTTTGTGTCTCAGGGCAGCGCATCATACATATAACATGCATACACACATTGTTTTTGAGCAAAATGTGCTGATCATAGTTTGAACACTGGTACAACAACCAGAGACTTGCGACAACTGCAACAACCCTACCACGTAGCTGCAGAAGTTACTCTATTTTCTAAGCGTTGCACGGATGTATTACAAGACTAGATGTATTATGTTCCTGGGTTTCGTTTAGGTGTTTTTTGACTGCGACGAAACTCCGGCACAAAACTTTGAAAATGTTTGACCAATGAGGGAACACTTTACGGTCATGAATATTGAACCATAATCTGTAACAGTATATACAGTATACAGTATGTTTTTAATTGAAATCCAAATAATACATATATATTTCGTATTTTGTCAGTTGTGTAATTTACTGTGCGACGGTGGATTTAAAGTATCTTAAGGTCAATACGGCCAATGTCCTTCAGCCTAGAGAATCTAGATTAACAAAAGGTGGGTTACACATGCGCACAGCATATGTTTACATGTTGGTACAGTCTTCAATATTGCAGTTTGAAAACAAACCGAACCAAGATGCAGGTACAACAGTAACACATTTGTCCTGATTCAGACTAAAGCCAGCAATGTATAAGTTCCCTAATTTATATATTAGGCTGGCTCCCTGAACTTCAATCTTCAATTATTTCTCCAATCTTGAGTATATGCTTGATCGTTCTGGAGTCTCTGGATAAAAATGTATGCTGGCTAAATGTGGATGTAGAATGTAGCTTATGTGCTCTTACCCGAAGCCCTGGTTGTTGAGGCGGGCCCTGTTAGGGACCCAGGAGGAGAACCAGCCAGTGTACTGCTCCTGGTTAGAACAGGTGATCTGGTCTGGACTCACAGAACCAGCCTCGAAGCCCAGCTGACGATGATATGGGCACTCTGGAGAGAAACAACAGAAAAACATCAACATAGTTCACAACATAGTTATGAAGCGCTACTGCACATAGAGTATAGACTAGACTGTATATTAATATAAAACATTGTTTATAATACACTACTGCACATTTAGAGTATAGACTAGACTGTATATTGACATAAAACATCAATTATGAAGCACTACTGCACATAAAAAGTAGATTATACTGTATATTTATATAAAACAATGTTTAAAGCGCTACTGCACATAAAGAATAGACAATACTGAATATTATTATAAAACATAATTTATAAAGTGCTACTGCACATAAAGAGTATTGACTATACTGTATATTATAAAACCTAGTTTATGAACCACTACTGCACATATAGAATATCGACTGTATATTCATATTAGTCTTGTACTTCTGCTGTGACACAAATCCTATCCTTATATGTTTTAAAAGCATTTTCTCCTCTGATAAGAGGTTTAGACATTAATCTCGTTCACGAAGCGTTCATTGACAATCCTATTTTTTCTACAATCTTTCCTGGTACTTCCTGGATTAATCAGAGTAGAAGTCAAGTAGGCTTAACACACCAAACACACACACACACACACACACACACACACACACACCAGCATCTGTCTATGGCTTGGCTATGATATAAACGTCTAAGAATTGCGTGTCTGTGAATGTTTACCGACCCTCCATATCCCTCTCCATTAGAGCCAGACAGACAGATGACAGATGGTTACCATGACATCACCAGATTTGTCTATGTCAACCTGACCTTCCTCTTCTTATCCCACGATGACAAAGGATGAATTTATCCCAGTGGTCAATAATGCCATCATCACCATGTGATCATAAAAGGTCCCTTCAGCAGTCCCAAATTATGCTAAACTCAGGTGAAAGATCATTGCAAAGACTTCAGTGACTAAGCACAATGGGGGTTGTCTCCACAGTGCAACCACTCTGTTGTTTACCAGCATTCTGCAGCTGATCCCAGACCAGACACGGCTACCTATAGGGATGATAATCCCTCGCAACTAGCAAAGCTCACATTCATGCGCTAACAGTGGGTTGATGTAAAGTAACTAGCAGCTAACAATGTGTTGATGAACAGTAACTACACACACACACACACACACACGCACGCACACACACACATACACACTCATTCAACTGTGACAAGCTCAACTGTGACAACTGTGTAACGACCCGAGTTGAAAAAACATGAAACAATTGGATAATTATATATCACTACATTTAGTGGGTTTAAGACAGACACACACACAGATTCTTGTCTGTCTTTGAATAACTGAGGGTTCTATTCCGGGCGCTGTAATCTTGCAGGCCTGTAGAACATGATTATCTTCGGATGCCCTTTCTCTCTGTTGAGGACTCTTAAATCAATAGGGTCACTCTGGGCGTCTCAACATGTCTTACTAACACCTCAGTGTTTCAGTGTTGCGATGTTCTTTTGAGACACAACCGATCGCTCCACGCTCCTTATGTTTTGCTTGTTATGCTTCTTGTTGTTGGGCTCACTCAACCTCTGTCACTCTCTTCTTGTCTAACTCTCTCTGACAGTCTCTCTCAGTCGCTCTCTCTCTCTATGACAGTCTTGTCGCTCTCTCTCTGAGACTCTCTCTCTCTTAAACTAAACAAGACTATTATCTCTAGTTTAAAGTCACTTTCTCTCCTCCTTTCTACCTCCGTCTCCCTCCCTTGCTCTCCTTCTCTCTCACTTGCTTATTTTCTTCATGCTCTCTATTTCTCTCATTCTGCATCTTTCAAAATATGAAACCAGTTTGGTTTTATGTTTGGTTTCGACCTTACCTCACTGGGTCATGTCAAATCTCACACACACACCCCAACAGTGTGTGGGTGTAAACAATTGTCCAATAACAATATTGAGGCTGTCTGGCAGGAGGAAAGTTATCTCAACTAGTACAGTATTCTGATTCTGACTTATTACACACTGAAACCTTGTATTCATGAATTTAATGCCTCAGTCGTTGCATTCAACATATATTTACAACATTTTGGTGCACTACACACACAGGCTTTTCTTGATTAAATTGTTCCTGCTACCAACATCCACAAACACACAGGTTTTCAACTACATGTTGAGGTGAAGAACCACCTAGTAGCCCCTACCTGGCATGCAGTCCACTCCTCTGACCATGGGGGGTCTGGACAGCAGGCTGGAGAACTCTGTGGGGGGGACACCTCCCTCACAGTCACATTTACACGCCCTGTTACTCCAGGCCTCGGACGCACCCAGCTGGCACACACACATTCACACACACACACACACACACACACACACACACACACACACACACACACACACATATAAACACAGAAACACGCACATTGCCATAAATAGACCGTACATAACAAATATATGTGTGTATGTATGTGTGTGTGTGTGTATGTATGTGTGCATGTGTGTATGTGTGTATGTGTGTATGTATGTATGTATGTATGTATGTATGTATGTGTGTGTGTGTATATGTACGTGTGTGCGTGTGTGTATGTATGTGTGTGTCTGAATGTGTGTATGTATGTATGTAAGAATATGTGTGTGTATGTATAACACAACAGATGGAGGGTGTGTTGGTCAGAGTCGTACCTCCTGAGCCTGAGAGCAGAGCAGGGCTGGGAACAGATGGATAGCCAGGCAGGAGAGCACCATGCATGCGTTTAGAAAAACAGGATGAGGACACATTACACACTACAGATAACTATAACAACCATTTCAGTAAGTACGGTAAGGCAAGCTTAATCATAAAACACCCTTCAAAAACTGTTCTGAGTGCATCAAGGAAATCTTTAAAAACATTAAACAGACAATCAGAGAAATACAATTAAGGGCATTTGTGTAAAAAAATAACATTCTAAATCAATACTCAAAATACATTAAATAATTTAGGAAGGATGTGTACAAGGAAACAAGGCAGAATAAATGTATGCTTAAAAAAATTATAATACTATATCCTAAAATTAATGATGCAATTATTTTCAGATAGCAGACCAGGGCTACTTCAAGTGTACTTAATCTAAGCTCTTTACGAGAAAAAAAAAACATGAACCCCTCCCATTAACACACTAACTACACTACACTCCAAACTGACCAAGACCCACCAGGGACCATCAAGGTAGAGGGGACCTACCTTCAACTCCCAGTAACAGCAGAAGGAACGCCCAGTGAGCACTAGAAGCCATCTTCCACCAGACGCTGGACTGAGGACTGAGCAGCCGTGTCCACCGTATGGAGGACAAACTGGATTACCCTAATCCATACAGAGCTCTCAGGGTTTTACCTAATGCCCTCCTCATCCCTGCAAGCCCCGCCTACTGCTGTGCCCTCCCTGTCCGTCAACAGGCTTCCCGATGCACAATCCATGGGTTCTCAGACGAGTCAAGGGGAAGAGGGCTGGATGGACAATCTCGAATGAGCTGGTGGAATAATACTGTGTATGTGTTGTATGGGTTCATGTATAGAAGGCATGCAAAGATGTGCATGGGTATGCCTGTGTGTGTGTGTGTGTGTGTGTGTGTGTGTGTGTGTGTGTGTGTGTGTGTGTGTGTGTGTGTGTGTGTGTGAGAGACTTTAGAGAATGGAGCTGACAGCATCGAATAGCCAAGTGTCAAGTGAGGAGGTTCCTTGATAGATTTATAAATTGTATTTAGTTATTTAGTCTCTAGAGCTGTATGTAGATTCTGGGCTACTTGAGAATATGGCGGTTCAACATATTTATGAATATTATATTCCATTTCTGTCAAGAACATTCCGCTAGATCGCACTAACTTTTAAAACACTGCACCTTTAACATATTTAAGCGTAATTTGCTAGAAATGGCCAGCGAGTGAGGAGAATTCTCTGTGAGAATATTTGTTTTGAGTTGACAATGCCTGCCTTTGCATTTCTTCCCTGATTGATTGGAAATCCATCTTTCCTGTCAATTACAGGTGCTTTAATGCAACACTTCTCAATGGCGAAGAAACGTAGGGAGGGAGCTGAGAGGGAGTGGGCGCTTTTTGAGGTTATTTACTTTCAAAATCTTGCTCTCTTCTGCACTCTGTTTACAACTCTTGAATCTTACAGATAGCTGATTTAAGATGCTAGACAAGAAGCTTAATTGGACCGAGGATGCATCAGTGCATCCTAACAGGAAGTGTTTTAGCGAATCTTCGACTATGTCATATGCCCTAACACCTTTTTTGCGCAGGTCCTCATGTTTACATATTCGGGCTGGTCGAAAGCGGGATTGGCTACGAAGTCTGATGGGTGTGATTACCCAGATCATCATAAAATGTAATCACTCTGATGTGTAGTCTGTTCTTTTAATGACACGAAGCGTTTCCTACCATCTTTGTGTCCTTGTAGTCTCTTCTTGAGCGGTCTACAAATGTTGATAATCTCACAATCTTAGTCTTTCTTTGAACTGTAGTATTGAAATAAGAAGAGTCCATATTTTACAGCTAGCAAGTATTCACAGCAGATTCACAGATACCAGGTGCATACATAATCATTAATTTGGTATTCTTGACCAATGGCAGGCAGCGGTGTATTGGGGCGCGTGCCGGAAAGTCGTAGTATTGTAGCAACCCTGCTTCTACTCGTCCAAGCACCACACAGGCTGTTTCTATTGACTCCTTTTAATTGTTGGCAAACACACGTTATTGAATGCTACTACAATGCTGAACATGAACTTCTCTATCTACCTAACAACAGTCTCCCGCTCTCTCTCTCCTACCTGTATCTCACCTCCCCAAGGCCCGCCCTCTCCTACTGAGCACTCAATCACAACATTAGCACTGAACACAATGCACGTTCAACTACGCAACCTAGAACCGTTACACTGCACCCCCCCCCCCCAAGAAAGTCCCTCGTTGCCGAGGGGGCAAACAAAGTCTTCAACCCGGCTGGGAGCTCGCCTCGCGGCCGCTGCCCCGACAGCGGAGCGGCCGAACTGTCCTGAGAGGTCGGGTTCCTTTCTGGTGTGGCAGCAGGGGGCTGCAGGGGGGCAGGGGAAGGGGGCTCAAAGTTTGGTGTGAGGGAAGCCCCACCCCTGTAAGGGGCAAGCCTGTCCCTATGCAGCGCCACTTTTCTGCCTCTAGGCGGCAGTTGAACCCGGAAAACCACCTCCCCCATCCTTTCTAACACTCTACAGGGGCCCACCCAGTGGCAGTCTAACTTAGAGCACCATCCCTTCTTCCTGTGGGGGCTGTATACCCACACCTGCTCCCCGGCCTGAGAGTCCCGCCCCTTGGACTTCACATCATAATTCCTCTTCTGTCTGATGCCAGCCCTCTCCAGCTGATCCCGTGCAAAGGCGTGTGCAGACTCTAGGCGGTCCTGGAGCCCCCTGGCATACTCTCTCCCAGGGGTCACGGGCAGTGGTGTCGGGGGGTCTGCCAAATGCCATCTCCGCTGGCGTTCGCAGCTCCTGCCCCAGCATGAGCAGGGCTGGTGTGCAGGATGTGGAGTCCTGAACCGCTGACCTGTAGGCCATCAGTACAAGCGCAATGTGTGTGTCCCAGTCACGTTGGTGTTCAGCTGAGAGGATAGCAAGCTGTTGTGCGAGGGTTCGGTTTAACCTCTCAACAAGTCCATCGCTCTGCGGGTGCAGGGCTGTTGTCCGGGTTTTGTGCATCCCCAGCCGCTCGCATATGGTGGTAAACACCTTTGACTCAAAATTGCGCCCCTGATCACTATGAATAATCTCTGGAGCGCCAAACCTTGTTAAGATCCCCTCAACCAGGGCGTCAACAACTGTCTCCGCCTCCTGGTCAGGGAGGGCGTAGGCCTCAGGCCATTTTGTGAAATAGTCCATTGCTACTAGTACATAGCGGTTCCCCTTGTCTGAGCGGGGAAAGGGCCCCATGATGTCTACCGCCAGTCTCTCCATCGGCGCCCCCATTGCCTGCTGCTGTAGCTGAGCGTGGGACTGGTCTAGAGGGCCCTTGTGTGTGGTGCTTGTATCGCAGCGGCGACAAAAGTCCTCCACGTCTCTTTTGAACTGCCCCCAATAAAACCCGTCTAAGGCGTCTAAGCGTTTTAGATTCCCCAAAATGCCCCGCCCCCACAGTCCCATGAGCGGTTTTGAGCACTGCCTCCCTAAGTGCCCTGGGAACAACAACCTGCCACCTCTCCTCTCCGGTGGCCGGCTCCTTCCACGCCCTCTGTAGCACGCCGTCTGTGACACGCAGTGCATCGAACTTGGCCCACAGTATTTTGACTGAGCGTACTGCGTACCCAGCGCGGTAGAAGCCCAATGCAGCACTTCATTTTGGTTGCAAAATTGCAATTTGGCTGGGGGAACACTATATTTTAAATTTCATTATGTATATCATGCGACGGGGCCTTTGGTTCTAGAATTAGCGATTAGACCCATAGTGTTAAGTGTTGCCGTTTTCTGTTTACTAAACTTGATACCGCTGTTCTAAGACTTCCTGTTCACACTTGGAATCCTTGAAATTTCGGTTTTCCAGACTTAACTGACACAAGTTAAGTTTTATTTATTTTTATTCATCAAAAGCGCTAACATTTCTGTAAATCTCTTCAGAAATATTTAATCTATGACAATAAAAACATATCCATATGAACCAATAAGCTTCTTCAAACCGTGGCCGACGCTTCTTATTAAAAGGTTATCAAACTAAACAAACCAGTAAACATTTGGCAGTGAAAGTCCAGATTGTGAAAAGATAAAAATTGTTTTGTTTTCATCATAGCTAGTGTTAGCATCTTGGTTAGTGTTAGCATCTTGGTTAGCATTAGCATCGTGACTAAGCATTCTTTCCTTCTTTTCCGGTTTTAGTTGCGATGACTTCGATGTCCAGAACATGGTGGATGTTGTGATGGAAAATGACCCACGGCCCTATTCTGAGGTCAGCTTGCTCCAGCTCGCTTAAATTAATGAGGTTTGATGCTCAAGTGATTATGTGCACACTATAGTGGCCTATCTGTCTTTCTTTTATCTAACTCCCCACAGTTGCCTGTTTTCCTTCATTCTTGCAGTATGCTCTGTACTCTGTGAAGCACTCCTGGGAAAGCTCCCCTTGTTAGCCAGGTGCCCCGCCTTGACTGTGCATTGAAACAATTATAGATAGCAAATGGTGGCACCTCGAGATTTCTCTGAAACGTTGTTTGAGCCACTCTACAAACCTCGAGATGTCTCTGAAATGTTGTTTGATCCACTCTACAAACCTTGGGATATCTCTGAAACGTTGTTTGCTCCACTCTACAAAAAGTGCTTCCCTCCTCTATTCAGCGCTTTTTCTCAAGAACTCTGCTCTGCCTAGAGTTGCCTTTGAAACTGTGTCTTTTATGTGCTGCAGCGTATGAAATAAATCAACACGGATATCCATTTGTCTTAGCCTTTTATTCGAGCCAGCCACCAGTCATTTAATTTGCTACAACGATGTATATTTACCAGGTACTGCATATTGGTCCGAAGTCCCATTATCTCGAAACCTGGACCAGAGAGGAGGAGTGTACGGCTGGACCAGAGAGGAGGAGTGTATAGCTGGACCAGTGAGGAGGAGTGTACGGCTGGACCAGAGAGGAGGAGTGTATAGCTGGACCAGAGAGGAGGAGTGTACGGCTGGACCAGAGAGGAGGAGTGTATGGCTGGACCAGAGAGGAGGAGTGAATGGCTGGACCAGAGAAGAGGAGTGTACGGCTGGACCAGCGAGGAGGAGTGTACGGCTGGACCAGCGAGGAGGAGTGTACGGAGGAGTGTATGGCTGGACCAGAGAGGAGGAGTGTACGGAGGAGTGTACGGCTGGACCAGTGAGGAGGAGTGTACGGCTGGACCAGAGAGGAGGAGTGTACGGCTGGACCAGAGAGGAGGAGTGTACGGCTGGACCAGAGAGGAGGAGTGTACGGCTGGACCAGAGGGAAGGAGTGTATGGCTGGACCAGAGAGGAGGAGTGTACGGCTGGACCAGTGAGGAGGAGTGTATGGCTGGATCAGCTACTAGCTTGGTTGGTCATTAGCTTTCAAGGCTGGTAACTATCATGCTGGGGCTAGCAACCCACTGGATCAGCTACTGGCCTGGCTAGTCATTAGCTTCCGAGGCTAGCAACCAACTGGATAAGCCTGGCATGCTAGGTAACTTACCAGCATCAGAAGCTAATGACCAGCCAAGCCAGTAGCTGATCCAGCGGGTTCGGCTTCTCAGTTCCCACCGCCGGCCCCTTTAGCACCGTACCCCATGCTAAAGGAGCTAAGAAAGGAAGCATTGAAGCATCTTTCTTTAGCATTTAGAGAATTCGAACAACTCTTATCATGGCTGCCACTTGGATACTTCTGGGTCATTTCACACAGATAAGAATCTTCCTAAGCCAAAAGGACTATTGAACTTCCAGCTGTAGGCAACTTCCGTTTATTTGTTCCAGCTTCACATGTTTTATATACACAACATCTGAGATGTATGTTGTATCCGTGCATCACACATTTATTTCAGATTTTGATTTATAGAAATGTAGGTTTGAAATGAGGATGATAGATAGGTGGATATATAGATAACTTACCCATTCATTACACTAGGCTTGTCATACTTCAGTCTTAAAAAATAATGACAAAATGTCAAACTCTATAAAGAAAGACAACCTAAATGGTGTAAAATGATGAGGCCGCATATTTTATTTGTTTTTGGGATTGCCTCGCCTGTAAAATCCCTATATTTTAAAGCTCCAATATGTAACTTTTTACTTTTGCCTTTGTTCAAATCAGAGTGTTAAATGTTTGTGTAGGTTTTAGAATGTGTAGAATGTTTCTATAGAATAAAAGCAATCAATCCACAATTAAATCAATTTACATGATGTTGATTGGTTGTTTTCGTGAACGGCCGGATGGGTCTTCACTTTAAGTGTTGCTGCTGCAAGGAATTGTGGGACGGCATTATCTCCTTTCCTTTCGTAAAGGATGGTCCAGTGTACCCTATGCTAAAGGATATAAGAAAGGAAGCATTGAAGCACCTTTCCTTAGCATTTAATTTGAACAGCTCTTATCGTGGCTGCCCTTCCTGGGCATTTCACTCGGTAAGGAACCTTCCTGAGCAAGAAAGACTATCCGACCACAGCCCTATTACTAAAGCTAGTGAGCTAGTCATGTGCTTTGGGGGAGTGGCTTTGGAGGGAGGCCTGAATATATAAATATGAACAATTGAATGTCTAAGGGGATAAAGTCGTCATTTTCAAGTTCATGATTTAGTAACAAAAGTGTGGATCATGAAGGGAAACGGTTAAGTGACATATTGCATAAACAGTGTTGAAATGTAGTTGCTATGAATGCCAATCAGCGGCATGTGTTTTAGCATTTAAATAAAATATGGGAATTACTTGATTGACTGATGAAATGTGTTTAAATAGTTGTTGCATTGTAACATATATTTTTATATACTTAAAAAAAAGTGTGCTGCAGGATCTATATGTAGGTGCCCATACATATTTCCTTCCATGGTGCCCTAAATTCCTTGCTACGTCCCTGGCTTGATAAATGTGGTCCCAGGTGAAAGCAATCAATCCTAAACGCTCAAGGGTGTGTTCTATTCTCTCCTACAGCCATATAAAGCCTGGTGTTGTTTTATTTGGACTTTCTTGAGCGTGGTCCAGAACAAAAATGAAGGCTCCGGTTAGACTCACGGCCATCAAAACGAAACTGGGGCAGAAGAAACGGAAAGACGCCTACTGCGCCTTCATCTACCGAACTCACAAAGAGGTTAAGAGCATTGTATTCAAACCGGTGCTTGGATAAAGAAAAAAAGAACATGCATTTGTCACGGAATGTGTTGCAAAAATGTTCCTTGGTTTAAAGGCTGCAAACGGGTGAAACTTAGACTAGACGGTGGGGTTCAAAATAGGCTCACCTTTTCTAACGTTTGTGAATTACTGTCCCGTTACAGGGACGTGATGTTGTTACAGGCGCCAGCAGAGCGTTTCAGACCGACCATCCCGGGTGTCCCAAGCGGGTTCTGTTAGGACTGGTGGCCCTGGAGGCGTGCCGGATTTCCAAGACCTCCAGAAGACGTCGTATCACGCCGCATGAGATGACCGCTGCCCTGGGCCTGGTCCTGAGGAGGACCCGCACCCGAGCCGCTGCGTGATGGGGAACACATTTTATTATTTTAATATGTACATGATTTTTATCGATGTGTTGTAATAAAGATTTGTTATTTAAACCCTTTCCATCTCAATTCGTTTATAACGTATCATTTAATTTGTGGACGAGTTGTGCGTGCTCGATTTTGAGCTCTGTAAAATCCGATGTCTGTTTCGCCGTACATCCATTTGGCGTCTAAAAGTGCACTGGTAGGACTACGCAGTGTGACGCACGCTGTTTGTTTCCGTGTGCGTTTACGCGCGCACCTGGTGCCTCCCATCAACACCTCCATCCCAGCACGGTCCTTAGCGACGAGAAACTCCGCATCCATTTGGTATTGTGCACCAGCAAGGATCTGGCACGGAGAACACGGTGGATCATAGGTTTCAGCTCTCAGGCGTATGGAGCTCCATTTAAAGACTGCAGGTAGGAGTCGTTATATTAGGCTAAACGCTGATGTAACGGAAGATGCATTTGTTTTTCAGATTTTCATGCTATTTTTTTCCTTTTGATGGAAACGGCAACTTTGTGTGTAATCTCTGAATGTGTGCGCAATATATAGGGTACAGAATTTCAAAAAACTAAATTGGCTTAAAAAACCCTATGTGGAATGTAAAAAAAAAAAAAAAGGCAGGTCGCTCATCATTCGGCCAATATTGGTAGTACCTCATGACCAGGTAGCTTTAACCGTCCTCGCTATGACGTGACATTGGATAACAATGACTGTGATATTAGCAAACAGTGATTCAATGCTCAAACTATATTTCAGATATCATGGCTGCAGACCTATGTCTCCCACAACATATTCCCAATCACAGCCAGCACATTTTAAAACACTGGCCCAAGTGACAAGTCATCTTTTCCACTGAATATCATGGGCTGCGGGACCTCGATCGCCACCGAACCTCAGGGAATGGCCTTGGAGACAGGCAAGCGTGTTGCTTATTTATTCGTTGTAAATTAAGCAGCTGGTTTCATCCCTTACTGTGAATTTAATTGTCATTAAGGAGCAGATAGGGGTTAGACGGTACAGAGACAGGTCATTAAGGAGCAGGTAGGGGTTAGACGGTACAGAGACAGGTCATTATGGAGCAGGTAGGGGTTAGACGGTACAGAGACAGGTCATTATGGAGCAGGTAGGGGTTAGACGGTACAGAGACAGGTCATTAAGGAGCAGGTAGGGGTTAGACGGTACAGAGACAGGTCATTATGGAGCAGGTAGGGGTTAGACGGTACAGAGACAGGTCATTATGGAGCAGGTAGGGGTTAGACGGTACAGAGACAGGTCATTAAAGACCAGGTAGGGGTTAGACGGTACAGAGACAGGTCATTATGGATCAGGCAGGGGTTAGACGGTACAGAGATAGGTCATTATGGAGCAGGTAGGGGTTAGACGGTACAGAGACAGGTCATTATGGAGCAGGTAGGGGTTAGACGGTACAGAGACAGGTCATTATGGATCAGGCAGGGGTTAGACGGTACAGAGACAGGTCATTATGGATCAGGTAGGGGTTAGACGGTGCAGAAACAGGTAATTTAGGAACAGGTAGTGGTTGGACAGTACAGAGATGGGTCATTTAGGAAAAGGTAGGGGTTAGACAGACACATAGACAGATCATTAAGGAGCAGGTAGGGGTTAGGGGGTATCTTGCTCTAGGATGCCTACAGGTTGACTGCAGACAGTGGGTTCAACACCCTAAACCCAGACTATCCTGGTCATAGTTAGACAAATGCTTATTTCAAAATCATTTTATGGATTAGGTGTAAATAACTTATTTGTAAGGATGTGAAAACTGTATACTGCTAGTATTTCTTAAACTATTTGGGTCACCATCCAATTGGTGGTGGGCCAACGGCCAACTGAAATTGGTGAAAGTTTCCAAAACCCCTGCTTTGCTAAATAACCATAAACAAGCAGGCCTACTACATCTTTGTTCTCTACTACTGTAGTCTACTGTTGCTTCTCGTCTCCATGGTGATGTCAGAAGCTTCACAGATGGCGCTGCTTGGAGTTCCTCCTCATCTCCCGCTTAATGATTTCTTCTCAAAGCTTTAATATGTTGTGTATTCCAGTCCTCCCCAGCCTAATCCGTCCTCTCCTCCCCTGTGTCTTGTTAATGCTTGCTAAGCCTTGTTATGCTGCCTTGCACAGCATCTAAATGTATTATATATTTTTCTTGCTTTTGCTTATCCTCACAGACGAGGCTGCCAATAACCCCAGCCCTGCTCTGAGTAAGTCCTACATCTTGTCTCTGCACACTAGTCTAGTACTAGTCAAGTTAATGTATTCATTAAACACATGTAATACTAGGGTGGACCAAAGTACTGTTTGAGTAAATATAAACAACAATTGACCGCATAAAATAAGACAGACAGATGAACACAGAGCTAACAGTAGATAATACATGATATGCAAAATAGTCTCAATTTGATTTGAACGAGAGGGAGTAAAGTGAAGTCTAATAAGTAGAAAGGCAGTAGTACAATAGTGTGTTGTCTAATGATTGGAAAGACAGAACCCCAACGTGTCTTGTCCCCTAGCTATGAAGGCAGCCATCCTGATCCAGGGCTGGTACCGACGCTACATGGCCCGTCTGGAGATGAGACGCAGGTACACCTGGAACATCTTCCAGTCCATCGAGTACGCTGGGGAGCAGGACCAGCTGCAGGTGAGCTGCTCCTTTGGGTGGAGGGATCCACAACCTAGAGCAAGATACCCTAACCCCTTCCCCTGCGACTTAATGATCTGATCTGACGTCAATGTAGAGCACGTTGGATATAGAGTCTGCTAAGCAAATGTCTTCTAGACAACATGAAACTATTTTGTGTAAATAGGTAGTTTCAAGGTCACTCCATACACACATAATCTGAGCCAATATTTATCCAGATTAACATAAAGAATAAATGCTTAGAATAACAGTAAATTACTTACAAAGTAAATTGTCCTTAATTTGCAGACAACAGTAATTTATCGATTCCTAGGCAAATCAGGTTGCAGTTCCCTTGGGATTTAAGTTGAGCAGCTAAAGCCATTTCAAGATGAACACATAGGGCCCATGGTATAAACAACATCATGTGACTTACTAGTTATCTGACTCCTGTCCACAGCTCTCCAGTTTCTTCAGCTTCATGCTCGACAACTTCACACATCTGAACGGTAGCGGTCCAGGTGAGAATACCACTCATACCATCTCCGTCTGTCACAACACATCTGTACTTTAGGTAGCCACATTTAAGGATTTGTGTTCTGTGACAAGCCACTTTTCTGTCTTGACTAGTGAGGACAAAACACTCTGGTATTTCTTCTTCGTTATCAGAACAGTTTGACAAGAACAGTCCCCAGAGCCTTCTCACAGAATTCCCACAGGGACTTTTATATTTAAATAAATCTAAAGGGTGTTCTTCATGAATGTGGAACACGGGAAACAGTCATGGAAAAATACTCAAGTTTCCAAATGGTGACCCTACTGTGGTTGTAGCTGTAGGAATGCGTTTTGATTCAGTACGTGTTTTCATTTATTATCACAATTCTTCAACAAAAGTGTTTATTCTGCCCAGACAATGCATGTTTACTATATGTATTGTCTGGACAAGTTGGAGCGGGTAGGGGTTAGACATTTCAGAGACATTTTATTAAGGAGCAGGTAGGGGCTAGACAGTACTGAGACAGGTCAGTAAGGAACAGGTAGGGGTTAGACAGTAGAGAGACAGGTCATTAAGGAGCAGGTAGGGGTTAGGTTGTATCTTATTCTAGGATGCCTACAGGTAGATTGCAGACACTGGGGGTGCAACCCAGTTCCTTTCAGCTGAGAGTCGGAACACCCTAGTCATTACACTATCCAATATTTTCCTTTCGAAAGGCTCTGGGGTCAATCCTAATAATCTTTTGTAAGACGCCTTATCAAAAATTCAATGTTTCATATTCATTTATTTTACTATGAAATACCTTTGCTGCTGTAGATGTGTGAGAGGGGCAAGAAGAGGGTTTTAAGCTGTCCACCCAGCTTAAACGCACAAGTATGCTTTTTTCATGTTTCAACGCACTACATAGTGTTTTCATCAAATGAACATTGGTTTTGTTCGTCAATCCCCTGGCATTATGGTCTACAATGCTCAGTGCATTTACGGCGTTGCCTAGCAACAGCTCTGGATGTTGAGTTCCATGTGTTTGGTTGTGTTCCATCGGTGACAGCTGTGGGCAAAATTTATTTGAACGTTGATCTGTATTACAGTAAACAAAACAAATACACAGCGCTGCCTTTCTGAACATGTTGTTAACATGGTTACCTCAGTTGAGGTACAAAGAACTGTTGCGTGTATATATTTGTGTAGACGTTTGTGTTTCTATTCAACATTAAGGGCTGTGAACAAGCGAAGCAGAAAGGCTCAACACTATTGTTATGTGTTTGCGTGCACGCCTGAAAACATGCGCGGAAAACGAGGACAATGAGGAAGAGGGAGAAATGGGTTTGATTGTGACGTCCAGGTCCCTGCTTTGTTGTTTACCCGCATAAATTAGAGGACTGGCTGGCTCATTAGCATAGTGGAGTGGGTCTCCCAGCCTCAGCAGTGTTTAATGACGACATGAAACGGAACCAGACTTCTACTCCGTTGGTTTCCTCTTAATAACCCGGTCTGTTTTCTCCTGCTGTTGACAACTCACTCTAAATGCTTTCTAAATGCTACCTGGTCGGGGGTATGGAATTCAGAAAAAATGATGCATTGAGTGGTCAGGGTTTCAAAATATTGTAGGTTTCCCCACCCAACTAACAAATATGCCCGCTTGGTGAATAAGGGCAATAGCTAATTAATTATGATGATAAGGATAATGATATTGTGAAGGGTCAATACACATTTGTCTGATCCACTAGCATGTTTAGTCCAACCCTAGTGTCCTGTTTCACCTGGAGTATATGAGTATATCATACCACGGAATGCAGTCTTTGTTTATCCAACTGTGAACTTTTAAAGAGGTAAGAACCCCCTACCTACTGATAGTCTCATAATGGCTGTTTCCTAAACTATGCAAACATATGTCTGGTTTAGCTAAAGAGCGCTGCATTGATGCTTCAACTGTTGAATAAATCCCATGTTAAGGAATGAAGATATAACAATTAAACCTTTTTATTTGATAAATAGACGACATGCTCCGCTACCATTAAATGTCTTCCCATTCTGCACCAACCATCCCTGGAAGGAGGGGTCCCTCTTCTGTGTTCCTTCTCAACAGTTCTTCTGCCCCCTGGAGTTTCTCCTCTACATTCAGGGGGGTGAGGGTAGCCGAGGAGCCAGACAAATCTGCGAGCTCATGTTTTATTTGCTGTTTTATTCTGGTATATGTGTCTGCTCCTCCCTCCCGTCAGGCAGATTTCCAGCAGACCTGGCCTGGGTCAGGCCAATCACAACTGTTTAACTAACATGGGGTGGGTTTGATAGGAGGACTGTACAGAGGAGCACCCTATGTGAGCCCCGTTGAGGGATTTTCATAAACAACCAAGACAGCGGTCACTGATGTATGATATTTCGTTGATTGATTAGTTACAGGTCTATCCAATTGCATCCAGAGGCATTTTGGTCGGCGGCCGTTGAGACGCCCCATGGAAATCAAAAATGAACTGAGAGGTTCCAGGCTAATACGCATTTGTAAATTGGCCTGGCGTTGTCAGTCTAGGGTGAGGGTTGTCATATTATGACATATACTTTTGTATTGTATCATTTGTGGAGTGAGATGTTTATAAAATATGTCTACATACCTATAATGTGGACCACACTGTAAATGTGGTTAAGTGTTATACAGATAAAATTCCCTTGTCTGTTGTTTCAGACCTGATCTCCCAGCTGTTGGACCCAGTGGTGGACCCCTGGCTGGGGAGGGAGACCTGCTACGAGCTGATCCCAGTCTCAGAGTCCTACAGCGGCCCACGCATCTCCTTCCCCCTCTCCATCTCCCACACAAACAGCCTCCTCAACGCCTTCAAGGAGCACCAGGTGAGACGCCTACGGCAACACGAGTACATCAAATTAACCCCAGGCCCAAAAATAGAGAATGCTGTTGTCCTGGCAATCATTGGTTGGCCTACACCAATACACTGTGAATGCCAATCTGTTTGATAAAATGGGATTTTACAGACTTTGAGGCATTCAAATTCATGTTCATATCAATTGACGAAGATTGGTCATTCCGTCGAGGTTAAATCAAGAAAATGCTTGTTTGATAGCTTGTTGTAAGCTCTGAACAGCTCTAGAAAAACGGAGAATACCACCCTGTGACTAAATATGACTTGACAGGCTTTGCTACATCCATGTTACAATGACTGAAACCTCATTGAGTAGTGGTGGTTCAGTCATGCAAACGAGCACGATGTTTGTTTGTTTTTGTTTGAGTTTACTGCAACATGTGGTCAGGTAAATAAGTTGAATTTCCCCCCCAGACTCTCCATGCCAGGTATGCGCTGCAGTTGCTATGGGAGACCAAAAAGCTGCTCAAGCAGATGCCAAACATCGTCCACATGTCTACATCCTACGC
The DNA here is from genome assembly GCA_026745465.1 of Lota lota. NCBI lineage: Eukaryota > Metazoa > Chordata > Actinopteri > Gadiformes > Lotidae > Lota > Lota lota. The sequence goes on from JACYXH010000659.1 coordinate 4,959,273, forward strand.
CAAGGAAATCACCATATGTGGTATGCAATGAACACCGATCAATAGGTGTATCGATGAATGGTGTAAATGATCGTGTTACATGTTTTTTTGTGATGTGATGGTCAACGTTGGACACTGTGATGTCACAGTTGCTTATCCAGACCAACAACACACAGCTGATTAACTATAAACGTATAAATAAATAAATGACCTGCTGAAGAGTTAAAATGGTTGCTGAACGCCCCGCTTGACATGGCAGACGTAATTGACTTCATGTGGAGGAGAGATCAAAGAAAGGAGATGTTGTTAATTACCTCTTGACTCTGCCTTCCAGTCCTCCCTGTCCGTTCGCTGGTCATTAAATTCAAGGATACTTGTGATTAAGAACATGCAGAAACCCACATGTTAGATCAGGTAGTGACAGAATATTTCCCTCTCTTTCTGTTACTATAGAGCCTAGTTACATTTATCGAACAGGCTTGATTAACCTCAACACTTCTACATAACTGGCCTGGGCAAATTATTCATATCTGTGTGACGATGTATGCTTGCTTCCAGGACGTACGATTCAGAAAGGAAGCGGTTGAGACCTAACCATCTTTGCTAGAGCGGGGTCTTGGCTTTTAGCCGATGGTTATTTTATCACCTAAAGCTCATAAAATTATAAGATGAACTGTAATAATCCCTAAAACTGTAACTACAGTAAATGCCACACATGTAGAACAGAAGTGGAAAACAAGCATTTCAGGGTGGGTGGGGCTGGACATGGACAGCTGGAAAAACACTATTAGTTAGTGGTTCTAACATCAATAATGTCAACATCAACTACATGGTCATCAACACAGTCAAACAACCTGACCTCTGTCTACAAAATACTTCCTGAACACTCAAATCTCTAGTTTACTAAATGAAGTTTAAAAAAGCCCCACTATATAGCCAAAATATATGACCCAAAGTACCAATTCATCTGAACCCATGCTAATGATGATTATACATCCCATACGTAGAGGCGCAGGACCTGGGGTCCATGGGAAACCGCACTGCTGTTCTCTAAAGTATTGATTTACACACACGTGCTGACAAACAGTGTCCCTTTGAATACTATTAAAATACGCAGTGTTCTGGTTTCTGATTCCAAGGTGATCTGCATGGACACCTAGATGACCTCCTCCTCATATTTTATAAGGTAGCATTTTACACCCATCTGTTAATGATTCATATGTGATAATAGTCTTAAGATAACTTTAAACTGTTTCATTTACAAATGGCCTGCAATGTTATTAACAGTTCTGGATATTGGTTCAGTTAATCTATTATGTCTTAAAAATATGAAAATAAGGTTTTCAGAATGCCATTATGACTGTCTATACAAGTCTGGCTCTGAAAGTTTTATTAAAATGTTGCCACTTCCTGTTGTAGAACGGCCTTCCGTCTGCCGACACACCGTACGTGTTTAACGGGGACTTCGTGGACCGGGGGAAGCAGTCGACAGAGGTGGTCTTGATCCTGTTTGCTTACCTGCTGCTTTACCCCAACCACATGCACCTGAACCGGGGCAACCACGAAGACCACATCATGAACCTCAGGTTTGTACTAGACCAACAGACTACATGATGAACCTCAGACTGGTAATAGACCAACAGACTACATGATGAACCTCAGACTGGTAATAGACCAACAGACTGCATGATGAACCTCAGACTGGTAATAGACCAACAGACTACATGATGAACCTCAGACTGGTAATAGACCAACAGACTACATGATGAAGCTCAGACTGGTTATAGACCAACAGACTACATGATGAACCTCAGACTGGTAATAGACCAACAGACTACATGATGAACCTCAGACTGGTAATAGACCAACAGACTACATGATACACCTCAGACTGGTAATAGACCAACAGACTACATGATGAACCTCAGACTGGTAATAGACCAACAGACTACATGATGAACCTCAGACTGGTAATAGACCAACAGACTACATGATGAACCTCAGACTGGTAATAGACCAACAGACTACATGATGAACCTCAGACTGGTAATAGACCAACAGACTACATGATGAACCTCAGACTGGTAATAGACCAACAGACTACATGATGAACCTCAGACTGGTAATAGACCAACAGACTACATGATGAACCTCAGACTGGTAATAGACCAACAGATCACATGATGAACCTCAGACTGGTAATAGACCAACAGACCACATGATGAACCTCAGACTGGTAATAGACCAACAGACCACATCATGAGCCTAAGGTTGCTAGCTGACCAACAGATTACATCATGAACCTCAGGTTGTTGTGTGAAATCCAGGTGTTCCTTGCATGACTGCAAGGAGCTGAAAGTGTTTGTTAAAGGTGGCCAACAGCTTTCAGAAATGTAGTAAACATTACGAGACATTACATTACGTGAACACATTCGGGGTACTCCCTGCAAAAGGGTCATCATTGTGAGATTGTCAAAGTTGGACATATGAGGCTGTTGCAATAAAATAAAAATGGTTACTTTTGCCAATTCAAGATTCAAGGGGTACCTGACAGTGTGTGTTTTTGAACCAAATCATTGAGTAATGGATCTGACATGAGCCTGTTTTTTCAGATATGGCTTCACCAAAGAAGTTATGCAGAAGTACAAGGTACAGTCAGTATCATGCTGCTCATGTTATTAACAATTAATACATAGTACATCACTGGTACTTTCTTCCTTTTTATAATACTTTATATCTTATAACTATTTTTTCTTCTCTTATTCATATTCATATTATATTTTCATATTTATATTGCAGTAGGCTAATATATTCAATTTCTTTAATTTGTTAACCACTTCGGCAATGTAAATGCTTATTTTCCATGCCAATAAAGCCCTTCGGACTGAATTTATTTGAATAATAAATGCTATGGAATTTAGTGGTGAAGACTGTGAAAACATGGGATAAATACCTTTTAGGTTCCCTGAGTAGGATCAATACTTAACTATCCTGGGATTGACATAATACTGCATTCCTGAGTCTAGACCCACGGTCGAGAGATTCTCCAGCTCTTCCAGGATGTGTTCAGCCTTCTGCCCATCGCTACAGTGATTGACAGCAAGGTTCTGATTGTTCATGGAGGAATTTCGGACCAAACAGACCTGGACTTCCTAAACTCCATAGAGAGACACAAGGTACACAGGACAAACATTGTCAGCCACATTTCAACACAAATTTCAAATTTTACAGAAGTTACAATATAAATTGGTCCTCAGTCATGAAACATTCAAGAGAAACATTCTAGATTCGGAGGGTAAAAATCTACTTGCCACGTTTCTGATCCCCATTTGTGCTCTATTTTCACCAAGTAGATGGTCTTATCAGTTCATATATACATATTACTGCCACAAATCGCAAGCAAAAATGACTTTAAGTGCTCACACAACTAGCACATCCGTGCACCAAAAATATTATTGCGAGCACTTTTACTGCACTCCCACATAGTATTTTTCTGCTCGTGAGAGCAATAATACAGCCAGCAATAAGACAATTAATTGAGCGCACACATAAAGTGAAGCAGCACAAAACTCTCCTCTCCATGTCTCCTCTCCATGTCTCCATGTCTTCTCTCTTCTCTCCATGTCTTCTTTCTCCTCTCCATGTCTCCTCTCCATGTCTCCATGTCTTCTTTCTTCTCTCCATGTCTCCTCTCCATGACTCCATGTCTTCTTCTCGCCATGTCTTCTCTCTTCTCTCCATGTCTCCTCTCCATGTCTCCATGTCTTCTTCTCTCCATGTCTTCTCTCTTCTCTCCGTGTCTCCATGTCTTCTTCTCTCCATGTCTTCTCTCCGTGTCTCCATGTCTTCTTCTCTCCATGTTTTCTCTTTTCTCCATGTCTCCATGTCTTCTTCTCTCCATGTTTTCTCTTTTCTCCATGTCTCCATGTCTTCTTCTCTCCATGTTTTCTCTCTTTTCTCCATGTCTCCATATCTTCTCTCTTATCTCCATGTCTCCTCACCATGTCTCCTCTCCATGTCTCCATGTCTTCTTCTCTCATCTCCATGTCTCCTATCTCCTCACCATGTCTCCTCTCCATGTCTCCATGTCTTCTCTCTTGTCTCCATGTCTCCTATCTCCTCACCATGTCTCCTCTCCATGTCTCCATGTCTTCTTCTCTCCATGTCTTCTGTTTTCTCCATGTCTCCTCTCCATGTCTCCATATCTTCTCTCTTATCTCCATGTCTCCTATCTCCTCTCCCTGTCTCCTCTCTTCTCCAGGTGAAGTCAGCTCTGCGGCTGCCCAGATGCAGCCTGGAGCAGCTGGATCTGAGCCAGCCCTACAAGCAGGCGACCAGCCAGAGGTCAGCACACAGCCCCCGTCCCGGCAGCAGCCACAGCCGCCGCCAGCGGACCCGGACCCAAACTAAGAGGTTAGGGGCCCGGATAGATTCTGTGGTTTTAAAGGAGAACAAACCCCTCAGCCTCGTGAGACCATCCCGATCTCTGAGTTCACGTTTTGTTTCCCTCTGCAGATCAGTCTGGCCTCGATCCCATTGAAAGCCTTTTCCAAAAGTTTTAAAATGCTGGGACCAATCAGGGGTAGAGGGAGGTTGTTTCAGTTCACAACAAACAGTCTGCTAACAAACAGCTAATAAACTCAGTCTTGGAAAGACTTTAGGGGTGTGGTCTGAATCCCCCCCCCCCCCCCCCCCTTTCTCTGTTTTGTTTTAGTTTGAACTTCCTCAAAGTCTGAAAAAACGTAGCTTCATTCGGCTGCACTGTTGCCGTACCTTGTCTTGTCTGGCTTGGCCACGTGTGTGTACGGTAATTGTTTACGCGCTTGGCTACGTAGCCGGGGGGGGAATAGATGCCAACCATTAAATCTACTTGAAGGGATAGAAGGAAATCAAGACGAATATATGAAAATACGTGAGAATTCAATGGATTTCATGGAACATCATTTACTGATGCTTAACGCACACCTTTATAACCCTTTATAACATCTTAAGAAGTAAATAATGGATTTCTGTTGTCCAATACTGTAAGATTATATATATATATATATATATATATATATATATATATATATATATATCCATTATGATACGGACATGCATCCCCAGGAAGCGGCATCATGGACTCAGCCACCAGGACAGTGCCTCCTCCTCCTCCTCCTCTTCCTCCTCCTCTCAGTGCTCCCCGAGGACCCCCTCCTGCCTCTCTCCGCGGCCCTGCTACTCGTCTCCCAGCGTGCCATTCTCTACCGACGTCCTCCAGGTTCCCTTCCTGGACTCCCTCGCCTCCCTGCCTCCCCCCTCTCCCCCCCGGGTGGAGCGGGAGTGGAAACAGGCCAGTGGACGTTCTCTCACACTTGTATACTTATATTTATATCGTTGTGTATCGTTGAATATTTCTATATGTTAATAGTTTTATAGTCACATATGTGTGTCCTTGAATATTTCTATATGTATAGTTTCACATTTCTATGTGTGTATAATTTTATATTGATATACGTGTATAGTTTTATATTTATGAATAGTTTAATATTTATATATGTGTGTGTAGATTTATGTATGTAATATTTATATATAATGCCAGTCAAATGTCTAAGCATTTAGCAGATGCTTTTATCCAAAGCAACTTACAGTGAATTTTGTATCCATGTCATTAAGGAGCAGGTAGGGGTGAGACAGGTCATTATGGAGCAGGTGGAGGTTAGACAGTACAGAGACAGGTCATTATGGAGCAGGTGGAGGTTAGACAGTACAGAGACAGGTCATTATGGAGCAGGTGGAGGTTAGACAGTACAGAGATAGGGCATTAAGGAGCAGGTAGGGATTAGACTGTACACAGATAGGGCATTAAGGAGCAGGTAGGGATTAGACTGTACAGAGACAGGTCATTAAGGAGCAGATAGGGGTTGGATAGTGAATACAGAGACAGGTATTTAAGGAGCAGGTAGGGGTTGGATAGTACAGAGACCGGTCATTATGGAGCAGGTAGAGGTTAGACTGTACACAGACAGGTCATTAAGGAGCAGGTAGGGGTTAGACAGTAGAGAGACAGGTAATTAAGGAGCAGGTAGGGGTTAGACCGTAGGGAGAAGGGACTAGCTAATGTCTGTATCAGTGTAGTGAACTCCTTGTCTCCTTGTCTCCAGATGGTGGATGTGCTGTGGAGTGACCCCAAGCCGCAGGACGGCTGCAGCCCCAACATCTTCCGGGGCGGGGGCTGCTACTACGGGCCAGACATCACCCAGAGGCTGCTGCGCCACCACGGCTACCAGCTGCTCATCCGCTCCCACGAGTGCAAGCAGGAGGGCTATGAGATCTGCCACGGAGGACACGTAACCACAACATATTGATTAGGATCATGAGTAGGATTATTGTTGTTGTATGTAAGTGGAGCCTATCTTGGATAGGGAGGAGTTAAAGTCCCAAGGACACAACGCCACAAAACCAGGGGTATTATTATGAAGTATAGGCCATGGTTTGAATAGAACGTTTGCATAATCAGCTTGGCTCAGATCATGCTCTCGGTATGACGTGACTTAGCCATCACTTGTCTGCTTAATGTCCCAATCAAGCTGAAAGCCATTTCCCTATGTTGTGACAAATGGAGGTGTGTGTGTGTGTGTGTGTGTGTGTGTGAATGTGTGTGTAGGTGATCACCATCTTCTCAGCCTCTAACTACTATGAGGAGGGCAGTAACCGGGGGGCATACGTGAAGCTGGGCCAGGACCTGCTTCCCCGGTTCTACCAGTACCAGGTCAGCCGGACAACCCGCAAGCTCACCCTCACCCAGAGGTAGGGGAAGGGAGTGGGGTTCATACTGAACATCGCTGGTTAGGTTAACAGTTATTGAAGTGGTAGAAATTGACCTTATTATTGGTGTAGGTATCATCTTTAGTGTGTGTGTTTGTGTGCAGAGTGAGGGCAGCAGAAGGCTCAGCTCTGAGAGCTCTCCAGGAGAAGTTGTTCTCTCACCGCTCTGAACTCCTCACAGGCTTCCTGCCGTATGACCACAACAACACAGGTCTGTCTGTCTGTCTTTGTACACACACACCACAACAACAAAGGCCTATTTATGAAAACCCATAAATAATTGATGAACTCTATCAATGATTGATGTTATTTATTATTATGGCATGCTCCTGTGCATCCTACATCACACATGTACCGTGGCTCCCCTGGTGGTCACTGCATGACAGTACATGTGTGCCACCAGGCTGCGTGTCGGTCAGCGAGTGGGCCCAGGTCCTAGAGACCGTGCTGAGGCTGGATCTCCCGTGGAGGACCCTGCGGCCTCACCTGGCACGCCTGGCCCCCGACGGCAGCGTGGAGTACCTGTCCTGCTTCGACTACATGGGCCCTGGACTCCAGCTGCCCCAGGTCAGGAGTCACACAACAGTCTACTAGTCACTCAGCAGACGCCTTTATCCCCAGAGACTGACGATGAATTCAGATACATGTCACCCAGGGGCTCAGGAATGTCTACAGGCAGGTTGCAGACATTGGTGATCAAACCCAGTACCTTTCGACTGTGCCTAGACTCTCCTATATCCTGTGTGACTGCTTACTTCCAGAGTCAATTTGGCTACAATGATGGGTTGAGATTGTTATGCCGCCCACACAGCTTTGGTGATGTAATTTTGCTTTGTGTTTTTTAGATACCTTGTTTGCACAGATATTAGTGTTCTTTTATGTATTGTCTTGAGAACTGTATGATCCAAACATATAAATACCCCCCCCCCCCTTCAATCTGCAGGTCACACCAAACCTGACTGAAACTCTGGTCAGATACAGGACAGACCTGGAGCTCATATTCAACATTATAGACAAAGATCATTCAGGTCCAACATGCACTCGCTCATCTCAAAGCCGACAGGAGCCAGTATTTCCAGTTATTAAGTGCATCTCCGGATACTCATTGCTTGTTCATATTAATATCCAGGTCTTATCTCCTTGGACGAGTTCCGCCACACCTGGCGTCTCTTCAGCGCTCACCTGGGCGTTGCCCTTGATGATGGCGCCATCGATGCCCTTGCGCGCAGCATCGACTTCAACAAGGACGGCAGCATCGACTTCACCGAGTTCCTGGAAGCCTTCAGAGTTGTGCACAAACTAGACAACAAGGACCACTAACCAGGCAGAGATAGACTAACTAGACAACAAGGACCACTAACCAGCCTGAGATACTAACTAGACAATATGGAGCACTAACCAGCCTGAGATAGACTAACTAGACAACAATTACCACTAACCAGGCAGAGATTGACTGACTAGACAACAAGGACCACTAACCAGCCAGAGCTAGAGACATACTATACAACAAGGACCACTAACCAGCCAGAGATAGACTAACTAGACAACAAGGACCACTAACCAGGCAGAGATTGACTAACTAGACAACAAGGACCACTAACCAGGCAGAGATTGACTAACTAGACAACAAGGACCACTAACCAGGCAGAGATTGACTAACTAGACAACAAGGACCACTAACCAGGCAGAGATAGACTAACTAGACAACAATTACCACTAACCAGGCGGCGATAGACTAACTAGACAACAAGGACCACTAACCAGCCAGAGATAGAGACTAACTAGACAACAAGGACCACTAACCAGGCAAAGATAGAGACTAACTAGACAACTGGTACATCCCTCATGCATCTGGGTGGACGTGACATCCCCATAGGGTAGAGCTTGCCATGGCTAATTAACATCACATCTCATGGTGGTAAAAAAGGGGCATTAAAAAACTAAACTGGGAACAATGATACCATGCACCACACAAGGTATCAAGCTGTACAGTATGTACAGAACAACTGGATATCATAATCACCAAGAGTTTAGCTCTGACAAAGTAAATATATACGCACTGTAGTAGAAGACAAATTAAAGGAAAAGTTCAGATTTTTCAACCTGGAGCATATTTTAGATCAGGATAAACAAAATGTTATCCTTTGGGGCAATAGTGCCCAATAGCGCCCCTCCCACAGCCTCGGATTATGTTCTATCACTACAGAGAAATAAAACGTGTTTCTTTATCTTTCGCTTGATGATAAGTTAAGTATGTACATAAACAAAAATGTAACTATATATGGTACTGTTAAATACACATTTGATCTGCATTATAATAAATACTAGCTTACAGCTATGTCAGCACCTTATGTTTATTACAGCATATTAAACAAATAGTCTGCCTTGAAGGATACAATATCAAACAAACATGGTATATATCAAGTTTTCTTCAGGTTACAAAGGTACGAAGGTACCCATCTTACTTAAAATTCAGCCAGCCGGTGCCTTGCTCACGTTCTTTGATAACCACTGGCCAGAATAGTCATGCTATGATAATCTTAAAATGTACTTCCATGTTCATTCATTAACAGGAAATCTATGTTTGAGGCAACCTATGAAAGCTTATAATATGTATTGGAATTGCATTGTTCTTTATATATATATATATTATATATGAACCATTTGAAATAATAAACAAAATATGTGACCGTTTAAAGCACACTAGCATACACTCTAAGTGTATAATTTACCTTAATAGCACAGCAAGTTAAATACGCTGATCTGAATTGTACTCTGAATATTTTATGTAGCACAAGCTGAACATTAAAAGGTATCAGACATTCACATTAGGATAGGTAGCTAAAAAGGTTGATACATTTTCGTACACTGAACCAAATAGCTGACATACATACATTATATTGGGTTGCAACCAGTATAATGATGAAACACTTAAATATAACATCAATTTCCCCAACGAGCAGATATTCTGCTATAGTCACGCCAATATACATTTTAGACAGTTAATATGTTAAATATATTTTGTGATTAATACGTTATTCATCTTTTTTTTTTACAGTTTAAATCGGAATTCAACATTAAATACGCTTCTCTAAAACAATCTCCGGGCTTCAGGGAGTCACGCTCTTACTGCATCACGCAGCTGGAGCTGGGCAGGAAGTCCTGGACGTAGGCCACCGCTGCCTTGGAGAGGTAGGTCATGGTGCCGTAGCTGCCACTAGGGGCGCTGTCGTACAGGAAGTTACAGATCCCTGTGGCTGGGTCCTTCTCCAAGAAATACTCGTTGGCGCCCTGGGATTTCTGTGGAAATATAGACACAAAATATGGAAATATAATATGAGTAAATACACAAGGGGAAAATTATCCTTTATTTCCTTTCGGGGATCAATACAGTTATTAACTATTTACTAGTCGAGTCAATTAGCAGATGCTTGTATCCAAAGTTTCTTGCAGTGAATTACGGTACAGCTCATTAAGGACCAACTAAAGGTGTACAGTATTGTTGTAATCCTGTATAAAGTAAGATTAACTGGTACTTTATCAATCCCAGACGGAAAATGTGTGTGTCACAAAAAGTACAGGGCTTTAATAGAGTACATATCATCGTCCATGTGTAAACAGCGGAATTTATGGTCTCCGTGATGCACCGTTCGTGAAGTGCGTGGACAGTCCACCTGTGCATGGACAGGCCACGGCCAGTTTGTGCACTCTGGTTGCCGAGCTTAAACAAGTCAGAGGTCAGCGACACACAACAAATCATTCTTGGTTCACGCCGGCTCGTGAAAAGTCGGCGTGGTTTGAAATCGGTAAAATGAGGTTAAAATAGGTCCTGTCACGCCAACAAGCAACCGAAGCACAGCAGTAGCAACCGTACCTGGTCTGCCAGGAAGAGGTCATTGGCCATGTGGAGGATGCGGTCCACGTGGATGATCCCCCCGATGTTGGCCACACCCACGTTGGCCAGCAGGCCCAGGATCATCAGAGCCTCCACCAGCAGCTGCCGGTACTCTGGCTGGGGCACGTGGTTCAGAACCGACTCCACCTGCACCGCAAACTTGATCTCTCCCTCTGTCATCTGCTCCGTCCACACAGAGAGTGAACTTATGAGAACACCAACCAATAGGGATCCACACACACGTGACATGTTTTAACATCTGGGTCCACTTTGGAAGTATGATATACAGTAAGTGTTGACTGCCGGGATGTTTTATGTTTTGAAACATAAAACGTGAGAGACTTGTGGCTCTAGGATAGTGTTTTTAAACCTGTGGATTGCGTACCACTGGTGGTACACGAGGGTACTGCAGGTGCTATGATTTTATTCTTGAAATAGACAAATGTACAATAATAGAAAAAATTATAGATAATTGAAAATAAATATACTATACATACATACATATTTTTAAGTAAAGATAGTATTATGGCTTGTTATTACTTAAAAAGTAGTTTTCCATTGTAATGTTTTCCATTGATGTTTCCAAAAGCAACGTTGCTGACATTGTCTTTCCACTCATTCCAACTGGCCATGACCTTCTTGCAGTAATAATTGTGTAAAAAGGGGGTGTTGGCAGTATTTGCTAAGCCACTGCATGTGTATTTATATATTTTTTACCGTTTGCATATGAGGTGGTTAGTAGTGTCTAGTAGTGGCTGTAGTGTGTGTTGTGAGATTTAGGTTTGGACCCACAACCTTTCCGCTGGGAGTCACCCAATCCACTACACTCACTCATACAATACTTATTTCATTCATACACATTTTAACATGATTACATCCTTTCTAAATCTGCTATACAGCTCTCTGAGTCAATATACAAGATGGGTCTAGATCTATTTACAATTTAAACACGCTTTTGTAAAGCACTACGTTGCTTCTCCTTAGGGTTTTGACGTTGTTTTTTCTGCTAGGCTATATTGTTATATTGCTGTTGTAAAGCCCTCTGTTACCCTGTGACTAGCCCATATGAATAAATGACGATTGTTCTCGACCGACCTCTCTGGTGGTGGAGGAAGGCAGGACGTAGCCGTCGATGGACAGGCCGTGGCACTTCTGCAGGATCTTCCAGACCTTCTGGTAGAAGCCCATGGGCACCCTGTTGATGGCCCCGTCCAGCCGGCGCCGCCTCAGCCACTGGCCCTGCGTCTCCTCCCAGCTCAGCTGCATGTCCCCGGGGTCCCCACCCATCGGGGACATCATCCCACTTGGAGTGGAGGGGCTGCTGCAGCGCTGGCAGGCGTCAAAGATAGAGGGGAGGGAGGGAGGATATAGAAAGAAGATAAGGAAGGTAGAAAGAAAGAGGAAGGAAGGCAGAATGGGAGGGAGGAAGAGATTTTTAATATTGAACATTTTAAGCCTAGGTGTGTGGTTCCCAGGCTTGAGGTTCAGACTGATATAGATCGTGCAAAACAAGAAGCATTCCAGTCAAAAGGTGCAGGATTGAATTTGAGCTTTTTTCACGTAGCAGTGATTGTTTTTTTGTTGTAACTGTTCAATCGTACCTACATCATCTTAAAGCTGACACAGTTGGTATGTGTGGTTTGCTAGGATGCCTCGAATAGCTATCTAGGAATGTACAACAAGGCTGCCCATCGCTAACATCGTTTTGTACAGGAAAGTATACACTGATCCAGGAACCAGCTGATGTTTCTTTGAAATGTTTTGCCAAATCAAGGAAGGGTGTTTCCAAGTGTAATGAAACAGCTCTATGTGGCCACTTCCTAGAACTACTAAATGAAATAATACTAGCAAACAAAAGGCACAAGTTGTATATAGTGAGTACTGTATTTTGTATATTAGTAAGAATATTATTAGTAAGTACATTAAAAGCATGCTGCATGTTTGAATCTGAGTCTGACCTGAACGGATAGGTTAATGAATGTAATCGGTAGGTCATTTCACGTATAGAATGTAATCAGAAGGTCATGTGATGTATAGAATGTAATCAGTAGGTAATGTGATGTATAAACTGTAATTTGTAGGTCATGTAATGTATAGAATGTAATCGGTAGATCGTGTTATGTACTTAGTAGGTCATGTTATATACAGAAGGTATCCATGTGATGGGATGAGAGATTTACCGTGGAGCCGAAAGACATGTAATTGCTACCAATGGAATGACTGCCAAAGCCCTACGGATGAACAGAATGAAGATGAAGGACGATAGCTTGACCAAGAGTCAGGAAAGAGCAAGCCCTTTTTGCATTGCACGATTTCCATGAAGACCGCTGCCTTTAAGAATGACACCACTCCACAAAATGAAACATTCCAATGTTAAAGTCAGAGATGGCGATGACATGCCTGCAAGAGTTACATGGCGACCACATGCCCATAAGAGTTACCACGACAACTACATGACTACAAGAGTTACCGTGATGACCACATGTCTACAAGGGTTACCAAACTGTACCCACACTGAGAGGTCGAGAGCCATCCAACTGTAGACAGAACCAGGCACAGTGTTACTGAATAACAAATAATACACATTATACATAAACATGTTTAACCTACAGACAACACACAATCACACACATTCACAATTTCCTAACTTTTTTACAGCTTGTTCTGCAGTCTAGGATAGGTTACGGATCTGATACACATTGCTTTACCCAGTATGTGTGATATTAAACACACACATAGTCACATTAGTAGTGTCTCTGTCCCCACTGATGTAAGGGGATGTCATCACCTGTTTGATTTCACTCTTCAGCTTGCGGATCCCGCTGCGTTCGGTCTTGGTGGCGCCCGTGTGGCCCAGCTCATGGATAGAGATGGCCGGGCTGGTGGCTGTGGACTGGATCGGACGCACTGGTGAGAGGGGAGGGGGTTAGAGAAACATTGGTACTCAAAGCCCTGCTGTTTTTAAAGTAGAGGCTACCTTTCTGGAAGATTCCAGTAAAGGGACGGACGGACAGACAGAGAGGTAAACAAATAGAGGCAGACAGACAAACAAACAGAGACAAGGCAACAGACTGAAAGTCAGACAGGCAAACAGACATGCAGTTATGCAAAGAGACAGACAGAAAAACATGCAGACCGGGAAGTAGACTGACAGACAGGCAGACTCACTGCTCCTCTCCACTCCAAACTCCTTCCCACTGAGGATGTTGTGCAGGAGGTTCTTCATGTGGAAGGGACTGAGACTCATCAGGCTTTCTGACGCCTCCTCCCCTGGAACATGGACACGTAACTCTCAATAACAGACCTGCAGTTACCAAACATTAATCGGAGTCCGAGAGTAGGTTTTTTATATATCAGTGGCGAGCGGTCCATATAAGCTGTGACTGTGGCGCATCCCCAGGTGTTTTGAAAGACCATTGAATTTGTAGTGCAATTCATTTTCAAGTTTTTTATTAACAAACATTATTGTTGAAACATTACAACATGTTTGGTTTTTCCTCAGATCCTTTCGTTTTTGAACAAAATGGGAGAAAAGCTGAATTCTCCTCAGCTTTTTAACCATGTGACACAGTGCAACAAGGCCCCCTAGTGACTCAGCTAAGTGACCCATTTTCTAGGATACTACTGTTTCATGCACCAATACCCAAGGCAACGTCCCAAAAACTCTGTAATTAAACACCACATTATTACATTAGAGCAGTTATTTTATACAAAATACTATATGTTTAGAAGAAGGATGTGTTTTCAACGCACAAGTAGGAAACATCCAATGCATGTGCTACTAAAACACACATTGACATTGAAAACAATCTAAATGACTAGAAATGTACATTTAAGAGAGGGTTGTTGTCACGGGTTGGGTGAGTGTGTGGCATATTTTCGTTGTTGTTTAGCGTTTCTTAGTGTTGTAGCCGAAATTTGGAACGGCTGATCACTAGTCTGTGTTGGTGGGGGGGGACACAACCCAATGAGAAAAATACATGGAGGTTCTTACACTTATTAGATTCAGATATGGTTCTGTGAAAATGAATGCTTTTTGGTTGCCAGGAACTAGTATGTATGTTGGTTTCTGGCTTCATGACCTAGTATGTATGTTGGTATCTGGCTACAGGACCTAGCATGTATGTTGGTTTCTGGCTACAGGACCTATCATGTATGTTGGTTTCTGGCTACAGAACCTATTATGTATGTTGGTTTCTGGCTAAAGGACCTAGCATGTATGCTAGTTTCTGGCTACATGACCTAGCATATATGTTAGTTTCTGGCTACAGAACCTATTATGTATGTTGGTTTCTGGCTAAAGGAACTAGCATGTATGTTAGTTTCTGGCTACAGAACCTATTATGTATGTTGGTTTCTGGCTAAAGGACCTAGCATGTATGTTAGTTTCTGGCTACAGAACCTATTATGTATGTTGGTTTCTGGCTACAGGACCTAGTATCTATGGTCTGCTATTTGGTCTGCAAGCGTCAAGCTTGGCTAACGACTAGTAGCGTGGCTAACTATCGTATTAGGGCCCAATCTAGCCAAGTGTAGATGGCTAGATTGGCTATCCCACAAAGTTCCTGTGTCAAAAATCTTGGTGTCTTGTTTGGCCCTATGCTTTCTTTTGATCAACATATAAAAAGTATCAGACAAACTCCATTCTTTCATCTGAGAAACATTGCTAAAATCCAACCAATGTTATCCGTAGCAGATGCAGAGACGCTCATCCATGCATTTATATTGTCTGGACTAGATTAGTGTAATGCACTCTGGCTTACCAAACTCTACCACGAAAGCCTCCAGCTTGTGCAAAACGCCACTACTAGACTATTGACTAGAACGAGACAATTTGAGCATATTACTCCTATTCTCGCTTCTCTCCAATGGCTCCCAATAACTGCCAGATCGGATTTTAAGGTGCTAATGCAAAACCTACCTCTTTACTCATTTGGTGCCTAGGGGTGCGTGTATGTGTGTGTCTCTGTGTTTGTACGCCTGCGTTTATATGTGTGTATGTGTCTGTGTTTGTGCGTCTGCGTATATGTATGTGTCTGTGTTTGTACGTCTGCGTGTATGTGTGCATGTATGTTTGTGTGAATGTGTGTATGTATATGTCTGTGTGTGTTCATCTGTGTGTTTGTGTGCGTGCGCGCCCTACCAGAGCAGTGCAGGCTGCGTGCCAGCTCCGTGGCCATCACCTGCATGATGAGGCCGATGCGGAGGCGAAGCATGTCTCCGAACAGAGCGGGCTGTGAGCGCACGTACATGGCCAGGTACACCATGATCTCCTGCAGGACAGCACATGTACGAGAAAAAGATCACTTGTGAGTTAAATGATGCCAATAAGCAGACGCTTTTCTCAAGAGTCACCAGTTTGGCTGACAACCACCAAAGCATGCAATCAATTAAATTGGAGCAGCTCAAACAAAACATTCCAAGTCTGCACGACCCAGTTTCTAAAAATAACAATGAGACAGAATAACTGTGGAATCACAACTCCAGGTCGTAGAGCCATGTTTTAGTCATACATATAACATCAGAGATAATATATTTCAACAAAGTGTGTTTGAATTCGACCGAAATAGAAAGCTTTTGGTTGCCAGAATGTCGCCAGGTTTAACTGTTCATATTGGAGGAATAATGGCAATATTGACTAGAATTATCAGTTTATCCAGACACTCCATGGAAAAAGAGTGCCGGAAGTAATTGCAGTAATGCCAGTTGCAGCAGTTGTGTTCTAGTAGTTTTATAGTACAGTAGGGTAGTTCTATTAAAGAGTTGTGTAGTATAGAAGAGCAGTTTTATAGTACAGTAAAGTAATGGTATAATGTTGTTATATAGTATACCTGAGTGAGTACAGCTATACTGATGTCTTGACCACTGGCTTCATAGATCACATTGTTCAGCTCTTCGGGAGGAAGTGGACTAGAAAGAGACAGGAAGTGAAGGGTTTGACCTGTTGTAACATTGATCACATCACAGTTACAATGATGAGTTTTATCCATATAGATACAATATAACTGCCTTAAAGATGTGGTAGATACGAGCTAAGAGCTATTATGAGCTATAATTTGAGTGTAATTTGTTAGAAATGCAACAGCCATCCATCAGCTATTAGTGAAATGAGCTGTGAGAATATCTGTTCTGGTTGACAATGCGCGTGCATCTGTATGAGACCATTCTGATTTTAGACCGCTTATTTCTCACCAATCAGGCCGCGTTGAACACAGGTGAATGTAACACTTGTCAGTGGTGGAGAAACGTGGGGAGGGAGCAGAGAGGGATGGAACATTTCTTTGTGTTTTTTATTTTCTAAATCTTGCTCTCTTCTGCTCTCTCGCTCGTCACAACTCTCAAATCTATGGAAGGCCATTAGAGCAAAGGTTTCATAAGATAGAAAGTTCTGGAGCGCCATCAACAAGTTTCTTTAAACTTCACCGTCCCCCGCTGGCTTCTTCTAAACCACAACTCTGGTTTACGTTTCATACACATGGTTGCTTGAAACGAGTGCGTAGCAAGTGCGTACACGCCCACATCAGTAATTTATGCACAGCGTCAGTAATTTATACACAACGTGTGTTGTTCGACATCACTGACAGAACCTCATCGTGAATATGTATGACTGCCATGAATCAAGGTCCCTCACTGGCCACAGCCAGAAAATGCACCTTAACATGTCAATTTTTGTTGCGTTAACATGTCCAAATATTACGTGTTAACAGGCAAAATCCGGTCGCGTTAACGCAACATTTCTAAGACGTTATTTGCACTAATGGCCTTCCATACAAATCTCGCATGAGCAGTAGCTTTCATACGACCAGAGTTAGTTATTAGTTACAAGTTGTTGGTGGTACTGAAGCCATAGACTTGTGACTATGATGAGGATGGTGACTCACGTAGTGATGACTCGCTCTCTGGGCTCGGGAGGGAGGCCTACAGTCAACTGCTTGTGATGGGAAACAAGATCTGTACAGGCCTTTACATCCACACACACACACACACACAAACACACACACACACACACGGCAAAAGTCGTGATTTATTATGAAATGCGATATGGCGCTATGTCTGATATTTGATACAGCTTCATTTGTATCTGAGCTGTTTTAAAAACCTCATTTTCTTCTTCTTCAGTGATTTAAGGTGAATGAAGCCCTAAACTGTATCAAATCACTAAGACATGGGAGACGACATACCACATGTTAAATGCATCTAAAATGTCCAGTGCAAGGGTCGACTGAGAAGAAAAAGGCGAGGACATAGTTACATTAAAACTACTAAAGCACTATAGGTAAAACACGTGGCTCACCTCCGCTAGGACTTCCACCCTCTTGCGCAGGATGCCAGAGATGTATCTGATGAGGCCCCAGTCCTTGCAGACTCCTGCCTGGACATACAGCTCCTCCAGCAGGGAACACACACTGGGTCCGCCCTGCCCGGGGCCCGACAACTCCACCAGCCAATCAGCTCCTCTGGATCAGACATCACATGACAGTTTGTGATGAACTTGACTCTGTAATTATGGGAATATTGGTTTTACTCATTAATTGTTCATTAATGTAGAGCCGGGGAATGATTGAAAGATCAGCAATGGACTGGTGTGGTCTGACTTTGGTTATCGTGGATTGGGTGAGGAAGGTTCATAATAACTGGAGGAGCTCTTTGACTGATATCACAACGCTGTATTTAACGCCGTCTTTCACGCCATTTTAAAGTTCAGGTAAACAGTGTAAAAGACGGTGTTTTAAATCACTAAAATGGCGCATTTCACGGCGTAATGAAATACATCAGTGTGTTTGTGTCTGTGTGTACATGTGTGGTTTTGTGCATGTGTGTGTCCGTGCGTTTACATACTTCATGATGTAGAGCACATAGAGGATGTCTGCCTGGTCCTGCAGCGTGGGACACTCCCTGAGCTGTCTCACCAGCCCTGCATAGTCTGTCCTCCCCTGGGAGTCCTTGGGCAGGTGTAGGTCTGTCTGGGACTACCAGGAGAACAATATGTGATGCATACAGGTCGCCTCTATAGGATTTCCCCAGGTCTGGTCCTACTTCCCCTTTAAGAGCCTCTATAGGAATCCCCTAGGTCTGGTCCTACCTCTCCTTTAAGAGCATCTATAGGAAGCCCCCAAGCCTGGTCCTACCGTGTGCTGCTTGCTGCTCCCAGCTTGCTGGGGGTGAGGAAGAGGATGAGGAACATCCAGAAGGTTGAAGGATTGACGATGTTTTTTCATGATGGGAGCCACAGGCAGATACATGGAGGACTCTAAACACACACACACACACACACACACAAGTAAGCACAAAGGTATACAAGCACACACACACACACACACACAAACACTAACACAAAAGCAGAGCTTACATTTATACAGTATACCCCACTGCTGCCAATTGACCAGTATGTATATGCTCCTAAACATACTATACAACATCATCCATATGTACAGTCTACGAATAGGAACCTATTTAACCATTAATAGGTTATAATCTAAGTATAGGATCTCACTAGGCATGCTGAGGCCCTGGACCTGGGCCATGAGAGACAGGATATCCCTGGTGGTGTGCTCAGCACTGAAGACGTGGTGCTGCCCACCCTGGAGGGGAGGGAGGTGGCACCTGGAGGTGGTGCTGTGGAGCAGCTGGGTGAGGTACTGGTCCAGCACATCCTGGGAGCGCCCTGGGAGGAGGGGAGGGAGCAGAGCAGGGTCATGTATGGAGGTCAGGTTGTAGTATCGTCTCGTGATTTTTCAATTTCAGAAGAAGGGAATGAACATGTTGATGTCATGTATGTAGGCTTTTCTTCTTGAATTACATTTTCTTTTTTACTTTTCTTTGCGGAAGACGCAAGGCGCTCTCTAAAGCATGGAGCTTAAAAGCCAAAGCAGTGAGCAAAACGCTTTGTTCCCATTGATAATAATAACAAAATGGCCACCCCCAGCTGTTAGAAGTGTTCTGTGTGCTTGGGGCCTAAGAACAAGAGGTTTGTGATCCCGTCCCCAAAGATACATTTTACTCAAAAATGTATCACATATGAGCCATCTAATTAATAATCATCAACTCATTCCAGAAATTTCAAAAGAAGCGAATGGACCACAGCGATGAGAGTCTATGTCTCTTCCTACCGGTGCATTGGCAGGACACTTCGTCGTCGTCGTCCTCCTCCTCCTCCTCCTCTTCCTCGTCCTCCAGTAGGCTCTCGTCCGTCTCTTCATCCAGGAAGCTGAGGCACGTGTGGAAGGAAGTAGTCTGAAAGCTGGACAGGTCTGCTGTCTGCACCCTGACAACACAAACACACACAGATTATATATATATATTATACACACACACACATATATCACACAGACACACTATATAATATATATTACACATACGTACACAATATTACACACATACACAGAGTGCGTTGACATTGCCTGCTGTGGTTCTGTATGTTAAATACACATGTGTTTGTTCTCACCTGGCACCTCCAAAGTATCCATCTTGTAGTTTCCTCAGGGTGGATAGGATGCAGGGGTCCACAGCGTCTCCATCTTCAGCTGGACATGAAGTAAATGAAGTAAATAAAGTACATGAAGTACATGAATGACATGAAGTACATGAAGTACATGAATGACATAATGTACATGAATTACAAAAATATATGAAGTACATCAATTACATAAAGTACGTGAAGTACATGAAATACATAAAGTACATCCATATTCGCTCACTGTGTGAGGGAGCAACATTTACTCCTGCAGTAATCAGGATCTGCCTCATTTGAAAGGACACAGCACGATCACGTGTGAGAATGCTGCCTGTGCTAATCAGACTGTACCATCCGGCAGATAAGAAACAGGATTCTTTTTTAATTTTTAATTTTTGTATTTTGTTCACAAATGAAAATATTAATTATTATCTTTACTTTATGAGTTATGTAATGCTAATTATTTGTTTGATATCAATAGTGGATGATGTGGGTATTCATGCCTCAATATGGATCCCTATGTATTTAATAATGATATGTCCCATTTCTTATTTAATCTCTCAATGGAGGGTTAATAGTGTGTGATTGTCGCTTGGGCTGGGCAGACCTACTTCCGTGACTCCTCGTCTTCTTAAGTTTATTAAGACAATTCACTTTTGTTTTGCTTTTTTGTTTTCTCATCAATCGATGAGGCTTCTGTAAATATTAATTCAAATAAAAATAACTCTTTGCAACTTCATTATTTTGCCTTTTTTTCATAAACCATCACCAGAACCGCTTAGCTTAATTTCTTAAAACATGGGGGTAACACCTTTCCCCCACACATATTTTTAATTGAATCATGTCATAAAATGAGTATTCTCAAATATTAAAACAAACAAAATCCAAACCACTGCAGGATTGGATTGTTGTAAGAGCGACATAATAAATACTTTAGTGTAGCAAATACATTAGTGTAATAAATACACTAATGTATTTATTATGTCGGCCTTACAACAATCCAAACTTGCAGTGGTTTGGATTGTTGTAAGAAAGAGATAATAAATACATTAGTGTAGCAAACGGACTGCAGTCATGGTTCTACAACTAGCTGAATCATCAGGCAACCTGGCTAGAGTGTTTGTATTCATGCATTTGGTTCATTCTGGAATTTGGATGCATCTACAGTGTTTTCTGGTGAAGCTTAGGGTCTTACTGAGCATGCTCCTGGTGATGGGGAAGGTGAGGGTCTTACTGAACATGCTCCTGGTGATGGGGAAGGTGAGGGTCTTACTGAACATGCTCCTGGTGATGGGGAAGTGGGGGGTCTTACTGAGCATGCTCCTGGTGATGGGGAAGGTAAGTGTGGGACGTCCCGTCATCCTCCAGCAGGCAGACAGGTAGGCCAGCTCTGTACGCAACATCTCCACAATCATCTGATTGTCCAAAGCCAGGTAGAAGTGGTGCTGGTCCAGGAACTAGAAGAGAAAGAGACGAGGACGGGGACGGGGACGGTTGACAGAGAGAGAGAGAGAGAGAGAGAGAGAGAGAGAGAGAGAGAGAGAGAGAGAGAGAGAGAGAGAGAGAGAGAGAGAGAGAGAGAGAGAGAGAGAGAGAGAGAGAGAGAGAGAGAGAGAGAGAGAGAGAGAGAGAAAGAAACAGAGAGGGAGAAACAGAGAGAGAAACAGAAATAAATTGAGATTGAGCCGGAGACAGAGTACGTGAGAGACCATGGGTTACTGCAACAACAGAAAGCATATCATAAATGTAGAGAATTCGATTCAAACAGTTTGAACTTGAAGCAAGCTGGGAACGGACAGACAGACAAGAGTACAGCTCCAAACAATGCTTATCATAACCATAGTGTCTGCATGGCTCAACCCACATAAATGTGATGTCACCTGCAAGACGGACTACAGTAAAGGATAGGCGAGGTAAAGAGCTGTGATAATGAGGACATGCCCTCGGAGTGTCCTGGGAGGCGGGAGAGAGACATGGATGATCTATGGGTGTCATGTTAGAACAGTCTCATGCTTTTTACAGTTATTATTTTTAGAGTAGAAGGGAATGAACCTTGTTGTTTTTTTTAAGTATGTACAGTGTAACTGTACCTTGGGGTGAAGGTGTACCTGTACCTGGGGGGGTGTAGCTGTACCTGGGTGGCGTAGCTGTACCTGGGGGTGAAGGTGTACCTGTACCTGGGGGGGTGTAGCTGTACCTGGGTGGCGTAGCTGTACCTGGGGGTGAAGGTGTACCTGTACCTGGGGGGGTGTAGCTGTACCTGGGTGGCGTAGCTGTACCTGGGTGTGAAGGTGTACCTGTACCTGGGTGGCATAGCTAATCCTGGGGGGGTGAAGGTGTAGCTGTACCTGGGATTATAGCTGTACCTGGGGGTCTAACTGTACCTGGGGGTCTAGCTGTACCTGGGGGTCTAGCTGTACCTGGCGGGTGTAGCTGAACCTGGGGGGTGAAGGTCTAGCTATACCTAGGGGTGTAGCTGTACATGGGGGGTGAAGGTGTAGCTGTACCTGGGGGGTGAAGGTGTAGCTCCGGTCTCTGATCTGGTACATCTTGGAGGTGCCCAGGACACCGATATGTCTGTATGGTCTGCCACTCAAGCTCAGCTTCTTACAGCTCCCTGGAGACCGGCCAACACAGTACACACATCACCAGGACTATCACATGCACACCAACACAGTACACACATGGCCAGGACTATCACATTCAACACAGTACACACATCACCAGGACTATCACATTCAACACAGTACACACATAAACAAGAACTATCACATACACACCAACGCAGTACACACATCACCAGGACTATCACACACACCCTCCCAGTGATTCATTAAACCTTTATTTTAAGTCTCATTCAGGTAAAATAATCTATTTTTAAAGAGCCATTAAAAGCAAAAACTACATCAAGGTTATAGATAAGGACAGCATTAAAAGGACAATAAACCCTCACACAGCATACACAGAAACAGATAGAAGCAAATAAATGATTCCTAGAACTTATTTAGGAATAATATTCTGAACTTAATCCTCAACTACTTTTCCTAGTAGTTGAACATATTACATTACACAAGTTAAAAGTAATTCAGTTACAGTATACAGTTCAAGTCCCTTGAATATCGACACACATTGTCCATTATAGAAAAGGAAATAAAAGCAATCAGGCCCAATGCAGGCATGTCATGTGTTAAATGATTGGCGACAGTGATTTTGATTTGTCGGGTACCCAGTTTGCACCCACGTAGATGTGACTGGAGGTGTATATGTGTTGAGTGTCTGGTACCCAGCTTGACGTAGATGTGACTGAGGATGCGAGCGGGCATCACCCGAATGGGAAGAGCCTCGGACACGGTCTGGGCCACGATGCCATGCTCACTCAGCAGGTCCTGGATCTCCTTGGACTCAGCCAACATACACACTGGACACACAGACACATACACACACACACACACACATTTTAGAAACATACTCAAACATTCCTAACCACAAATACACACATATTATATATAAACACACACAAACATACAAATACATTAACACACACACATAAAAATACAAAAGCACATAGACAAATACCCTAACAAACACAGACACACGTACAGGACAGGACGTGTGTGCTACAGACCTTGCACCACAACATCTGGCTTGAAGTTGGTGGAGAACCTCCTGTTGAGGGGATCCACCTCTCCTGGGGCCAGGAAACCCTGAAACAAGACAAAAATTACCTAAATAAAAGTCATCCCCTCTCTGGAGCACGGCAGGACTTTTAATAAAAAATATTCCACATTAAAATATGACAAGTATAAGCCTCAGAATGAATCACAGCCCAAATTACCCTCTAATAATCCTACTATAAAACTCCCATTTCCAAGTAAAACAGTGACTAGCTAATAGCTAGCTACCTCGGCTAGCAGACGGCCCAGAATGTAGAGAGACTGTCCCCACATGTGAGGGAGCTGTCCCAGGGCCACTCTGTCCACCGTGTGGGGGGTGAGGTACTCTTCCTCTATCTGCAAACACCAACACACATTTATTCAGCCTGCATTTGATACAAC
Source organism: Lota lota (assembly GCA_026745465.1). Classification (NCBI taxonomy): domain Eukaryota; kingdom Metazoa; phylum Chordata; class Actinopteri; order Gadiformes; family Lotidae; genus Lota; species Lota lota. Next base: position 4,983,463 of record JACYXH010000659.1, read on the forward strand.
ACGTTATAATGACACACACACACACACACACACACACACACACACTTTAGTTATTGTAAATAAAAAGCCTTGGCTAGTCATGGGAAAATGACTGGCTGCTAAGTGTTGATAGAGTTGAATGAATACTATAGAATAACATAAAATATAAGAACATAATACAATAACACAGACAAGAACATTCTAACATTCATAGAATATAATAACTGACACTAGACTACAATGGAATAGATCAGAACCTAACAGAAGAAAATGTCGACCTTGTCGTGAGGAACAGCGTATAGTTCCGGTACAAGGCGGATTCCATTCTTCCCTCTGATTAGGATGCCCTCCAGGGCCTCTGCATACTCCTGCACCTGTCCATCAGACACAGCACAGGCTGCTGGGAACTGTAGTCCTTCATATCAGTATGGATCAGATTCAGTATGGACCAGTATGTTAAGTTGTAGTCCATATCATCAGTGTATGTAGGAATCAGTTCCCTATTTTCTTTATTGATGCATGAAGAATTGTGTGATGTCGCTCTCCATGTTCCGTCTACAGATAAAGGGGGTGTGGCTGTAAAGACGGGTGTTTAGGGCCTGGACGGTCTAAACACTTGATCTAGTTCAAATCTGTAACATATTGACATATCATCGGTGACATCACCAATGGTTTACACACAACCGTTATGACGTCTTCGATTTAACCTTAAGCGATTGCTTGACATTTTTTGCAACCAGCAGCAGAAACTAATATTTAGCACATTGAGGTCAGTAATTGAATGGGTGCCCCACTGTAGTCTATGGCTAAAACTCATTAAAGTGTAAGTGAACCCCCTGTTTCAGCTCAAATTCAAACACTATGGGCTGAGAGTTCTAACGTTGTTGTGTATGAGCGTTATAACGAGAGAGGCTGTGTTTGAAGTGCGCCACAAACTGTGGCCACTGTCGTCATGTAGAAGCTTAAAGAGCCAGCGAACCCAAAATCACTTTTTCTTTTTGTTTTAGATGTTTGTCTTATATGTTATATGTTTGTCTTATATGATCGTCAACATAGTAATCTATGCCATTTTATCACGGTTACTGAAATGAGTCCCCAATTTAGAGAAACAAAAGGGGTAAAATCCTATGTTTTTGCCATTCTCCCCAAAACACTACGTGAACGTTCCACTCTGCTGCGAACGCAGATGGCGTTCTTTTCGTGACGTCAGACTACCTATTCCGAGGTAGTCTGACGTCACGACCAAGGGACACTGGCGGCACGGTTAGTGTGGACAGAGAACCGAGGTGATGATAAAGTTGGGCTTTTCGGACACTTGTAGTATAACGATGCTAAGGTGTGTGTGGATGGTGAAGCTCCGTCTGAGCAGCGATTTATTTAATGCCCACGTCCGAGGTTAGGCTTACCGGACACATATACTAGCCTATAACGCTGCTACGGTGTGTGTGGATGGTGAAGCTCCGTCTGAGCAGCGATGTATTTAATGTCTGTGTCCGAGTGAGGGTTAGGCTTCCCGGTCACCTATAGTATATCGCTACGGTGTGTGGTGCATTTCATATACAACATCGCTTATTATAATGCTCACAACAGATACACGACGGTACTAAAAAAGTATCATAAAGTTGGCGTGGGTCGTTACCATGGGGATAACACGCCCCCCTCTTTCCTAAAACTAAGCTCAAAACACATTTTTTTAAATCCCATAGTGTTTGAATTGCAGCTGAAACAGTGGGTTCACTGGCTCTTCATGCCTCTCAGACACGGCCATCAATATCAGCTGCTGCCCAGACTGAGCTCCACACATCCACACACACACCTCGCCGCCGGTGTCCCTTGTCGTGACGTCAAAATGCCTTGGAAAAGGCACCTTGACATCACAAAAATAACACAAAGTGAGTTTGGAAAGTTCACAAACTAGTTGGCGAACTAGTAGCTAGTAACTGGCGAAAACACAGGATTTCACACCTATTTTCTCTACATTATGGTCTTATTTGAGTAACAGTGACAAAATGGCATTGATTACTATATTACCATCATATAAGACATATTACATTTAAAACAAGAGCTTTCTCGAAGAGAAAGGATGTTGGGTTCACTGCCACTTTAATATTTATCGTTACAGTAATACCTTTTTAATTAAATAAAACTGTCAAACGGGACCTCTCAAAATGAATAGTAAGGAGATGAGCTAGCCACTGAGATCCTAACAGAGCGAAGAACAAATGTATTAGCTTTGTATTACAAGAATTAAACCACTATTTTCCCATTGACTTAAAAGTGTCACTTTTTTGCATCCAACCACCGCAAGCCACCTATAGGCCGTCAGAGGAACTACATGTTCCTCTGACGGCGAACAATATAAAAGGATTATCTGTAACTCAAGTATGTATTGGTACAAGTACCAGCGGTCCCATACCTGAACCAGGTCTCCACTGAATAGCCCGTCCAGCACCAGATAGGTCCAGAACACTGGCCACTCACACTCAATGTTCTCAAACAGCTTGAGTTCTGCCGGGTCGTAGTGCAGCCGAGACGGTTCCTTAGAAACAAACACACACAGAATGAACTCCCAGAACCCACAGGATCAATTCTCAACACACACAGGATCAAGTGCTAACACATACACGATCGACTCCCAACACATAGCAATTAACTCCCAACACACAAGATCAACTCACAACACACACGGGATCAACTCCCGACACACAGTGGACCAACTCCCAACAAACACGGGATCAACTCCCAGCACACATGGAATCAACTCCCAGCATGTCAACCAGGCCTGGAATTTCTTAATTTTAGGGGCAAGGCCACTTGGCCTGCAGCGGGGCAATTTTTTGGAGGGCACAAGGGCCACATGGCAGGGCATCAAGGCCATAAATAATAAAAATGATTTTGATTTCACTTAAATAGACCAATCCATTTCTAAAAGCATTAATGCCTTTTTAATAAACATTTTAAACATAAACATTCATTTTTATCAAAAGAATAATTTATTTGTTATTCATACTAAGGTTAAGAAAAGGTTGAGGGTCACATACCGTCAATCATTGAAGTAATATTGAAAAACATTTTCGATTTAATCAATTCAATTTAATCAGAGTCCTTATTGTTTGATGATGGGGATGGGGAATCAGGGGGGTTCTGGTGCTTCTTTGGCCCATTAGGACTTATGTTTGGCCTCCTTTTGGGAACTCCAGCTACCCACCATCTTGCTACAGCACTTGACTCTGATACTCGGCAGGAGCACAGCCCTGTGACTTGATGACCAAGAGACGTTCTACGGTCCCTGTAGAAAGGCTTAAGCGCCAGTCTCCCTGGATCCGCTTCATTATAGAAAACTGGCCCTCTACCCGAGAGGTGGACACAGGGAAGACCAGTACTATTTTTATCATGCGTGTGTTCTCTTTCTACTCCACGACGCTGTGTGACGCGGCGCACAGTGGCTCTCGTCTGGTGTGCGACCTGCTTTGAAGCTCTACCACAACCGAGTCGGACCAAGAGTGTATCCGAAAGAGACACAATTCCTACACACAGCACTTTAGTTTTTTAAGCATTATTCCAATGAAATATCTTTTTTCAACCCATTTCAGAAATGAAATGGGAAAAATGACCGCGTCCCTATTATGAAATGTAACAAGGTGGCGTTGGAAAGGAGTATGGTGGCACAGCGCTGCTTTTAGCCTACATTGTTTGGGGAGAACCCTGATATAAATATCACAAGGTTGATCTAGCCTAAATTAATAGAAAATATATTTCCTTCATTTCTCAATTGTGAGAGAGAGCAGAGGGCCCGCCCTGGACTTCAAAGACAGGGAGAGTTCTCTCTTTTTAATTTTGTTTTAATTTCGGGAGTGACTGGAATAGCGAAAATGCATCTTATTGCAAGTTATATAACTATAGCAACGTTTATCTAGAATCTAAATTAAAATAAAATATATTTCCTTAATTTCTCAAATACTGATAGCAGCACCGGGTATGTCGGAGCTTATCGATACTACAGTGTGTAATAATTCAGCCCCGGGGCCCGTTTAATACCGGGTTTTGGTACCTATCCCTAGCAGAGAGGCAGGGCGGGGGAAATAAAAAAATAAAATAGGTAGATGATCATACGATTTTCAGAAGGGCATCAAGGAGAGGGGCAACGACGGCCGCCGGTGAGATTCCTGCCCTGATGTCAACACAATATGTCAACTTATATATAAATATATTTGTCTCTATTATTACTGGCCTTCTGCATTAAAACGCTTCCATTGCGTTTTAACAGCTAAAATAACTAAATCATCGGAATAATTCAATCATGTTTAAGTGTCATATAGTGTACTTAATAATATAATAGTAATAATGTCCAGGATGTACCACACCTCTCTGGGACAACGGTATCCATCTCGGATGAAGCGACAGCAGCCATAGCGACCCTTCAACAGCGGAGAGGAGAGACATATTACTGACATGCTGAAATACATTCATGCTAATCCCAACACAGCAGAACCCATTGAATTGAATATAACCAAATTGAACTAAATAGAATATAATCAATAGAATAAAATATAGAAGAACCAAACATAACCATCTAGAATCAAGTAGAATAAACAAATAGAACCAAATAAAATTAAAGTGCTAATATACACAAAATGTAATAAAACCCAACAAAATGAGATATAACCAATTATAAAGCCATAGAATGGACCAACTAGAACAGGGTATTTTCAGCAGAACCAGCCGTGTACCTGCAGTTTGCTGATGATCTCTGACTTGGTGACGGCCACCAGCTCAGGGTCCTCAATGGCAAAGGCGGGGTAGGAGATGACGGACAGGAGGCCGGCGTCGACCTCTTTGGAGGTGGAGGCCCGGGGCAGCATGGAGCACAGTATGGCCTGGAGGCGGAGAGGAGAGGTTACACATTTTAACTCACCCTCAAGTCCTGCGTCCATGATTGCCGTCAGCGTCTAGTTTGGAGTCTCTCGATAGGTAGGGAGTGTCTCTAGGCACAGCATTGTCATGACGTCACATCACCTCGTTGTGTAGCCTCTGGCGCCGCTGCTATATATTATAATGAATAATAACTCTGGCGTCGTACCTTCTTAGCTAGAGTCAGATCTCAAAATGAACGCTAGGCGGAGCACTGAAACTTATAGAAAATAAATAATAGAACAATGTTCTTCAACACTGGTCATGGACATGGGAAATGGGACATAGGCCCCTGTGGATGGGAGCCCTTACCCTTCCAGAGGCTGTGAGGGTCATAACCCCTCTACAGGCTGTAAGCGTCATAACCCCTCCAGCAGGTCCCAACCCCTCTAGAGGTTGTGGAGGCCCCAACCCCTCTAGAGGTTATGGAGGCCCCAACCCCTCTAGAGAAAGTGGGGGCCCTCACCCCTATAAAGGCTGTGAGGGCCCTCTTCCCTTTAGATGCTGTGAGGGTCCTAACCCCTCTAGAGGCTGTGAAGGACCTAACCCCTCTAGATGCTGTGAGGGTCCTAACCCCTCTAGAGGCTGTGAAGGACCTAACCCCTCTAGATGCTGTGAGGGTCCTAACCACTCTAGAGGCTGTGAAGGACCTAACCTCTCTAGATGCTGTGAGGGCCCTAACCAATCTAGAGGCTGTGAAGGACCTAACTCCTCTAGATGCTGTGAAGGACCTAACCTCTTTAGATGCTGTGAAGGACCTAACTCCTCTAGATGCTGTGAGGGCCCTAACCCCTCTAGAGGCTGTGAAGGACCTAACCCCTCTAGATGCTGTGAGGGTCCTAACCACTCTAGAGGCTGTGAAGGACCTAACCTCTCTAGATGCTGTGAGGGCCCTAACCTCTCTAGAGGCTGTGAAGGACCTAACTCCTCTAGATGCTGTGAAGGACCTAACCTCTTTAGATGCTGTGAAGGACCTAACTCCTCTAGATGCTGTGAGGGCCCTAACCTCTATAGAGGCTGTGAAGGAACTAACTCCTCTAGATGCTGTGAAGGACCTAACTCCTCTAGATGCTGTGAAGGACCTAACTCCTCTAGATGCTGTGAGGCCCCTAACCTCTCTAGAGGCTGTGAAGGACCTAACCCCTCTAGATGCTGTGAAGGACCTAACCTCTCTAGAGGCTGTTTGGCCCTAACCCCCTTAAAGGCTGTGGGGTTCTTCACCCCTATAGAGTTTGTGAGACCCTAACTCCACTAGAGGCTGGGAGGCTTTAACCACTCTATAGGTTGTGAGGACCGTACCTGACAGTGCTCCACCTCATCAGGCAGGACATGGATGACTGACTTGGGGCCCCCATGGGCCCCAAACAGATCCAGCTCATCGATGGCTTCCAGAGCTGCCTGCAAGCACACACACACACACACACACACACACACACACACACACACACTCACATACATAAGGCATAATCCCCAACGAGGTGGGCTGTTAATAAAATAAAGCGTAGGGCTAAGAATAATAAGAGTCTCTAAGCTCTGTCAGGTATGATGGAGGCGCTGTTAGGGTTATTATGGGCTTTCATACCTTGGCCATGCCCACAGAGCTGCCGTTGAGCTCAGGAATGCCCTGGTTCGTCTTGTCTCCTCTCTCCCACATCCCATAATCCTGCAGAAACGCCATGAAATCATTACAGCAACCAATAAGAGTAGATATGATGAAAACATTACAATATTACAATCCTGGTTTCTGATTGGCTGAAATTGGTGCCAGGTGATGTCACTTGCCTGACATCAATCAGATGATTATTGTTTATTCCCCTCCATGACTAGCCTGCAAATCTCTGGGCTACATGTCTTTCTCTTATTCCTGCAGAGCAGTGCTACTTACGGCTACTTTGTATGCTGCTTCGATGTAGAAGACGAGGTTCTGGATGAAGGCCACCTCGTCCAGGTTGGAGATGATGCAGAGCCCTGCAGCAGCAGGTTATCAACCATCTTTCACTTTATTTACATTACCGTAATTTAGTGTTGAGTTCAGATACATGGTATTAAGGAGCAGGTAGGGGTTAGGCACCTCGCTCTACAATGCAGGAGGTAGCATTAAGTACATTTATAATAACAAGGTATGTTATTCATTATAATAAGATATTATTATTATGATATCATACCAGAAGCGCCCATCTGAGCCAGTAGGAGGAGGTAGTACTAAGTTAAGATATGAACTATAACAAGATATGATATTGTTATATGATATCACACCAGGAGCGCCCATCTGAGCCAGCAGGAGGAGGTAGTACTAAGTTATGTTATTCACTATAATAGGTTATGAGTGATGATATCACACCAGAGGCAGTCATCTGAGCCAGTATGAGGAGATAGAGGGAGGTGGCATCGACCTGCAGGTGACCCCACTGCGCGTCCCCCACCACGGTGGCGCAGGTGGGGGTGTGGTACTTAGCGTGCAGGCAGTCCTTGGTGCTCTGGGTGTGTTTGAACTTCTCCACCTTTGCCGCCTGCCCGCAGAAACAGACACAGAAACACACGCATGAAAATACACACACCAGAATTGACGAAAGGGGACACCCAAACAACACAAACAAATTATAATAATAATAATAATAAATCAAACACAAATAGGCATAGCTAGTTCTGGCAGGACACTCTTGTCATGTGCTGCCTATCAGCTGACAGCTAATGTGTCCATCAAATGTATGTACACTGATAGGTGGTCAATGTAAGACCTTCCATCTCCAACACACACTCTCTGTGAAGTTAAGTGTGCTGAGCTGAATTTCACACAAAACACACAAAGCACTACAGTATCTTGGCTAACATCCAAGTCTCTATTTTCTCTTAGGTAAAATCGTGGGCAGTAGAGAAGTAATACAGTGTGGCATAGTCCTGAAATAAAATGAATACAAAGATAAAATCCACAAACCTGTCTTATCATACACTGTAGAAGACCCTGCATCAGCTTCACCACACTCTGCAAAGGAAGAAACACCACCATAGTTATAAACATTATATATTAAATTAAATATCGTATGTCGATCGCAGTTACACCACACTGTGAGGAGGAAGAAATAGTCACATGACCACAACTGCTCTAACAGTAGTGGACTTTGATTGTGATGTACATCATGTATGAAACTGTAGTTTTTAAGGGGTACGGAATATTTGAACAGTTAGTCTAACTCTGTAAGGTGTCCAACTACAGCATGTCTGATGTTGTGTGTGTGCGTGTGTGCGTGTGTGTGCATTCGTGCCTGCGTGTATGATGTTTGCATCTCTTGTGACTCTAAAATGAATTTGTTCATCTCTCTCCTCTCCAGGACGAATTATAATTTTCATCTACAGTGTGGTAAGTTTTCCTTTGAATGACATGATACACAAGCATTGTTCCAAAATCACAGTAAATGTTGAACTTTAATATATAGATCTCACTCATTCTGTTCGGTTCTGTTCATGAACGAACGTACATTTCTAACAACTAGAAACTATTTTGACACAGAAACTGTGACGGAGTGCAACTCCAACTGACCTATTCAACAGCATGGGTTGTTGTCTGGTTGTTAACCCTGTGTCCCAGAATCCATCGCTGAACAAACACACAGACAGATATGCACAATCTATATGCTCACTCTCCCCCTCTTTCTCTTTCCTTCCTCCCCTCTCTCTCTCTCTCTCTCTCTCTCTCTCTCTCTCTCTCTCTTATGCTCCTCCTCTCCATTCATCCTTCTTTTTTGCCCTCCTTCCATCGTCTTCTCTCTACCCCTCTCTCCTTCTCCCTCCCTCCCTCTCTACCTCCTCCCCACTTCCTCCCTCCCTCCTTCCATCTCTCTCTCCCTCCCTCGCCCCTTCACACACACACCTGCTCCAGTTCGTAGGCCTTGGCCTTGTCTTCGTCACGGTCTGCGTTCTTGCGGTAGGCCATCCCCAGGCCCCACACCGCCAGCACGCTGTACACATTGTCTCTCACCCAGGCATCCTTCTGCTGGGTGCTGGCAGGCAGGAGCCCCGTCACTGGGTTCTGTCAAACAACACGTACACACACGCATACGTACACACAAGCACGAGCATGCACGCACACACACACACACACACACAAATACACACGCATGCACACACACACAAACACACACACACACACACACAACAAACAGCATGCAATACAAAATCGTAATACTGTGCGTTCTATATCTAGGTTAGCGTGCATCTGTGGGAATTCAAGTGGTTTCTGATAAGGCGAATGGCTTCAATGTTCTCAGCCTATTTGAAGCGTAAACTTTGCTCAAGCACTTGTTTATTTATAGCAAGTGTCCGGCTCCCGTATAGGCTAAGTAGCCTACAGTGAAATGTTCTTTCAAAACGTATGACAACGACAATAAAGTGCAACAAATAAAAAAAAGACCAAAACATATGTATGTAGCTTATCAGATTTCGTTCACCAATCACAAACATGCATTTGCTTTCAATGCAACATTACTGAAATTGTTTACGTTATGTTATATGTTATATGTAACATGTATGCTATATGTTATGTGTTATGCATTATATGTAGGCCTAATATAGCATGATTTATTTATATGTTGTAATGTTATGTTATACCCTAAGTTATGTCAGGTTATTGTTAGGTTATATGGTATGGCTGTTGTGTAGCGATGTGTTATTGTCATGTTACCTGGTGGCAAAGGATGGTCTCTTGCACCAGCCTGGCGTAGCCGTCTAGTTTCACTCCTGAATTACTGCGGCTCCTCATCTTCACAGATGATCACTACACACAACACTGATGTACGAACCACCGTTGACGCTGCAATTACGGACAGGTTGAGAATAATGCAATTTACTATTGTTCAATTAAAATCACTGTAACTTTCACTCTCGAGGGATTCTGCAATCACAAAAGTTAAATGTACATAAACGTGCTCCGTTTAGATCCACTGCTTTGACATGACTGGAAACATCACGGTGCCGCAAATAACGATTTGCTGAGCGTCCAATCGAGATCAGCCGTTTCATAACATCACTACTGAATCAGTAATACAGCAAAACACCGTCCGCGTTGATTTCGCTGTGGTTGCAGCTCACATCTTCCGGTCAAGCGTCCTTGTAAAGTGTGTCAACGGGTGCGTATGATAATACACGTGAAGTACAGACACAGTACAAACTGTCAGCGTTTCCCAACGTGAATTTCGAAGAAACGGTCAACACAACACACACCCCTTCGATGTCATTTCCTGGTCGTTTATTTAGCGGCCGACAGAGACCGCCAAATCCCCACTTTCAGAGCCTTGTTTTTTCTTTTTGGTGGCGCATTGAATCGCCCAACATTTAAAAACCTTGCAAACATATAGGATACATCTACTTGTACCATTATGAGACACATGCATAAAAACACATGTAAAATGTTACTTACAAAAATGTATATATTAAACATAGGCTACTCTAATAGTAAATGAACCCCTAACTAAAGCAATAGGTTTACCTTATTTTGATGTTGGCAATTACCTAGACTTATGTCCTAGAATAAGATTTTTCCAAGATTGGATTTTTTATTTAACTGAATTGACAGTGATTTGACTACTGCATTATGTTTATAATGCATTTACAAATAAAATACTTCAATTGAATCAGATAAATTGATCTGATACAAATCATAAGGATTTCCGGATTATTTGTTTTACTGACATTATTTCGAAAGGTGAAGCCATTGAGCAGTCTTTCTAGTAATGAATTACAATCCCATAGCACCTTTGTTTAAGGTGCTTCAACACCCAAGCACACACACACACACACACACACACACACACACACACACACACACACACACACACACACACACACACACACACACACATATATATATATATATATATATATATATATATATATATATATTATTGTTATTATTATTATTATTATTATTATTATCATCATTATTGTGCATGTGTCTCATAATATATCCCTGCCTGTTTTTTAAACCCGTCCCTAGTCGGACGATGCCATATTTGGGTTAATGGGGGGGAGGGTCTTGTTCTCGGCCGAGGAGGAACAGAGTTGATGACGGCACGCGGCTCCTACAGCAGTAATAACCGCAGGTTCTGACGTGAAGTCATAGTAGAAGGACATTGTACCAGCTTGCCACCCATTCCGAAAAAAATAAGGCGCTCGTTGGGCTCTGCAGTGTAATTTATCAGGTAAGTCAGTTGACCACTCATTGAACTAATTCATTGTTTTTTTTCTTAACGCTTCGGTTCTTTCTACCTTTGTATTTTAATTAAGGCTGCTTTGCGTGGCTGTTAAACTCATACAATACAATGCATGCGTGTGGGGACATAGTGATCAACAAACTGTTTACTATGCTGCTGTGGCGTGATGCTGCGTTATTATTCTATTAACGTACAACTAAATAACTGAACACAAAGTGGGAAGTCTACTGTGTCTGTTCTGCACTACTTTAAGTTATCAAATAATAACACACACCTTCGACCATGGGTCTTCTAGACTAGAGGCATCTCAACTTTAGTACTTTAGGATGGTATTACTAACTTCTCCTATACACACATATGCCTACGTTATTATCGATAAATAGTATTATCAATAAATAATGTCAATAATCTTGAATTTTAAGTTTCTAAATAAATGTTTTACTGAATTTGATATGGATGAATGATCCTGCCTCATTTGCTCGGTTGTATGCCTATTTTATTTAATATTTATTCATTCATCTGCTATATTTATGTATTAATTTATGTATTTAGCAAGTTTATTTATCTATGTATTTATTTATTTATTTATTAATAGTTGTATGTATTTGTTTGACCACCAGGTGTTGGCATGTAACAATAATTCTTACTAGAATAACCAACAGAGATAGTAAAGGCAATATGCACTTTCCTCTCGTCATTGTTTATAAATAGCAAATAACACAAAATGCACAAATATTGTGTTATAAGCATGATATAGGAGACATTCAACAGTTCTCAGAAAACTAAGAATATCACTGCAAAAAGAGCCATCTAGAAATGAAGTGACCAGAAATTACAGGGAATTGGGTTATATTCCAAAGTTTTCCTAAGTAACAGATTGTCTGTATTAGACTGGAGAAGAGACAAGCCTTTATGCAGTTGTATGAAAAAATAAATGGGATAGATAGACTACAGAGTCAGAGAAGCTTCAAGGACATATTGTAAGATAACACATCAGACAGAGACATATTTAAAGATGTAGGAGTTGGTGCTTTAGGGTCCCCCAGCTATCCCCCAACAAATGTGCACAGTGCGTCCAATTATTTTAGTCCTGGAACATCCAGAGTGTGTTTATGTGCTTCTTAGGGAATACAAATGAATGAATACAAACATAATATCATGTGTGTGCTGGAGTACCTAACAAGACAGTTGGAGATTGGTAGAGATTGTATAATGATAACAAGATGCTTTTGAATACTTTTTGACTGGTTGGTTGGCTGAGGGGTTGGTTGTTTAGCTGGCTGGTTAGCTGGTTGTTTACCTGGTTGGTTAGCTGGTTGGGAAGCTGGTTGGTTGAATGGCTGGTTAGATGGTTGGTTAGCGGGTTAGTTAGCTGGTTGGTTAGATGGTTGGTTAGCTGGTTGGTTGGTTGGATGGCTGGTTAGCTGGTTGGTTAGCAGTTTAGTTAGCTGGTTGGCTAAGTGGACGGGCTGATTATCGATTGAGAAAACAGTGTAAGAGAGTATTTGCTGTGGGTCCCCTCTCATTGATGAGGAGATCTGATGCTGTGTGGTGTGTGTGTGTGTAATATGATCCTATATTGAGGTTATTGGGGCAAGGGGTCAGAGACTGCTGGTCAGACTGGTCACACAAAGAATGAATAGTACGGCCACTGTGTGGGTTTGTCCGTGCGTGTGTGTGTTGTGCGTATGTGCGGGGCTCGTATGTGGGGCTGTCCAGCAAAGAAACAGCCTGAGGATCCTATCTGGCCTCTCTCAGAATGACCTTTCACCCCTAAGACAGGCCCTTTGTGTCCATTGAGTCTGAGCCCATCGCTTTGTGTGTGTGTGTGTGTGTGTGTGTGTTTGTGTGTGTGTGTGTGTGTGTGTGCCTGTGTTTGTGTGTGCCTGCGTCTGTGTGTGTGTGTGTTCATATGTGTGTGTGTATTCATGTGTGTGTGTGTATGTGTGTTCATGCATGTGCACGTGTCTGCATGAGTGTGTGTGTATGTATAAGGAGTACCGCCCACATCACAGTCTTGCTTAAACATTGTTGTCTGGACTCAGCTTTGATCTCTTGGTTATGAGAAGGGTCACACTAGAGCATGGATGCGAGGGATGGGCTTGAGTGTTTCTTCCCCTGGTAGGGTAACTGGGGCTCATCTTGCTAGGTGTCTGTTGCTCTAGTAGGGTGGGTTAGGGCATTGAGAAAAGATACAGCAACATGAAAAACATCAAACCCAGTTTCCGCTGAAAAGTTTGGACCGTTGACGTCATTGGTTGGATTTGGCGATCGCAAATCCTGGACCAATGACGTCGCGGAAACAGTTGATGTTGCAGATTGCCGTTTTTAACCGTTTGCAAACCGTGCATATGTTCATATCCGCATGGTCTTGATGATAATCTAGTGGTCTGCCTATGGTCAGAGGTTGGGAACCAACCAACTCACCTAACTTGTCGGCTGGCTAACTGGTCCTCTGGCTGTACGTTGAGGCAGCAGGCCAGATGTCATGCAGGCACTGGATCTCACAGAGGGTGAGATCCAGGGCCGGAATGAACTCCACCTTTGTTACGCAGGTTGGGAAATACTAAAGACCAGCGGGACAACGCCCCCGTGTGTGCTCTTACATAGCATGCCGGCGTTCCGGAATCAGGGGCGTGACATGTAACACAACAGCGTCAGCATCTTGTGTGACGTGTAACATACGTGGCGCTTTCTAAACAATAATGCCGGGTGAACTGAGTTTTGAGGTGCATTTGCAAGCTGTCCACATTATACTAATCATCAAACTTAAGCAAAGTTGCTGTGCATCGTATACAACATGTTGATGGTTAAACGTTACAACGGCGGATTTGTGTGAGCAATGTGTTTGTCGGATCAGAAAAAGGTTGGAGGAGAAATTGAAGATAAGCAGGGAGTCGCACACATAACATGTCATTAGAACGTCACACCCCTGTCTAGCCATGCTGGTTCACTCTTTTTATACATACGTCTATTCGGCTCTGTTGCTACCTCTGCTGCCAGCCTAAAGATGGAACATTCCCGGCTTCAACAGGCTATGTAATAGGGCTTGTGTGTGTGTGTTGGGGGGATGCTTTGTGTGTGTGTGTGTGTGTGTGTGTGTGGAGGTGGAGCAGGAGGGGGTGGGGGTGTTAGGGGTTATCTGTTCACAGCCTAAGCACTACAATAGTGTCTCTCACCCCAGGGGGGAGTAGGGGGGAGGAGGGATGGTGTGACAAGAGAAGGAGGAGGAGGGGGAGATGAAAGGAGATTCTTCTTCCCCTGCGAAGAGAGAGAGAACAAAACTGTCGCAGAGTGTTGCTCAGCCATCGCGTTGAGGCCGCCATAAATCTCTCTCTGTGTCTCTCGCTAATTCTCTCTCTCTCTCTCGCTCTCTCTCTCTCTCTCTCTCTCTCTCTCTCTCTCCCTCTCTCTCTCATGTAACCCCTGTCTCCTTCACCTCCACCATCACGTCAAGTGTGTGTGTTGCTGGCTTGTTATCTACTTTGATGTGTTGTGCTGTTTTATTGAACTGTACAATGTGTTGGTCTACATGTGCAGAGTAAGGTATTTATTTGAACGTTGAACTTCTTCTTCCCTCCTCCCCATCACCCACACTCTTCCTATAGCCGTACCTTCCTCATCATCTAGTGTGTGCACATGTGTTGTCACACAGGTGTGTGCGTGTGAGTGTGTGACTGTGTGTGTGTGTGTGTGTGTGTGCGTGCGTGTGTAGCAGCTAACATGTGCGACACTAGGATGAGGATTAGACTAGCAGGGTCGTGTGTAAGTGTCTTGCCTCTGAGTTAGCAAGGTTAGCTCTACTGGTAGCACACACTGCTACAAGTCCTAGCCTAATTCATCAATACACATCGGTGTCGAACGATATGGATCAATTTAGATGTCTACTTCTCACCTAAATGTAATAACTTCAGAGATAAAATAGAATATCATGCTGTCGTTAAGCACATTTTAACATGTTATATTAGCCACAGACTAATAACATATTAACATGTTATTAGCTGTTACAGTGAATATAACATGTTGGTTGAGGTTAGTGTTGAATCCAACCTAAACTGATGCTGTCTGTGAACTCTCTGCCTTTAGCTTTTTTGAATGAAAGCGAGAGAGAGAAAGAGAGAAACAGAGAGAGAAAGGGAAAGAGAGAAAGAGAGACAGAGTGAGGGAGAGAGCGAGAGAGAGAAGAGTGAGAGAGAAGGGGAGGGAGTGAGACGGTCTAGGTCAGGGTGCCCTGACTGTAAGAACAGCTGATTGTTTGTAAGGCGTTCTCTCTGGACATGTGTGTGCATGGTTGTGTGTGTGTATGTGTGTGTGTGTGTGTGTGTGTGTGTGTGTGTGTGTATTCCTTGGAGTCATCTTGTGTTTGGACTCAGGGTTAACCTTGTCAACTTAAGGCTATAAATATTAACACATACTCCTCTGCTTATCCATCAGTCTACAAACTAGAGAAAGTTAACTACAAGTATATTTGAATGACACTCCTTATGCTTTTGTTTCCATATATGTCTTAACTCTTAACATTACCCAAAAACACAAAACTAAAAGCTTGTTGTTATTGTAAGGCAAATGTTTGTGGGTGTGAATAACGTTCCTAACTACTAATAAGATCCACTCCACTAAACTGGGCTCGTGTGATGGTGTACACCTACCATCTATCTGTTTTAGCAGCTATTGGTTCTGGGATAATGTTGATGATGATGTTTATGGGATACATTAAGACTGTATTAGCATATCATTGCTATACACATTTGTATAATGAATCCTGCAAATATGTTCAGCTTTTTTTGTTACTTATTATTCGTTAGTAAAACGCCCAGAATGACCTCACAGCGGCCCAACAACAATATTTATATTGTTGTTTTCTTTTCTATAAACACATTCCTTGTTGTTATTTTGCAGCAAAAACTGTTATTTCGCTAAACCAGTCCTAAAAAAAGGCAATTTTTTCTTTACAAATAATTCTTTAGTTTTATGGCAGATTGCTGGCCTGGGAACCAGACGAATCTGCAAGCTCATGTATTCTTTGCTTTGGCATTTGCTTCTGGCCCCCCTCCCGTCCAAGATGGCTGCCGCTGATGTGTCACACATTTCATTGCTGTGATTGGTTGTAGGTCTATCCAATTGTGTCCAGAGGCATTTTGGTCTGCTCCCGTTGATAACGCCTCTTGGAAATCGAAAATTAACTGAGAGGTTCCAGACTACTACACATTTGCAAATTGGTCTTGTGATATCTGCCAGATGAGTTGGCTTCCTGTTATTCATACAATGTCATGATAATAATCAACAAGACCCACCATCTGGACCCCCTGCTGCAGTGAGGAGCAGGAGGAGCAGGAGGAGGAGGTCTGATGGGGAACTCGTGTGCCGGCCAGCTCCGGACCGCACGCTTCCAGGAGGTCCTCCACTACTCCATCGAGGCGTCGCTGAGGTCCAGTGCCGTGGTCCCCCGTCCCGTCTTCTCCCAGCTCTACCTGGAGACAGAACCCCTTGCTCCTCATAACGGTACACACACACACACACACACACACACACACACACACAGGACCATCTTTTTCACATGCACCCTTTATGCATTCATGAGTATGTATATTTCATGTAAAAATGTGTGTGTGTGTGTGTGTGTGTGTGTGTGTGTGTGTAATTGTGGTTTACCACCAGGTCGTCCGGATGCAGATGATGAAGACGACGAAGACGAGGAGAATGGCTCTGAGTCTAGCCCCCCCACAGTGCCCTACCAGAAGAAGCCTCCTCCAGAGGGATGCTGCACCACAGACGGTAGGTCTACCCAGCTTACACTGGGCTGAGGCAGGCCTACCCAGCTCACACTGGGCTGAGGCAGGCCTACCCAGCTCACACTGGGCTGTGGTAGGTCTACCCAGCTCACACTGGGCTGAGGCAGGCCTACCCAGCTCACACTAGGCTGAGGCAGGCCTACCCAGCTCACACTAGGCTGAGGCAGGTCTACCCAGCTCACACTGGGCTGAGGCAGGCCTACCCAGCTCACACTGGACTGAGGCAGGTCTACCCAGCTCACACTGGACTGAGGCAGGTCTACCCAGCTCACACTGGGCTGAGGCAGGCCTACCCAGCTCACACTAGGCTGAGTGACAAACCCCCCTTATGTGACAAACCCCCCTTATAATGAGTCTATAATGAGTCGGGGAGAGGTGGGCCGATCAGGGCTGAAGTTGGCTCTGATTGTCGTGTAGTGTGGGGTGCTCAAGACAAGCTATTTTGACTCCCCCCGTAGAGTTGGGAGGGCAATGATTTTTCATACTGGTTTGATATTATTGGGCCCTACTCACGCAGTGTGGGGGGACTGAGACTAAAATCAACGATTATGGTGGCAACAGCCAATGGGAAGAAACAAATGGCCTGTTCCTCATAACGGATGAGTCAGATATCTGGAATAAAATGTTGATAATCTGACATAAACCCATTATTCTCTTCCCTCTCATTTGAAATGGCTTAAACTGCCTCTTAACAATTAACAGAGCAACAAGTCCCTTTGTCCAACCTGCAGATATGCAGGCTAGAAATGATGCTTGAAACTGATGACTGAATGATGACTGCACCGTCCATGAAAGATGTGTTGATATATCCAGCAGCTATTATACAAATATACCTAGCGATTATACAAATATACCTAGCAGACCTAATTTCCGAGTGGGCGTGTTCCAACAAAGTTTGGCGAGTTTTCAGAAACGGTGTGGATAATCAGACAGTAGCATCTTTATGTGTGTACCCCCGCATGTTCCCAGTTGCCTAGTGAGGACCACCGACCTGACGGTAAGGCAAGACTGATCGTCAGTGTAGTGTGTACTGCCAAAGTCGGCTCCGACTTTAAATGTCACCTAGTGGGCAGGAGCCTTTAATCACTTTAAATTTGATTTCTTATCTTACGCTTTTCATAATTTCAGTTCATCGTTGATTTTCATCTTCATTTGATCTTATACTTAAAGCTAGGGTAGGCAATTCATTTTAGAAGCATTAAAAAAATAAAAGTAAATGTATCTGTGGCTGTCACAGGCCTGGAATGAGCCTGTCCAATAATTTCCTTTGGCCACAAAGTAATGATTGGATGGCCCACCTGTCTGTCTACCTACCTATCTGGCTACGCACTCTGCCCGTGCACTCATTGCACATGACTGGAGTCTTCCACAAGGCATAGCAGACCTAGTCATGATTTCTGGGAGTGGCTTTGGAGGGAGGCCTGAAGGGAGAGTGGAATGTTTTTGGTTGGATACTTTCAAAATCGAGCTTACTCTGGCTGGTTTCTCCAAATTGCCAACCCTAGGTTTGGGGCAGCTTGGTAATAGTCTAATTATTTGTATTATGACTTATTATTATTAGTTAAAATATGAATTATTGTAATTCATATTCATATTCAATACATATTATATATTATACAGTTGCCACACTTTTGATTCACACCATTTGTCCAATCTACCTGTAGATTGAATCCTACAGGTAGAATTTTGGACAAAAGAATCAAAAGCCAACCAACATAAATATAGAAATAGGGCAACATTTCAAAATGTCAACATGTGACAAACAGGAAATTATGTAACACTCTCCCCCCCCCCCCCCCCCCCCCCCCCCCCCCCCCCCCCCCCCCGTCAGGTTTCTGCCAGGCTGGTCGAAACGTCCGTCTGTCCTCTCTGTCCACGGACCCCCTGGACGTCCCCCCGGGGTTCCTCCTCGTGGGGGTCAAGTCCTCCCAGGTCCCAGACACCCTGCTGGTGTGTGTGGTGGACAGCCGCTTCCTGCCAGACGAGCAGGGTCGCAACGCACTGTTAGGTGAGGAGAATATAATGATATAGTGAACAAATATACACTATACCACACACTGGAACATGTACGATGAGAAGGGAATACAGTATAAATATATATATATATATATATATATATATAAGTCGTATAACTGCCCATGCTAACACACAATGGAACATGTAAGATGAGCAGGCAATACAGTATAAATATATATATATATATATATATATAAGTCACATAACTGCACATGCTAACACACACTGGAACATGTAAGATGAGCAGGTAATACAGTATAAATATATATTTAAGTCATATAACTGCACATGCTAACACACAGTGGATTGTAAGATAAAATAAGATACCACTTCATTCATCCCAGAAGGGAAATTCAGGTGTCACTGTAAACTAACACACTGGATCATATGCACTATTTAACTATTTTAACCATATATAACTATTTTATTCAAAGATTGTTTTGTATTGAGTAGATTTAGACGATACGAGTAGGCCTACTTTTGACGCAACCTGTGCCTTGATCTTGACGTGTTTTCCGCCATGCGAATGTCCCGTGTTCGCAGGGTTTTCGGGGAACTGCGTGGGCTGCGGGGAGAAGGGCTTCCGCTACTTCACCGAGTTCGCCAACCACATCAACCTGAAGCTCAGCACGCAGCCCAAGAAACAGAAGCACTTAAAGCACCTCCTCCAGAGGAACAGCCAAGGAACCCTGGTCAGAGGACCGGCCATCTGCTGGAGGGGACATGGTGAGAACGCCAGCCTTGAAACCAGGAGCCTAGAACTCTGAGCTGAGAACCAAAACCAGATACCTTAGAATCCAGACACTAGAGCCTCGACCCTGGAGCCCAGATCTTAAAACCAATACCTTAGGGCAGAGACCCTAGAACCAAAGCAAGAGAACACAGAGCCCTAGTAACCAAACCAAGATAATCTAGAACCAAGAAACTAGAACTGAGACTACCTCAAGTGTTGTTCAGGTCTTTGTTTATAACCACGTGCTGAAATTGTGCCCATTCTGATTCTCCACACAATAATATACAGATCCAAGTAATACGAGATTAACATTTCTGGGATTGAGTATTTGACGCTAGAGAAGAGCTGTCAAAGCTTAGTGTGAGCCGAGCGTTTACCTGTTGGACAAGCTGGGCAGGTGGTGCACTCTAAGAGAGCAGAGTGTTTACAGGGTCAGTGCTGGGGGCCGTATGGAAATATGGCAGAGGGGGAGGCTCCTCAACTCACATTGCACATTATTATGGCCCCTGGGTCATAGAATCCCATACATCTGCTCTCCACAGCTCCACAGCCTGGGAAAGGAGATTAGCAAACTTTACTAACGTAAGGTTTTGGTCGGACCAAATATCGGACCAAATATTGGACCAAATATCTGGCATATGGTATTCAAAAATCTCATGAATAGTGCTGTATGGTTTTTGGTGTCTTCTGGTTTGTGGATGTATGGACATCTGTGTCGGAGATCAAATAAAGTACCTTGATTTCTTAGGCATATGTTTGTTTGATTATGAGTTATTACAGGATAGCATTTGACTCCCATCCAAAAAGTTCTGGGTTTGGGTCCTAATGTCCACAGTCTACCTGTAGGTACCTAGAGCAAGATGCCCTTACCCCTACCTGCTCATTAATGAAATGTATCTCAAATTCACTGTAAGTCCCTTTGAGGAAATGCGTCTGCTAAATGACTGAATGTTAGTGTTTCATGTTTGTGTGGTGCGTTGTCTTCATGCTTGATCCAAAGTCCTGGCAGGCTGAGATGTTTGAAATTAAGGTACACATTTACGGTTTTAAATGAGTAGTGTACGTGTTTCTTCATTTCTTACGGTGATTTCAAACTGGTGATCAGCATCAAGCACCCCCAGGCCAACATGACAGCCTTCTCAGACAGCACCAGTACATGTTTCACCCCAAGGTTGAGCCAATCACAGAAGGCCATGGGACAGACCAAGGAAGAGAGAGTTGCTGGGACGGAGGGAATTTATGGCTGTTTATTTTGCTCAGTTAATCTAGGGATGTATACTCTAATACCAGGGAGACCTTGTGTCTCTGTGTCTATGTATAGAAACACAGCTCTACACACACTCTCCTGGTGGTCTCACGCTCTCTCTCGCACTCTCTCTCTCTCTCTCTCTCTCTCTCTCTCTCTCTCTCTCTCTCTCTCTCTCTCTCTCTCTCTCTCTCTTTCTGTCTGGCTGTCTGGCTGTCTGTCTGTCTCTCTTGATTTGCTTTATCCCTTTTGTTAAAAACTTTGCAAATTAAAATAAGTTGTGTTTCATGAACTTTGCATATAAATCTACAGTAATACATAGTAATATTGTGTCATACTCAGCTCCTCTCATAATATGTGTGTGTGTGTGTGTGTGTGTGTGTGTGTGTGTGTGTGTGTGTGTGTGTGTGTGTGTGTGTGTGTGTGTGTGTGTGTGTGTCTGGTGCAGAAAGCAGAATGAAACATGTGGGGTCCGGTATCGTAGGAAGTCATGTGACATCAGATGAACCACCACATCCAGCCCTCGTCCCTCCCACAGGTAGAGACGCACACAGACAAACCCCCTAAATCACACACACACACACAAACACACACACAAAAATATGCTTGCTCGGTCATTCTTACGATCACACACAAAGACCCAGCACACACAAAT
>JACYXH010000659.1:5007500-5262500 GCA_026745465.1 Lota lota
CAGAAGCAGTGAGCAGGGTGTGTACCCATGCTTTGCATTTCAAGAATTATTTGGCCTTTGACCCCATTTTAAGACACCCAAGCAGTTGGCTTGTTATTTTTGTTTTACAATGATAAATGTCCCCATCATATAGCTATACCTCATTAAGAACTGTAGCTAATAAGTCAGCAACTCCCCTGAAGTATACCAGGCCAGCCCAAGTGGTTGGGGATCACGTGTGTTGGAGCCATATGCACCTCCTATCTGTGTATGTTTACATGAATAAACCATGTGTGGTTACAGGTCTCCATGCCAACGCTGGACCCCCTAAGAAGAGACACAAGGGCTGGTCCCCGGAGTCCGCTGCCCCAGCGCTGGTCGACAACTCTGTAAAGACCCCCCCTTCCTCCTCTTCCTCCAACCCCTTGTCCTCTTCATCAGCAGCAGCATTACCATCGGTGCATCCAGCGCCTGCCTTGCTCAACTTAACAAGCAAGCGGTTAGGTAGGAGGATCAGAATCCGAGTCAGAAAGAATGAAGAGTTGACGATTTCAAAAGTATTTTAATTTTGATGTCTTTATTTTTTTATCTTGTTTCTCATCCAGAAGCCGTGGCTCCGCTAACTGTGCCTCAGGGGTCCATCCGGTCCCTTTCTTCCCACGGGGCGTCCGTCACAGTGCCTGATCACTTGCTGCAGACCTGCAGACTACAGCCTGTCATTTTCAACGGTATGTTTATGTTATTTATATGGATATATGTTATGGTTGCCGGAGTAGTTAGTATAGTAATGTAAGCTAGCTTCAATAGCTTCTCATAGCTATGCTATCTGTTGGCTGTTGGATAAAGCCTCTTTCACATGCTGGCTTGACTTCCTAGTTGGGAGGCTGGAGTCTGGTGGTTCACACCAGGTCAAGGAGGCCTGGGTCTGGTTGTAACACCAGGTCAGGGAGACTGGGGTATGGGTGTAACACCAGGCCAAGGAGGCTGGGGTCTGGTTGTAACACCAGGTCAGGGAGGCTGGGGTCTGGTTGTAACACCAGGCCAGGGATGCTGGAGTCTGGTTGTAACACCAGGTCAGGGAGGCTGGGGTCTGGTTGTAACACCAGGTCAGGGAGGCTGGGGTCTGGTTGTATCACCAGGTTAGGGAGGATGAGGTCTTGTTGTAACACCAGGCCAGGGTGTGTGGGAACCACCTAGCAGATGGTCTCAACTCTCCTGCAGGTCAAGGGTCAGCCATGGTCAAGCACCCAGGGCCACCTTTTCAACCCCTTGCTGGCCCCTCCCCCTCCCACCAGCAATCTGGATCACCTGTCTGGACCATTCTCCCCTCTTCTATCTCCTCTTCTCCTCTCCGCTTCTGCTTCTCTCCTCTCCTCTCCTGTCCTCTCCTCTCATCTCCTCTCCTCTCTGCTTCTCCTTCTCCTCCTCTCCTCTCCTCTCCTCTCCTCTCCTCTCCTCTCCTCTCCTCTCCTCTCCTCTCCTCTCCTCTCCTCTCCTCTCCTCTCCTCTCCTCTCCTCTCCTCTCCTCTCCTCCTTCTCTTCTCTTCTCTTTCCTCTCTTATATCCTCTCCTGTTGTCTTCTTTCCTCTCCTCTTCTCTTTCTGTCCTCTCTCCTCTCCTCTTCATCTCTTCTTGATTCCTAAGTCATTTCCTTTTATCTCACCTTTCTCATGATTTCCTACTCTCTCTCAATCTTTTTCCATCCTTAATTTCTTGTTTCTTTTCTAATGTATGTCCCTCTCAGCCCGCCATCATTCACCCTTCAGTGTCCCCCCTCCCCTCCCGCTCATCCTCCCCCCCTGTTACCCCCCCCCCCCTCCCTGTGTCCTCCATTCCACAGATTCCCACCAGCCCGTTCTATTCTATCAACCAACAGCTGTGCGTGGGCCTATGTGTGCAGAAGTCATTGCAACATAATCTTTCCTTTCACTGCGTGACTTTCACTGCGAGGAGGAATATTTTTGCACAAATTAGATTGTCAACCAATTCTTAAAGGGCATCCGTCGTGCTTGACTACTTATGAAAATGACATAGCAAAATATATTGTATTATATAAAAAACTTTAAAAGAAAACAAATTTTAATTAATTAGAAAATTGAAAGTTTTTTTGAAAATATCTTCTAATGCAAAGTGTGGCGGTTTCCTTTAACTAATTATCAACTAACTGTCCACCGCCCGCCTTACCGTCCTCCTCCCCCTTTCCCAGGCCATGGCTCCCTGCCCCAGCTGTGTGGGAACGTGGGTGAGGTGCTGGTCAGCTCCCTGCTGCAGACCTGCTACCTGAGCTCCCAGACCCTGCCCCGGGTCTACCAGCACTACGGACCCTCGCCCATCCAGCCGCTGTCCACCGAGATGCAGATCCTGCTCACTGTCTACTACCTGGTCCAGCTGGGTGGGTCTCCCATGTCTCACATACACACACACACACACACACACACACACACACACACACACACACACACACACACACATATCCCAGAAGACTGTTCTCATGTGATTGATATCTTATTGATTTGTTATTGATAAGTTATATGTTATCGGTAGGTCCGGACCAGGTGCCTCTGGTCGAGGATCTGGAGCAGATCTTCATGAGGTCCTGGAGAGAGTCACACCTCAGTGAAATCCGTCAGTACCAGCAGCCCCCCGCCCACCCGGACCGGCTCTACAGCATGGAGGTAATGTGGGGACTTAGTGGCCCAAACCCGCTAGTGCACTTAATACGCCTCGTTGCGACCCAGGTTCCATTCCTAACTGTGGTCCTGTGCTACATGTCATTCCCTCTCTCTTTCAACCCACTGTCCTGTCTCTCTTCACTGTCCTGTCCCTCTTCACTGTCCTGTCTCTCTTCACTGTCCTGTCTCTCTTCACTGTCCTGTCTCTCTTCACTGTCCTGTCCCTCTTCACTGTCCTGTCTCTCTTCACTGTCCTGTCTCTCTTCACTGTCCTGTTTCTCGTCTCTCTTCACTGTCCTGTCTCTCTTCACTGTCCTGTCCCTCTTCACTGTCCTGTCTCTCTTCACTGTCCTGTCTCTCTTCACTGTCCTGTCTCTCTTCACTGTCCTGTCCCTCTTCACTGTCCTGTCTCTCTTCACTGTCCTGTTTCTCGTCTCTCTTCACTGTCCTGTCTCTCTTCACTGTCCTGTCCCTCTCCACTGTCCTGTCTCTCTTCACTGTCCTGTTTCTCGTCTCTCTTCACTGTCCTGTCTCTCTTCACTGTCCTGTCCCTCTCCACTGTGCTGTCTCTCTTCACTGTGCTGTCTCTCTGCACTGTCCTGTCCCTCTTCACTGTCCTGTCTCTCTTCACTGTGCTGTCTCTCTTCACTGTGCTGTCTCTCTGCACTGTCCTGTAAAGGCAGTTGCCCTTCATAAAGGCCCAAAAAGGAAAGAGAGCCCATAAAACATATTAAATAAAACATTGTCTGCTGCTTCCAGCCCCCCCCCACCATGCCGGGCGTCCCCCAGCTTCCCTCCCTGCCCCCCCACAGCCAGCAGTCCCTGAGCCCCAGCCAGCTGCCCTGGCTGGCCCAGCTGGCCGCCTCCTCCTGCGGGGAGGGGGTGCTTGTTCTGGGGGAGAGCGAGGGCTCTCTGGCCCAGGGCCTCAGCCAGACCTTCAGCAGGCTGCTGGAGGGCAAGCTGGCCAACACCAACTATGTGGTCATCATCGTCACGGCGACCGGGCAGGAGACGCAGTCCTGTGTGGTGGTCACAGGTGTGTGCATGTGTGTGTGTGTGTCTGCCATGTATATGATGTTGTGATTAAAAGGCCCCTTGTAATTTTTGTGTGTTTTTGTGCGCGTGTGTGTGCACATGTCTGTGTGTGTATGTACGTGTGTGTGTGTCTGTGTGTATGTGTGTGTGTGTGTGTGTGTGTGTGCATGTGTGCGTGTGTGTACTGCAGGTAAGCACCAGTGCCGCGCTGTAGCAGAGAGCATGTATTCCCCCAGCGAGGGCCTCAGAGAGATGGACCAGCAGCTGTCCTCCGGCCTGGCCCAGGATCTGGCTCAGTACTGCAGCTCCCTCGGATCAGGTACCTTTATCACACTTCACTACGGTTATTAATGTTTGCTACAATTCACTCTTCACCCTTACCTGTTTAAAATGTTATAATCCCAATATAATCCCACAAATGTACACACTCATGCTATACTCATAGCCATGCTATTGCAATACTCATGCCAGTAACACTATGTTACTGTACTCTGTACTGTTACCTCAGTATCATTCATATCACTCAGTGGTGGTAACATATTTTCATATGTTTACTTATTTACTGTATTGCATCAATAAAAAAATTTCTCTTGAGCAACATAATAAAAAATGTTTTTGATTTTAACTATACCAACTAAAGGCCTACTACCAATTTATATCCCAATTAGTGCAGACTACTCCTGATATGTGCAGGCGTCTCAGTGTGGTCAAACTAACAGACAGTCACTGTGTTCCTCTGGATCCTCCAGACAGCGACATGGACTCCTTGCTGGGCAGCATCTCTCTAGACATCCAGCAGACCTCACCCCTGTCTACCAGCCAGGAGTCAGCGGAGAGGAGCCCCCCGGGGCCCGGCAAGGACACCCCTAGCCCTAAACACACGGGCACCCCTAGCCCTAAATACAAGGGCACCCCCAGCCCGAAAGACACGGGCACCCCCAGCCCTAAAGACACGTGCACCCCAAGCCCTAAATACAAGGGCACCCCAAGCCCTAAATACAAGGGCACCCCAAGCCCTAAATACAAGGGCACCCCCAACCCTAAAGACACGGGCACCCCCGGCCCTAAAGACACTGGCACCCCCAGCCTCAAAGAAACGGGCACCCCCAGCCCTAAAGAAACGGGCACCCCCAGCCCTAAAGAAACGGGCACCCCCAGCCCTAAAGACACAGGCACCCCCAGCCCTAAAGAAACGGGCACCCCCAGCCCTAAAGACACAGGCACCCCCAGCCCTAAAGACAAGGACTCCTGCTCAGGTGAGAGGACAGATGCACATACATGCAACTTCTCCATTATATGCACACACACGTGATCCTAAATATTTGGAAGGTCTGTCATTGTGATGGATAATCTGTTGAAGTTCACCTGGTAGAGCAAGGCATTAACACTGCCAGGGTTAGGGGTCCTATTCCATGTCTAGATCAACTGGTAGAGCAAGGACTTAACACTGCAAGGGTTAGGGGTTCCATTCTCACCCATTATAAGAATGTATGCCTCACTGCATTTTATTACATTTTGGAAATCATATCACCAGCAGCATGTTGACAAAACAATGATTGCAAACGAAAAGAGTTTGTTACTCAATAGGCCACAAATACAATATCTGTGTATGTCGTGTGCATGTGTTTATGTTTGTGTGCATGTCTGTGTGCATGTCTTTGTGTGTGTGGGGGTGTGTGTGTGTGTGTGTGTGTTAATGCATGCGTGTGGTTGCAGAGTACCATGTGGAGTGGCGGGCGGTGCGTCCCATCCAGCTGGCCGTGGCCCGGAAGCTTCTCTCCCACGTGTGTGCCATCGCTGACTCCAGCACACAGAACCTGGACCTGGGCTCCTTCGACCGCCTCAGCTTCCTCATCTGTGTCCCCCCCTCTGAGGTCACCTTCCAGCAGACCTTGCTGCACCTCCGCTACTCTGGTCAGATATCCTCCATGTGCTCTCGTCTAGGTTCTACATTCTTTGTCACCGTCTATGTTCTTTATTTTAGATTCCTGTGCTGCATGCAGGTTCATGTTCTATGGTCATGGTCTATGTTCAGGTTCTATGTTCATGTTTGACGTTAATGGTCTATGTTCATGTTTGACGTTAATGGTCTATTATGTTATATTTTCATGTTGTATGTTCATGTTCATAATAAAAGTATTTGTATAATTATGAATATTTAGTATATATTTAACTTGTACTTTCATAAGTTTAACTTAACTTATGATTGAAATATATTTATCCCAATCAATTATTGGAATTAATTGGGATTACCGTCTTTGTATAAAACAATTTCTTAAATATGTGTGAGCTTTTATAACTTCTGTTTGGATGCTCTTTGTTTCTATGTCTGTCTATATGTCTGTCTCTCTACCTGTCTCTCTCTCTCTCCACCTGTCCACTGTCTCTCTCTCTCTCTCCACCTGTCTGTCTCCAGGTGTGCTCCAGGAGATGGGTGGTGTGGACCAGGAGGTGATGTCTCCCTGGGAGGCGGAGCGCTACGTGGTCAAGATGGACAAGAGTGCCGCCGGGCGCATCGATGACCTCATCCGTGAGGCGCGCAGCAACTCCTACACACTCTACATCCTGGTGCATGACCACGCCCACTGGGACGTCACCAGGTGTGTGTGTGTGTGTGTGTGTAGTGTGTAGTGTGTGTGTAGTGTGTGCCTGGGTTTTGTAATGAACGGATAATCAACTCATTGTCCTAGCAATCTCCTCTTCCTCACATTGCAAAAAATATCCTCTAATATCAATACTGAATCTCTCTCTCTCGCTCACTCTCTCTCCCCCTCCCTTCCCTCTCGCTCCTTTTCACTCACCCTCCCTTTCGTTCGCTTGCTTGCTCTCTCTCTCTCTGTCCCTCATCTCCCTCTCTCTCCCCCCTCCCTCTCTCCTCCCATCCACCCTCTCTCCTCTCCCCCCCCCCCCCCCCCCACTCTCTCCCAGTGCGTCCTACTTCAGTGTGGACTGTGGTGAGGGGGTGGTGGACCAGCTGCTGAACTCCAGACAGGTGACGGAGGCTCCTAACGTGCTGATCCTCCACGTCACGTCGTTCCCCTTTGCCCTGCAGACGCAGAACACCCGCATCAGCCCGTACAATGAGATCCACTGGCCCTCCGCCTTCAGCAATGTAAGGGGGGGGGGGGGGGGGGGGGCTACGCTCTGAGTGTGCGGGACAATTTGGGGATGAGGCTGTATGTGTGTGTGTGTGTGTGTGTCTTGTTTTTCCACAAGATTCACACAAGCTCACAACCATTCATTCATCCAAATTATAAATGTTTGATGACTTGTACCCCAAGATAACACCAGCTGTTCATTTAGACCACTAGATGGCACTCTGAGATTGCTTTTAGGAAAGGTCGAAAAGTATTCCGAATAATTGTTCTAAGAGGAAGCTTTTTGCAGATGACAATGCGTGTGCTTTCATTTGGAAGAAATGGTCAAAACCTTGAAAGATGTGGTTGAAATGTGTTTTCTACCCCATTGTTTGCATGCTTGTAGGACGTGGACCTGTACCATGAGAAGACCCGGTACCTGGGTGTGTCTGAGCTGCTGGAGTCGACCCGGCTGGGCAGCAGTCTGCCTCTCATGAGATACGACTCATCCTTCGAGAGCATGACCTCCGCGCTGGAGGACAGGTACACACACACACACACACACACACACACGTACGTATACACACGTGCACACACACACAAATATATACATACCTATATATACAGTACACACACATTCATAAATGCATATTTATCATCCCCCCCCCCCCCCCCCCCCCCCCCCAGGTTCCCTAAGCTCCACAGTGCTGTGATCCGCACCACCGTTCTGGTCCAGCACTACTGC
Source organism: Lota lota (assembly GCA_026745465.1). Classification (NCBI taxonomy): domain Eukaryota; kingdom Metazoa; phylum Chordata; class Actinopteri; order Gadiformes; family Lotidae; genus Lota; species Lota lota. The sequence continues at coordinate 5,015,009 of JACYXH010000659.1, forward strand.
TTGGCTCTGATGGCCGCGTCGGGTCGCGTCCAGAGCTCACAGCACAACCTCCACAAGCACACCTCCGTGGAGACCCTGGAGATCGTCCAATCGCTGCTCGGCGCCGCCCGGCGTTGCCCCTCCCACCACGGTCCCATGGTGCTGCTGCGAATCCCCTCATTGGCCCTTGCGGCCTGGGCTCAGCACAGGCTGTCAGACGTGAGGCAGCGCCTCGGGCTGGAGGACACCTTCGAGATCATCCTGGGGAACCCCGGTCAGGCGCTGAGCGTAGGACACACCTTCACCGAGCGCATCAAGGTGGGGAAGATGAGGAACTGTACACAATGGTCTGATCTGAACTCTCAGGTCCTGTGAGCCCACTAGAGCTCTCAGGTCCTGTGAGCCCACTAGAGCTCTCAGGTCCTGTGAGCCCACTAGAGCTCTCAGGTCCTGTGAGCCCACTAGAGCTCTCAGGTCCTGTGAGCCCACTAGAGCTCTCAGGTCCTGTGAGCCCACTAGAGCTCTCAGGTCCTGTGAGCCCACTAGAGCTCTCAGGTCCTGTGAGCCCACTAGAGCTCTCAGGTCCTGTGAGCCCACTAGAGCTCTCAGGTCCTGTGAGCCCACTAGAGCTCTCAGGTCCTGTGAGCCCACTAGAGCTCTCAGGTCCTGTGAGCCCACTAGAGCTCTCAGGTCCTGTGAGCCCACTAGAGCTCTCAGGTCCTGTGAGCCCACTAGAGCTCTCAGGTCCTGTGAGCCCACTAGAGCTCTCAGGTCCTGTGAGCCCACTAGAGCTCTCAGGTCCTGTGAGCCCACTAGAGCTCTCAGGTCCTGTGAGCCCACTAGAGCTCTCAGGTCCTGTGAGCCCACTAGAGCTCTCAGGTCCTGTGAGCCCACTAGAGCTCTCAGGTCCTGTGAGCCCACTAGAGCTCTCAGGTCCTGTGAGCCCACTAGAGCTCTCAGGTCATATGAGATCACTAAAGCTCTCAGGTCATCAGGTGACCTGTTTGGTTATTGTCAAACCAGGGGTTTCAACCCAAACAAGGTTTTTATTTTTCTGCTCAACATACTGTATATGGAGCCAACTTCCAGAAGATTGGAGGTCTGCCTTAACATTCAAATCATTACAACAGCGGTTTTTCAAATTAATGTCTGCCCTGGTTTATTAATTATTCTATCTTCTTCTACTTTTATAAGATCTTTAAGTGGTTATCTTTTATTATCCTTTAAATGTGTGTGTGTGTGTGTGTGTGTGTGTGTGTGTGTGTGTGTGTGCGTGTGCGTGTGCGTGTGCATGTGTGTAGTCGTGGCTGGAGATCCAGGATGTTGGCTGGGTACCAGGGACCTACCTGGAGCTGGAGGGTCTGCCCTGCATCCTCATCCTTTCTGGGGCTGAACCTCTGGGGGAGTCACTGCCCAGGTATACCCACACAGACACACACACACAAACACACACACATATGCACGCACGCACGCACACACACACACAAACACACACACACACACACACACGCACACACACACACACACAAACACACACACACACACATGCACACACACAAAGGGCTAAACCTCTACACTCGCTCCATCTGGCTACTGCAAACATTTCAGTGGCCAAATGTGACATTAATGTCCGGTCGCCATTTAGAGTAGTTGCTCATGACAGCGTTGTGCTAGTGCCATGAATAATACACATAGTGCAGCTGGGGGACATCGTCCCTCACTCGGTGACCTACTCATGTGGAGGATGCCAGGACATCTACAACCCTGAAACAAGCATCATACGTAAAGAAAACTGACCAAACCCATATACATGAATCAATGAAATCAATAATAAAACAATTAAAACACTTGTACCCCCCCCCCCCACACACACACACAGGTCATTAAAATACTGCGACCTGCGCGTCATAAGCTCCTCCTACCTACAGAGGACCACCCTTGAGCAAGAGTTAGGATTGGCCGCCTACCTGGTGAGGGCGGAGTCACGGCCCCCACACGACCCCGGACCAGGCAGTGACCTGCTGGAGAGCGACGCTGACAAACTGAGCAGTACGGACAATGAGGAGGAGGAGGCGCTGGACACCGGTACGAAGCATTCTCTGAGGACTCCCAGACGTTACCTCCTACGTACACATTCTGTCAATGAAACCGCCTGCATCCAGTCCACCTTTACACTTCATACACTACATCTACATGTAGTCATGTCGCTTTCATCCAAAGTGACTTACACGTCAGGCTGAGGATAATCAGCGCATACAATCAACTCATACAATCAACTCATACAATAAACAAATACAATCAACTCATACAATCAACTCATACAATCAACTCATACAATAAACAAATACAATCAACTCATACAATCAACTCATACAATCAACTCATACAATAAACAAATACAATCAACTCATACAATCAACTCATACAATCAGCTCATACAATCAACTCATACAATCAACACATACAATCAACACATACAATCAACTCATACAATTAACAAATGTAATCAACACATACAATCAACACATACAATCAACACATACAATCAAGGAGCAGAGGCATCACTAAAAGACCGATCGCCTCTACCAACAAATGTACTTTTTACAATATGAAGACAATGTGTGCGTCCTTTAATGTCTGCATCTGCATCTGCACGCACTATAATATAGGCTAATATAATATATAGTTATTAATATAATACATCTATGAAATCAAACGGTGGCCGGTCTCTGTTGAGACGGAGAGCTCCATTCTGTCTGACTAAGCACAGTGTTCTCATCCAATCATGACAACACAAATGTGGCACCATTCAATTAAGCTGAACAGAGAAAATGTACTACAGAGTATGGACGGAGAGTAATTTTCACCAGCGCGAGTGGTAATTTTTTTTGATCATCTCTTTTTTTCCTGACATTGTGAAATATACTAGACTAACGGCCTATAATGTAGTCTCCTCGAACAATCGAATTATTGGATGATGACCCTAATCAAATCATCGAAATCAAAATACAGTCAGAATTTTGTAGTTTGTGCTGCGCAATTTAGTTTAAAAGTAGAATTTAGAATGTTTGGTGTTTTAGTTGATAAAACGATTGTGAAACAATTTCATGGTTTTGCTCCTCAACTGTGAGGATGAGTTTTCAACCCTATTAACTGATATATCTCTCTCTCTCTCCTCTCCTCCTCCCCTTCCAGAAGGTTCTCCTCAACCGTCCGGCAAGCAGCTCCCGCCCAGCTCCGACGCCAGGGCCTCGGACGTGGCCCCCACCCAGGACACCACGCCCCCCCAGCCCAGGGTGCCAGCCACGGACCCCTGCCAGCCCTACCCGCAGCCCACCCCCCAGCGACACCTACAGCACCCCCAGCCACCCCTCGTCCCCCAGTCCCATCCTCACCCCCCTCCACCTCCGTCCTCCTCCTCCTCTGGGCCCTCCCCCCTTCTCACCCTCCTCCCCCAGTCCCAGCCTCACCGCCCTCCACCTCCATCCTCCTCCTCCTCTGGGCCCTCCCACTTGCTCCCCCCTCCTCGCTCCCAGCGCCAGCCCTCCAAGTCCACCTCCTCCGATTCACTCTCGCCCCGCTCGTCCTCCTCCCCGCTCCAGAGCTGCTCCTGGGCGCGGGGCATCAGCTGCCCCCCCTTGGTACTCCTCCCCCGAGCCCTCTATGACATCATCACCGCCAGCGACGGCAGCGGGCTCCCACGATGCACCTCTTTCCTGCCGCACATGTCGGTAGCCTGGGCCAGCAGCTTCAGGTACGCTACACCACATGATCTTTACATTCACAGTTTATCCACATACACAGTGAATTATTAGATGCATGTCATTAAGGAGCAGGTAGGGGTTAGAAATTGCAGAGACAGGTAATTATGAGCAGGTAGGGGTTAGACAGTACAGAGACAGGTAATTAGGAGCAGGTAGGGGTTATACAGTACAGAGAGAGGTCATTAAGGAGTAGGTAGGAGTAAGAACCCAATACATGTCAGCTGGGAGTCATGAGGTCATTGTTTCACCCAGAAGTGTTCCGGACTGGTTGTGTCTGAACTGAAACCTGGCGTACGTTAATGACATCGCACGTTAATGACAACACGAGCAGGCCCCTGCTGAGCAAGATGATGACGTGCACGGAGCAGTCCCTGTACTACCGCCAGTGGACCGCTCCACGTGCACACCACATGGACCGCACCAACCGCACCGAGGGACGCAGTGACAACTTCCACCCCCGCAGGCTGCTGCTCAGTGGTCCGCCCCAGGTGACCCTCCTTTGTCTGTCTTTCTGCTTCTTCCTTGCTTTAATTTATCCTCTTTCTATCTGACTAACTGAATTTCCGTCTTTTTCTCCCTTTCTTCAATTTTTTGGCATCCGGCATATCCACATTCATATTAGTTTAGTTTTTATTATATAACATTGGTTCTCATATTGTGTGCGTGCGTTCTTTGTTTGCGTGCACATGAACGTGTGTGTCTCCTAGGCTCCACCTCTCTACTCCTTCCACCGCTCAACAATAATTCAGCCACGTTCATGCTCTCTCTGCTCTTCATCGTCCAGGTGGGCAAGACGGGGGCGTACCTGCATTTCCTGGGCATCTTGTCCCGTATGCTCATCAGACTGATGGAGGTGGACATCTACGATGAGGACGACATCCACTGTAGTCAGTACACACATTTACACACATATACACACCATACTGTATGGTATACTGAAGAACATACACCATTCGACTTCTGGATAACAAATACTTTTCTTACTTTATTGTATATTTTTCTTTATCATGCTGCTGTGCTAATGTTCACCTGTGCGTGTTTTATATTTATTTTTCCAAGGTGTGCATGTGGAGGGGGTGCAGTACCACCCAGCCGGCACCCCCTGGCCCAGCCCGGAGGTTATGAGGTCCATGCCCTTCGACTACACCATCCACAACCCCAAATACGATGACATCAGCAATGTGTACAGTCCCGGGCACAACCCCAGCACTGATGGTAGGTCCCTCCTTCGAGAAGAGAGAGAGAGAGAGAGACGGAGAGATAGAGAGGGGGAGAGAGAGAGAGAGAGAGAGAGAGAGAGGCAGAGAGAGAGAGAGGAGGGAGAGAGAACAAGAGAGAGAGAGGAAGAGAGAGAGAGAGAGAGAGAGAGAGAGAGGCAGAGAGAGAGAGAGGGGGAGAGAGAGAACAAGAGAGAGAGAGGAAGAGAGAGGCAGAGAGAGAGAGAGAGAGAGAGAGAGAGAGAGAGAGAGAGAGAGAGGGAGAGAGAGGGGCATTGTCAAAACCAACCACGGCACCATAAACACGTTTTTGTGATGGTGTCTTTGAAATATGAACACGAAAGTACAGTTAGGAATAAAAGTATGAAATATAGGAAAAGATGCATATATACACAACAACATACATTAGATGTACATTATAAAATATGACATTAGCAGCTACTTCCTGCCGCTTACTCTCCTCGACCCCCCCCCCCCCCCCCCCCCCCCCCCGCCCTTCCCAGCAGACCCGCCGCGGCAACAAGAAGACGTCTACCTGCGCAGACGTACATCCAGGATGAAGCTGTCCAAACATGCAGCCTACAACACCTACCACCACTGTGAGCAGTGTCACCAGTACATGGGCTTCAACCCCAGATACCAGGTCAGAAAGGACACTTTGGCCTGTGTCTGTCGGTCTGTGTGTAAAAACACACATACACACTCACACATTGCCAATGTTATATAAAGCTCAATTGTAGTGTATTGTTGGTAAAGGCATACTTTTCATAATTAACACCCATGTTAATTACACAAGATGAGATATTTACTACTACTATCTTGTCATTTAGCAACCTGTCATTAGTGACAGCTAGGGGTTACGCCATAAAGTGTGATTATCACCCATTGTTTAGTCTAGGTATGTTTTGCGCTTTCACATTTCATGTTACTGCTCATTAGACTTAAGTATGATTTTGTAACATAAAAACATTTGAATCTTGAATCTATTTAAAAGGTCTTGACTCATTCCTATAGACAGTCTCTGTATCCAACATCTGTTCTCTGTTCTCCAGATGTGTGAGTCTTCCCTGCACACCTTCAACTTCTCCCATCTGCAGCTGGGAGACGACATCCAGCTCTTCTTCATCATCCCCAAGTCCAAGGAACACTACTTCAGCTTCAGCCAATCAGGCGGCCAGCTGGAGAGCCTCAGACTGCCCCTCACCTCTGAATGGGTAAATAGCTTGAGGGACATGATCGGTCCTTTCACGGGGGAAAATGGGAAATCTGAACCCCAAAGGGTTGTGTATGTTGTTTTGTGACGCCATCTAAACATGAGTTCATGCATTCATAGTGAAATGTAAAAAACTTTCAGATTCACTATACTCAACATTGTTAAGAGCATAGTGTAGTAGTAATAGTAGTAGTAGTAGTAGTAGAAGTAGTATATACAATTGAGGATTATATCGTTGCATCGTAATGCAGTCTATTTATATCCACTAGGTAATGCTAGAGACAACGTTTTCCAAACGTATTAGCCAATTCTATTCTCATAAAAGTGCTGAAGACTCAGTAGATCTTATTCATACAGCCTGTATCGATTGACATTGTAAAGTATATTAACTTTGTATATATTTTTATGGGCATGTGTGCCTAAATATATAGGACAGTGAAGACAGACAGGTTAAAAGATAGAGTGAATGACATGTAGCATAGGAGCAAATCGAACCTGGCTTTCAACAATGCACAATTAAATCAATTAATTAACAACCAACATACAACATCAGGTTCAGACAGGTGACCAATCTGTTGCAAGATAGATTGAAACATTAGCAACATCCACGAGGATATGAACCACTCACATCATTCTCCTGGTGTTGTGTTTTGATCTCAGAGCCCTGACTGTATCAAGAGCCCCATCTTCATGCCCACCACGGGGCGCCACGAGCACGGCCTGTTCAACCTGTTCCACGCCATGGACGGAGCTGCGCACCTCCACATCCTGGTGGTCAAGGAGTACGAGATGCCCGTCTACAAGAAGTACTGGCCCAACCACATCATGCTGGTGCTGCCCACCGTCTTCAACGGAGCCGGCATAGGTAAAGATGTGGTGGTGTTGATGGAGTAGGTGGTGATAGTGAAGGTGATGGTGGGGAAGGTGGTGGTGTTGGAGGTGGTGTTGGAGGTGGTGGTGAAGGTGAAGGTGGTGGTGGTGGTGGAGGTGAAGGTGGTGGTGGTCAAGGTGGTGGTGGTGTTGGAGATGGTGGTGAAGGTGGTGGTGGTGAAGGTGGTGGCGGTGTTGGAGATGGTGGTGAAGGTGGTGGTGGTGAAGGTGAAGGTGAAGGTGGTGGTGGTGGAGGTGGTGTTGGAGATGGTGGTGAAGGTGGTGGTGGTGAAGGTGAAGGTGGTGGTGGTGGAGGTAGTGTTGGAGATGGTGGTGAAGGTGGTGGTGGTGAAGGTGAAGGTGAAGGTGGTGGTGGTGGAGGTGGTGTTGGTGATAGGGAGAGTGGTGTAGATGATGATGGTAGTAGTAATCATTCTTGAAGTTTTCTCTGTCATCAAGGAACAGGGGGAGGTTAGGGCATCAAGGATGCAAGGTTAGACTGGGGACATTGGGGAACGAACCGAACTGGGAGTCTGGCTGGGAGTCCAACCTGTGCTCACACAGAATTTCTTTTTTCAAATGTTCTGTGTGTTACGTCTCTTTGTTGCGGCCGCTCCCAGCGCTTCAAGTTGTAAATATCAGAACATTTCAGAAATGCGCTGGTATTGTCACTGCCACTCCTTGTCAGGCAACCAATCAAGGGGACTGGTCACCCTTGTAAACAAGAAAATGGAGCCGTGTCTGTAAATCCTGAACTTTATCTAACTAAGCCAGGCTAGTCGGTCATACAACGGCGGTTCACAGCGTGCTTCATCCCAGCACTCCCAAGCCCTATGCAAGCACTTTTCAGCCAGAAACATACTCTAAGTGGACACGGGCCCTTACAGTTCTAACCTGTATCTCCTACCTTGTGGTTTTATGTGCACCAGGTGCTGCCCACTTCCTGATCAAGGAGCTCTCCCACCACAACCTGGCGTTGGAGCGGTCTCGGCGGCAGGAGGGCGGGGGGCCCCCAGGCGAAGTGTGGCCCTTTGTCGTGGTCGCCGACGACTCCTGCGTCATGTGGAACACAGTGGATGTTGACGCGCGCGGGTACGATGTCAACGTTATGCTACATTATGCTCTTTGCTTAATGTATTTTTTTTATGTATTATGGATAACGTTTTCAAAGAATCTTGGTAGCAATTATTTTTTGATCATAGCAGCAAAGCTCGTAAGATTTTTACTTGCCAAATATGAATGTCTTAAGATGACAAATGACCATTACCACTCCATTATAAAATGTGATGATTAGCTTGTTTTTACGAAAGTAGGCTAGGAAGGTCTGCCCTATTTGATTAATTATTTATAAGCAGGAAGAGCACTTCTTCTTCTAAAGGGTCTTTTGTATGTCTGTCCCTCAGTGGCCAGGTGGAGCGTGGGGCGTCTCTGAAGCAGGTGCTGCAGACCATGGAGGCCTGCCCTGACCTCGCTCACCTCGGACTCTGTGGCATCAGGAAGTGGAACAGCCGCGGACTCAAAGGTTAGAGGTCACTTACGGATACTATTCAATACTTTTACTTCTCTTAGAGAAAATGAGATAATAAATGAACTGTAAAATGTAGCAGGAAAGAAGCTGTCCGTCGCATGATGTGTAGAGGCTCTTCGGGCTACGCAGGTGCCTTAGAATTTGCACGTCCAAAATAGACTTGCGTCCTATACAATGCGAGTGGAAAAAAACAGCCCCCCTTGAACATTCCCGCTCTTCCCACAATATGATTCGATTTTGTGGGTCGCGCTACAAATATGAAGTGACAAATGCTCTCCCTCTGCTTCGGCTGAAGACAATAAACAAGTGCACGTTAAAAGCAGTCTAAAGGGTCCAGTACACGGTACACTGTCCAGTACATGGTCCACTGTGTCCAGTAACAGGGTCCACTGTTTCCAGTACATGGTCCGCTGTGTCCAGTACATCATCCAGTGTCCAGTAACAGGGTCCACTGTGTCCAGTACAGGGTCCACTGTGTCCAGTTCAAGGGCCACTGTATCCAGTAAAAGCTCCACTGTTTCCAGTTCAAGGGCCACTGTGTCCAGTACAGGACCACTGTGTCCAGTTCAAGGGCCACCGTGTCCAGTAAAGGCTCCACTGTGTCCAGTTCAAGGGCCACTGTGTCCAGTAAAGGCTCCACTGTTTCCAGTACAGGGTCCGCTGTGTTCAGTACAGGACCACTGTGTCCAGTTCAAGGGCCACTGTGTCCAGTAAAGGCTCCGCTGTGTCCAGTACAGGGTCCGCTGTGTCCAGTACAGGGTCCGCTGTGTCCAGTACAGGGTCCGCTGTGTCCAGTACAGGGTCCACTGAATGTCCATGAAAAGACCAAAACTACAATGTTCACATTGTGAATGTTATTACCGACTACAGGTCACAGAAGCCGCGAGCCCTTCCACCGCGGTCAGCTCCATGACTTCCTGCTGGTCAACGTGGACCTGTGTCGGGACGTCCTGTATGACCAGAACCGCTTTAGCTGCCACGACGTGGACTTCGCCCTGCGGGCCCACAGCGCCGGCCTGCTGCTCTGCCGCTTTAATGGCTTCAGCGTCATGAAGAAACAGATCGCCATCGGAGGATACCGGACCTTCATCATCAAGACCAAGGTACACACACACACACACAAGATGAGATGTGCTGTGTGGGATGAAAATATATTCTAAACTTAACGGAATGTTGTGAAGAATGTGAAAGTTGTGACTTAGCCAAGCAAGGGTTATTTAGCCGATAAAAACAATAAAACAAACTTAGTTGTCAGCCCTCATCTATACAACCATGTGACTGCTCCTACAGATGACCGACGTGCCGACCTCTGTGGGGCCCTCGCAGTACGTGTGCGCCCCAGACAGCAAGCACCTCTTCCTGGCCACGCCTGCCAGGCTGCTCCTGGAGAAGTACCTCCAGCACACGGGCCACCAGCTGTTCCCTCTCAGCACCAGGAACCACACACACCCCGTCCTGTCTGTGGACTGCTTCCTCAACCTGGGACCTGAGGTACAGACTACACTAACACACAGACACCCACTCACACTCACACACACACGCACACACCCTAACCCTTCCCACCGCCCCTCCCTCCAAGGTGACGGTGTGTTTCGTGAGCTCCAGGCCTCACTCCATCAACCTCAGCACCGCGGGGCTCCTCTTCAGCGGCCTCCTGCTGTGCTTCACCAACTCCTGTGTCACGCCCTCCTTCCTCAAGAAGTTCACCTTCCTCCAAGGTACACACACACACACACACACACACACACACACACAGTCACTCGCTATCACACACACACACACACACACTATCACTCAAACTATCACACACACGGACACACACTGTCACACACACTATTACGCACGCTATCACATCCACATTATCACAGACATACTATCACACTCACTTTCACACACAAACTATCACACACGCACACTGTCACAATATCACACACACACACTATATCACATACACACTATCAGACACACACACTATCACACACAACCATACTATCACACACACATACTAACGCTCACACACACACACACACACACACACACTATCACACACACTTCACACACTTTCACACGCACTATCACACTCACTATCATCTACTATCACACACACTATCACACATCCACACATCTACACACACAAACACGCAAACACACTATCGCACACACTATCACACATGCTATTACAAACAGACACACACTATCACACACACTATCACACATTATCACTCACACTATCATATACATACTATCACACTTTCACACACACTTTCACATACTTTCACACACATGCACACACTTCTTAAAACAACACGAACTTAAAATATAATAAGATTTAACCATGAATAAGAATAGAAAAAGTAGAAAACATTTCAAATAAGAAAAACTAACCTGAGAAAGAAATTTGTATTTGAAAAACACAATAGCCACAGTGTGAAAAATACTATATACATAAGTAAACGTACTACATACATAAGTGTAATTACTACGTACATAAGTGTATGTACTATATACATAAGTATACGTACTACATACATAAGTGTAATTACTACATACATAAGTGTATGTGCTATATACATAAGTATACATGCTATTTACATAAGTATACGTACTATATATACATAGTGTACATACTACATCCTTCTGTCCCCTCTTCCTACCTTCCCACTTTCAAAAACTCTTCATCCTTCCCACAATGCTTTGCTCTCACCACCCACTTCCTCTTTCCTCCATCTCTCCTCTGACACCTCCCCCCGGCCTCCATGTCGCACCACCAGGGGCCACCCTGTGTGTGATCTGCGCTGACCGTAGCTCCCTGCGCCAGGCGGTGGGCCGGCTGGAGCTGGAGGACGAGTGGCGCTTCCGGCTCAGCGACGAGTTCCAGACCGCAAACGCCAAGGAGGACCTCCCACTCTTCTTCCTGACCGGGAAACACATCTAGCTCCTCCCACGTGTTCCTCCTCACATGTATAGCTCCTCCCACACATAGCTCCTCCCACTCTTCTTCCTGACCTTTTAGTGCTGCCCACTGTTAGGAACTCCTCCCACAGTTAGGAACTCCTCCCACATCTGACTCTTCCCAGTGTTAGGAAATCCTCCCACGTCTGACTCCTCCTACATCGGACTCCTCCCACTTCTGGCTCATCCTACACCAGAGTCTTCCCCCATATAACTTCTCCCACTTCCGGTTCCTTGTACATCGGACAACTCTCCCATATGACTCCTCCCACACTTGATTTCTCCCCCGACCTGACTCCTCCCACAACTGGGGGGACCCTGAACTGTGCCTTCTCTCCCCACTAAAGACACTCAATGTGAAGGGGGTGAGGGACGGGGGGAGGGGTAGTTGATGGCCTGTGGCATGCGTTACCATGGAAACTAGGATTTCATCAAAGGTGAGATGTTGACAAACACAAAATGATTATTGATGTCTTCTACTTACCAGTGTACACACACTTACATACACACACACACAACACAAACACACACAGTACTGTAAACACACATGCCTGGCTAGACCGGTCTGTCTGGTGAACAGGACCTTAGATTAACATCAAACCTGAATCCACCTCGGTCACGTGACCATGTTTACCCGTTCAGTCGCTCGTCATTCACACCTTGCATGAAAGACGGGACACTCCATATTGGCAAAGTATTGGTGAAAATAGGAGGAAATACATTTATTAATGAAGAATTATGGATTAGGATCGAATTAGGATTAATCATGTTGACATGTCCGTGCGAATAAAATCAAAATCCCCAGTTTTCCCACTCTGAGGTGGGCTTGAACACACCCGTTCCCACTCAGAAGTTGTTGTCGCGGTTGGTTCTCTGTGCCAAGAACAGATCATCGACGTACATAATCAGCGAACACGTGATCATAAATGTATGACGTGTAATTGAATAACTCATCATACTTTAATTATTAGTTCAACTGCTAATATTAAAACTGTACAATCATATAGGAAATAGGTCTTGGTGAACAGTTGACTGACAGTTAAACTGACAATGATGTTATTTAGCTAAGGTTGAAAATTATGAATTTAGGTAGGTCCATTCAACGCTTGATTAGCCACTAGCAGGCTAACATTAATACCACCCTTGTTAAGATGACATTCACTAGCTTTTTTGTTAGTCACTCTACCTTTAATTATACACAGCTCTTTGTTCACAGATTTAGCTGTCAAAGTTATTAAGGTTTTATTCATACCTTTGGGTGGTTGTAGTCGTTTATTTAACATTATTCAGGGTTTTGCCGTGGGACATGGCATCATGTGTCAAATATTTATTCCAATAACTCTGCCATCTGCACACTTCCTGGGATGCACATCCAGTTTATGAGGCAATCACTTTGAGGTGTGAGCACAACAGTCAGTCTGCTGCCGACTGGACGTAAACCGTTTCAAATACAAAGTGCTATTTTTGTAGCAGTTTTTCTTCTAGTGTTTCTTAATGCTGTTATTTTACAGCATAAAAAAATAATTTTTATAGTATTTTAATAGGCCTATTTGTATTTGGTTTGAAAATGAGGAATACAGAAGTACTTATCTACTTTTTGAACAAGGTTTGAAGACATAACTTTTGATATTGTTAATTTAGAAAAATAACTGCTTCCATAAGTATTGGAAGCAGTTTACAATGTGCTATAATGTGTGTGCCTCCACATGTATAAATGTAAATACTATTTCCTCTCGTCTTGTCTTTGTTATATTTGTACACATTCAAGAGTAATAATGATGTGGAAAACAGTTTGCTTTGTGTGCCCATTGTTCAGTTGTAGTTTTATACTGTCTATGGCTCTAATATACACATTTGTGTAGTTACTAAACGGTTTTGCCTTCTCGAGTACCTCATATGAATATGTTGAAACTGGAATACAATGTTTGCAAGTGTGTAGCCAAGCTCTGTAGGATGTGTAAACACAGAACAGGGTGAATAAATAAAGATTGCACTGTCTTCTAACAATTTGCCTTTTTTCTTTCTACCAGCTGAAGGGCAAAGGTCCCAACGCTATAGCCATTTATCATCCGATAAATGTATATTTAAATTCACTCCTTAACCAGACGCTTTTATCCAATGCAACTCACAGGTGAGGCATATATAATACATATACAGGATATACAAAAAATGATGTAATTGGATGACAGCGTAATTCATCGTGACCTAACTATCACTCTTGTGATGCCATCGTTAGCATCTGGTTTACCTTGACTATTAGCATGAGAGCAGTAAGAGTCCCAGACTCTCCAACTTAACATTAGCTTCTATAACATTTCTATAGTTCACGACAACACGATGCCTTGTAAAAGAAAAGACCATAGCCTGTTTAATATCCTATCATACACATATAATGTGTAGCTGCTACTGGGGAAGACTGTGAGATTAGCACCACAGCACATATCATGTCGCATATAGCTTGTAGCAACAGTAGACCCAGAACTGTTTTCCCTCCAGCAGAGACCAGCAGGGTATTCATGTCACACATGAAGCCCCAGCAGGTTGCAAATGGCTTTTGGCTGATGTAGGTCTACTACAGGGCCAGGAATCAGGTGTCAAATACACCCCAGAAGCTTCTCAGAACTTTTGTGCAATGCCTTCTACTGTCTTAATAGATGTGTGTGTGTGTGTGTGTGTGTGTGTGTGTGTGTGTGTGTGTGTGTGTGTGTGTGTGTGTGTGTGTGTGTTTGTGTGTGTGTGTGTCTGTGAGTGTGGGTATGGTAGCGTTCAGCAACATCGTCACTCTCTAGTTTCTCCAAAGCACTCTCTAGTTTCCACCAAGCACTCTAGTTTCCACCAAGCACTCTCTTCCAAGAACACATTTGTTGCTAAAATGAGTCCTAAAACTCTCACTTTATATGAACCGGGAAACAACCGCTAACCAGATGGGCACAAACATTCACAAGAGATAGGAGCTTCAGAGCACCACCTAGTCCATTCTGAAGTCATTCTGTCAAAGCCCATATAAGAAACAACAGAACTTAAACATTGTTAAGATGCCTACGGTATATTGCAGCACGACGGGAAGAAATATCAAATTGAAAACATTTTAAGAAAGTACAGAATTGTTTTACTTTAGATGTTTGAGATCAACCTTCGGGGGACTAATCTGAGGAGCATTGAGGGACATCCCTGGGTGACTTCTCCTGAGGAGATCTAGGGGTTTGGACGCAGGACATCAGGGGTCTCAGGTCCTGAATGAGACGCTGCGTTTTGGGCCATCTGAGGAGGTCGGCTGTGGGCGGCTGGATCATGCAGACATGGTACCCACGGACCAGAGACTACTAACGCTGACCCACCACCAGGACAGCCCCAACGATAGCTGGTCCTGGGTAACGGAGACACTCATGTACATTCATGTATTATAATTCATCAGTTGTCTAGCAGAAACTCTGGTCTAAAGCGACGTAAAGGATGAGGCTGAGAACGATCAGAGCATGCGATCAAGAGTGTAGAAACTGCAAATATGCGACATGCTGCACGACCACATTTCTAACAACTAAAAACAAAATTAATAGAGTGCAGCGTATAGGAATCAAAACACAAGGTTTCAGTAATTTCTTTGAAAGGTTATTTACTGGTAGTCCAGTACATAGTAGGAGATAGGATGTTTAAACAACACACTTGATAACAGGGGAGATAAGTTGTTGAGCTCTTCAGTCACGTATGTCTAACTGTGGGGTATTTATTAGAAAGATTGATTATCTGGTTTAGTTTTAGTACCAGTTTATTGGTCATGTCTTGATACGTCCTACAGGAACACTTGCCAGTTGTTGTTGAATCGGATTGTGTGTGTGTGTGTGTGTGTGTGTGTGTGTGTGTGTGTGTGTGTGTGTGTGTGTGTGTGTGTGTGTGTGTGTGTGAATGTCTACGCTTCTATTTTCATATGAGGCGTAAATGGTGTACTGCAGATTAGACTAGATCTATTGCAGATCAATCAAATCATGATCGTATCAGTTTTCTTTTCATGTAACGCTTAATTAGGCCTACGAGTCATCACTGTCCTTACTCCCAAACACAAAATGTGTGTGTGTGTGTGTGTGTGTTTTAATTATTACTAACATTAAAATGTTTGTCTTCATGATTAATACATGAAACATGAAAGCATATGTGTGTGTGCATTAGGGGCAAATTGTGAGCTGGGGTTAAAAAGCAGCAATAAAGTGTTGAAGAGAGGGTTACAGTCTGAGAACTACTACGCCTTGTGCTACACAATCATTTGTCTTTTTCTTTATTTCTTCAAATAAGTTGTTCTTATTGTGTGTGTGTGTTGCTTGAGAGTGGTTGCATTTTCATTTTTATTGTGTATTTGTTTGTGTCTACTGTGCATGTGTCTGTGTGTGCGTGTGTGATTCCTGTGCAAGCGTGTGCGTTGGTGTGTGTGTGCTTGTTTGTGTGTTAAGCATTGGGAAAGAGACCACATTGCAATGTGTGTGTGTGTGTGTGTGTGTACGTTTGGTGGGTGCTCATGATGTATAATGTCAGTGGGTGTGTGTTTGTGCTTCCTAGATAAATCCTGGGAGTGGATTGGTGCCTGCATGTGCATAATTGTACTGCTGGTGTGTGGGGGGGGGTTGGTGGTGTGGTGGTATGATGGTGTGGTGTGGTGGTGGTGTGGTGGTGGTCATGTGCTTCGTCCACAGTTCCTTTGACCCCCTGCTAGACCTGCAGCGGAGAGGGAGAGAGGGGCGGTTACTTGATGTCATATTTAGCTAATTTGATTTTTTATTTTAACCCACAGTGGACCCAAGGAGACACATAGTGCACACCCGGTGGAGGTCCATAGGGGGGACACACGGTGGAGGTCCCTAGGGGGGACACACGGTGGTGGTCCCTAGGGAGGACACCCGGTGGTGGTTCCTAGGGGGGACACCCGGTGGTGGTCCCTAAGGGGGACACCCGGTGGTGGTCCCTAGGGGGGACACACAGTGGTGGTCCCTAGGGAGGACACCCGGTGGTGGTCCCTAAGGGGGACACCCGGTGGTGGTCCCTAAGGGGGACACACGGTGGAGGTCCCTAGGGGGGGGACATGGTGGATGTCCCTAGGGGGGACACACAGTGGTGGTCCCTAGGGGGGACACACGGTGGATGGTCCCTAGGGGGACACACTGTGGTGGTCCCTAGGGAGGACACCCGGTGGTGGTCCCTAAGGGGGACACACAGTGGTGGTCCCTAGGGAGGACACCCGGTGGTGGTCCCTAAGGGGACACCCGGTGGTGGTCCCTAGGGGGGACACACGGTGGATGTCCCTAAGGGGGACACACGGTGGTGGTCCCTAGGGGGGACACACGGTGGAGGTCTCTAGGGGGGACACACTGTGGTGGTCCCTAGGGAGGACACCCGGTGGTGGTCCCTAAGGGGACACCCTGGTGGTGTCCCTAAGGGGGACACACGGTGGATGTCCCTAAGGGGGACACACGGTGGTGGTCCCTAGGGGGGACACACGGTGGATGTCTCTAGGGGGGACACACTGTGGTGGTCCCTGGGGGGGACACACGGTGGATGTCCCTACGGGACACAGGGTGCTGGTCCCCTAGTGCTGATAATTGTAATAATAAATTAGGAAAACATACAATGAAATCTAACACGTGTATGGGACACAAATGTAGCTCATATAAAATCTATGAAGGCGATACTCAGAATAAACGATGGCAAAGTACAGCATACAAAAGAATGTGATGACGACCGCAGATTATCGACTAAAAAGCCAACGAGTCAACATTATGCAATGGCATGTCATACGTGACATCTATCCTGGGGTTTAGCAGCAGAACAATCTGTGCCTGAAACACAGAGCAAAGTGGTAAACAAGCACTCAACAGTAGGCCAACGGACAGCTCACATGACTCACATGGCTTACTACTGGAACTGTTGTTCTGCGCTACATGCTTATATTATATTAAGTGAGTGAACAGGTTTCATACATGTCTCATACACCAACAAAAAAAGATAAGAAAAAACGGGACACAAATATTATTAATAGATTATAAAAACGAACATAACTGTTATGTCCGTGCAGCTAGTAGGCTATTCATTGAACGTTTTGGAAAAAATATTACGACCATGATAAAGCCTAACTGCTGTACTCGTGCTTGTGGTAACAAACGGTCACATGTTTATTCATATGGGTGGCCTCTGGCCGGACAAGCTTCCGATTGGCTGAGAAAGCCCATCCCCCTGACGACCCCATGTCTCCAAGGGGACGAAGTGAACACATTCCTGAGCCCAGAGTTCAGATCACGGGTAGATCGCTGCTTCTGTCTCGACAAACCACCTCCTTCCTCCCTCTTCTCTTTCTGTTTCCCCGTGTCCTCTCTACAACTCGGGGAAACTGCCGCAGACAATTCGGCTATAGCGGCAGCAGATATTATCGACAACTATCGACACACACACACACACACACACACACACACACACACACACACACACACACACACACACACACACACACACACACACACACACACACACACACACACACACACACACACCAGGACAATGGCCAACCCAGATGAACAAACAACACACAATGTACACTGACAGCACGTGGTAAGGCAAATGTAAAAATAAAATAAAAAAAGAAACCATGAAACCATGAATGGTCACATACTTGAAAGATTGGTTTCATATGGAAAAGTGAAATTTGTATATTGTAGGCCTACACTGGATCTAATACTTTGCAACAAAAAAAAACAACAACGTTAAAACACAGTTTGAATTGAAATAGTAATGGAGCAGTATCTTAGTAAGCACAGTAAATGTGACACTCATTAACATAAACATTCCAGTTTTATTTTGGGCATCATGGCAAGAGACGCAGTGCCTCGTCTGATTTGTTCCCGCTCTCTTCTTCTCTCCCTCCTACTGCTCTCTCTCCATCCTCTCTCTCTCCCCTCCCTCCTCCTCTGCCCTCCCTCTTTCCCAGGATGAATGGGTCAGTTCTTAGAATAGTTCTCACTATAACCCCTGTTCAGAGGAGAGAATGTGTGTGTGTGTGTGTGTGTGTGTGTGTGTGTATGTGTGTATGTGTGTGAGAGAGAGAGAGAGAGTGTTTGTGTGTATGTGTGTGTCTGTGTGTGTGCATGTGTGTGTGTGTGTGTGTCTGTTGATACTAGACATGCCAGCAGACCCCTACACACACCCATACACATGCACACACACATTAACACACACAAGCACACACACTTTGTGGTTCCTGGAAGAGTCACATTCCATTGTTCCTCAAGTTCACTAATACTTCACTCATTCCTATACCTCTGGATCTTATGGTGTTGCCGAAACCTGTGTGTAGTCTGGATGTAAGCTCCATATTGTTGGGTTCTGTAATGTATTTTAATACCAGCCAGCACTTGTCTCATTTCAGTTCAATGGTTTATAGGCATGTTTCCCACGCCTATAAAACAACATGTACAGTACTTTACACCAACAAGTCACATAAAAGTCATTTAAAAGACAAAGTCTCTCTCTCTCTCTCTCTCTCTCTCTCTCTCTCTCTCTCTCTCTCTCTCTCTCTCTCTCTCTCTCTCTCTCTCTCTCTCTCTCTCTCTCTCTCTCTCTCTCTCTCTCTCTCTCTCTCTCTCTCTCTCCCTAGCTTTAAGTTGGTGGGACCGGACCCCGTAGAACATGATGACGAGGGAGTCTCAGATGATGTTCCTCCCTGACCTGCGGTCCTGTAACATGAGGAGGAGAAGAGAGACCTTGTGGTCAACACAGTAGCTTAAGAGGGACAGTGGGTCCTCTAGCAACAACAGAGGGTTGCGGGTTCAGTTCCCTAAAGGGCTTTTCCTGGCATTGAGGAGCCCATGAGCAAAACGCCTTGACTCCCAACTTCTGCCCCTGAAAAGCTGTTTAGTGAAAGTTGTATTGCATTAAGCATCATGGTTTTAAGCCTTTAATCCACTATACTTCTACTGGAAGAAAATTAATTTCAGATCAAATTGAATTAAAGCCATCTAATTGGTAACAACAAAATGTTCCATTTTGTTCTATCTCTTTCTCTCATTAGCTCTCTCTCTCTCCCCGTCCAGATGGAACAGTAAAAATA
Organism: Lota lota; assembly: GCA_026745465.1. NCBI lineage: Eukaryota > Metazoa > Chordata > Actinopteri > Gadiformes > Lotidae > Lota > Lota lota. The sequence continues at coordinate 5,034,615 of JACYXH010000659.1, forward strand.
TATTTTAATCTTGCTTATCAAACCAAATTGTATGTATTCCTTACTGTGCACTCAGTTCAGTTGAGGTTGTTTTTTAGAAACCTGCTTGTGCAGCATTTCTGTCGTTTCTCAAAATTTGATTGCATGCTTTGACAGTTCTCATTAAACTTTCTGTAAATGTATTTATAAAATATATGAATACAAAATATTTATGGCCTGCTTCGGGGCACTAATATTAATATTTTCCAAAACCAGGTCAATACAATACCGCCTCACATAGCTATTGGATTAGCATTGCTAAACATGCACCTAAGTATTTAATTATCACATCGGATGGAGAAGAGTATTTGTAATTTGCAACGCATTGGCCATGTGTAGTTTGATCCTCTCAGACAGCAGAACGCATTGTTTAAACGAACTCTGACGTCACCGGCCACACAGCCAACGGGGCTGGGCCATTTTTCCGGCGGGTGGGGGTGGGAGGAATATTTGTGCAGAGCTTTAAATATTGTACAGCCTCGAGTAAGCAGTCAATATCAAATGTCAGCATTGTGCCGCTGCGTTGCAAGACAATATTTCCCAAGGACTTAATGAAAAGGCCTTGAAGGAGAATAAATATCCGTCATTTGGACAACATTTGGATGCCAGCAAGCAGACCATCTCGGAGCGCAAAGCGGCATCAATACATAATGTATGTAGTAATGTTTATGTTTTTAACAGCTCAGGCACTGTAGTTTACTGTTTAGGAGCTAGTTAAGTGGTGCACTGCAAATAGTCGATTTACAACCTTACATTGCAGTTGTTAGTCTGGTAGCGTAATGTCACGGTTGTTTTGTTGTGCGCCTTTTGAATGGCTCTGGCGCAGAGCCTCACCCGGGAGATTCAGTGTTTATCTCTGGACGTAGTCGACGCGCATACAGCAACACTACGGGATGTAGCTGCTCAGTGTGAGGCTACCCCGAATGTGCTTCATATTGACTATGCCATTGGATACTCGTTTTGATTGTGGAATGCATTCCTGATGCTTGCCATCGACACTTCTATTGTCATATGAAGAGTACATGAACTGCAAGTTAGACTAGATCTGTGACAGAGGAATGAAATCATGATCCTATGGTTTTATTTTAATGTAACGCTTCATTAGGCCTTCAAGTCATCACTGTCCTTGCTTCCAAACACAACGTGTGTGTGTGTGTGTGCGCGCGCGCGTGCGCGCGTGCGTGTGCCAACTGCTTTCATGTTGTTCTTAGTCACATGGTGTTTTGTCCTAGTAGTAGGCATAGACATAGTAGATATTGTGTTTTCCGACTGCGGATACGTTGTGTGTCACTTGTCTTCACAAGCTGCATGTGTACAGAGCCCCATAATAACCAGAAGGCTACTAATAGACGTAGGCACCATGATAGGCTGCTGCACAAGCATTTATTTTTTTAACAACCAAGAATCTAGTAGTTAACATAGCCACGAGGTGCGCCCTGCCTTGTGATTGGTAATGAAAACATGGAAGTGTGAATCCATTGGCCATTCAAACAAGGATCCCCCATTGATGTCCTTCAAGGGCGGGCTTTCACGTTCTGCACGGAGGGCCTCTGCACGTGGGATCTGTTCGTCTGTCTGGATGTCTGTCTGTCTGAGCGGTTCCACAACAAGACACAGTTCTGTAGGAACAGCGATAAACCATTATGCAATCTTGTGTCGACCAAAAACCCTTCCACACCTTAACGGATTCCAACCGCATTGTCACAGAGAGTGCGAGACACGTGTCCCAGCCTGTACTTGTTGAAAAAGAGGAACTGAACTAGAGTAAACGACACTAAACATTAGTTTATGACTGTTAATAACTTGCGTCAATCTGCCAGCAACATGACAGGAGCCCGTGGCGATCCATGATGTGTTTTTTTTTTAAAGTTGTCTTTCTAGGTTTGCCAGCTCTTTGAGTCATGGCATCCTGGGACCCTGGGAAAGCGACATAAAGAAATGGAATATTTCTTTATGAGCTCTTTATCACACAACCTTCTCTGTGGCCAGATAAGAATTTCTGTCGTTTCACATACTTCCATGTCTTTCTCTTTTCAAATTTTTTTCACACACACCTGTCTTTTCTTTCTTTTCTACTCCCCCCCCCCCCCCCCCCCACACACACACACACACCTAGTCTTCTCTCTCTCTCTAACTCTCTGGCAAATACTCAAAAACACCCAATACACGAAAACACTACTTAATTACAGTAACTTGAGCAGTTGAGTAATTTGTTACTTTACAACCCTGTTTTTTCTGCCTCTCTTGCTCTTTGTGACGCTAGACCTGTATGTATCTGCCACTCTCTCTCTCCCCCTCTCTCTCTCTCTCTCTCTCTCTCTCTCTCTCTCTCTCTCTCTCTCTCTCTCTCTCTCTCTCTCTCTCTCTCTCTCTCTCTCTCTCCGTCTCTCTCTCTCTCTCTCTCTCTCTCCGTCTCTCTCTGACAGCGTGCCTCTCTGTCCCTCCCCTCCAGTCCCAGACCATGAACTATGTGGGTCAGCTGGCGGGCCAGGTGTTCTTCCAGGTCAAGGAGCTGTACCGGGGGCTGAACCCGGCTACCCTGTCGGGGTGCATTGACGTCATCGTGGTCCAGCAGCCCGACGGCTCGCTCCACTGCTCGCCCTTCCATGTCCGCTTCGGCAAGATGGGGGTGCTGCGCTCCCGGGAGAAAGTGGTGAGAGGACATCGCTATTTTACATTTTAGAATGTGGAGCTATAGCATATATAGACAGTACAGAGACAGGTCATTCAGGAGCAGGTAGGGGTTAGACAGTACAGAGACAGGTCATTAAGGAGCAGGTAGGGGTTAGACAGTACAGAGACAGGTCATTAAGGAGCAGGTAGGGGTTCGACAGCACAGAGACAGGTTGTTAAGGAGCAGGTAGGGGTTATACAGTACACACATCATTAAGGAGCAGGTAGGGGTTGGACAGTAAAGAGACAGGTCATAAAGGAGCTGGTAGGGATTAGACATTACAGAGACAGGTCATTAAGGAGCAGGTAGGGGCTATGCAGATTTTGTTAGATAACATGTGATTAGATAACATTTCATCAGATCAATTATTTTGTGCAGGGAACGTTTACCCTCAGGGTCTCACACCCACGCATACAAAATCAAACACTTCTTTTGAAAACAGGGTTTTTGTAGACCCCTCCAAAATAGTGTTTCAGTGTGTGTTTGTGTGTCAGGTGGATATAGAGATCAACGGGGAGGCGGTGAGTCTGCAGATGAAGCTGGGAGACAACGGAGAGGCCTTCTTTGTCACGGAGATGGAGAACATGCTGGTGAGACACACATGGACGCACACACACACAGGCACACACACACGCCCGCACGCACACTCACGCACACACCAAACACACAAGATGCACACACAAACTCAAGCACACAAATGCACACACGCAATCACGCACACATATAGGGATAGTTAGGACTCATTGGAGAGAATTGTTCAGCCAAGAATCGGACATGCGTTTTTTGATTGGTCCATCTGCCCTCATCATCAACGCTTTTTTTCAAAAGTCAAACAGTGTTTCATTTATGTGTGTGGGATGGGGGTTGGGGGAAATGGATGATAGAGGAATGGAAGATAGGGTGATGGAAGAGAAATGGATGGAAGAGTGAGAGATGAAGGATAGGAGGAGAGGTCAGCATTGGGAATATGTTTCCCAAACAGGATCACCCACCACAGATTTGTTATAATCTAACACAATTATCTGATGGATTAAATTGGTCTAATGCTGTCCTCGTTTGGATCTGTAGGCTGCTGCACAAAAGCCTCCTCTCTCTCCCCCTCTTCTCCTCTCTTTAACCACCCCCCCTCCTCTGTCTTCTGCTCTCTCATCTTTCCCCACTCCTCTCCTCTCCTCTCCCCTCCCCTCATATCTCCCCCCTCAACTCCCCTCTGGTACAGACCAGTTGGCTCATGTCCTAATAATAACAAACAATGGGTCTCCCTCTCTCTCTCACTCCCTCTTTATTCTCTTTCTCCTCCTCTCCCTCCCTCTCTCTCTCTCTCTCTCTCTCTCTCTCTCTTCTCTCTCATTCTCTCTCTGTCTCTTTATTCATCCCCTCTTTGTTGCGACCAGTTCATATGGAGGCAATAATCTTCGTCAGATGGTTTCCCAGAACAGACAGGATCCATGATTCATTATCTCAGTCCATTTGAGCCTCAGTGTCTCTTCCGTTAGAGCACACAGTGTCTTTCTCACCTGTCTCTGATCTGCTGCCAGACAGACAGACAGAAAGACCAGAATGCGAGAGAGACAGACAGACAGACAGACAGACAACATAGTTCAGAGAGCAAAGCAGCAGCTATTTACAGAGAGACAGTCCCCATGTCTAATGTTTCTGCTGCTGGCCCACTTCGAGAAAACATTCCATGAAGGTGGCGCTCAGATAAGCAGATTGAGATACGATAATCAGGAAGGGAGGCTGACCTTCAGGTAAACACCAGTATACTGTTATGTAAGAGCGGGTCAAAGACAAGTTATGATAGAAAAAGGGATTTTGTTTAAGTGATGTTTGTGTTGCATGTTGTTTCTCTCTTCAAAACTTGTGCTTTCACTTTGTTTGTCATTTTGAGACTAGATCAACAAATATTTATTTATATAATCTTGGGCCCTTTGTCAACACCTTTACAGAAATTATTTGTGTGTTTGAATAAAGACAGCTGATGCAGGCTAAGTAATAAAAGTATATATAAATGGGGAGATAGTGTGGAAGAATTTAGTCAGTCTGACCTACACAAAGCAAAGCAAAACACAGCATGTCCAGTTATGGACTGCAGAAACATTTCAAATATTTCCCCCACATGTCTCCATCCGTCTGTCAAACGCTCTAAGGCTGAGCTTACAATAAGAAGAAGACTGCTTTGTAAACAACCCTCAAACAAATATCATTCAGATTCTTACCATGCTTCAGTTTTGAAGCTGCTTTCAATGCTAAGATCAAATAGTCAATAGCTTAGCTTCAACGTTTGTAAATCTTGTAACACCCAGTTTGTTCATTTTTCTTAACGTAATGTTTGACAAACCATGGTTTCACCCGGTAGTTTTGATAACCTCACAGTTTTGCATACTGGATGGACAAAATCCCTTTAATAGGAAGACACATTTCTACTCAACTTTAAAGAGCAACGCTAGCTTGATGCGATCTATCAATGTCACTTCCTCTATCTGCAGGAAGTGGTTCCGTCCCACCTGGCCACATCGCCCATCACTTCGACGGGGGAGGTGCTCATGAAGGCTCAGCTGGGCAAGAGCGCACCTCGTCACCGTGGTACGTGAACATAGACACGTGTGTGAGTCTGTGTGTGTGTGTGTGTGTGTGTGTGTGCATGCATGTTTGTAGACACATGTGTTGTCTCTGTGTTAGTGTGTGTTGATTATGTAAACATGTCATGTGTGTTAGTCTTTAAGTTACTCTGTAAGAAAGGGTGTGTGGGTTTGTGGTGTATGTGTATGTGTGTGTGTTTGTGTGTGTGTGTGTGTGTGTGTGCATAAAGTCCTGGTCTGAAGCTCTACCATCCCTCCTTGTAGACCCGGGCCCCTCCCTGGTGACGCAGACCCTGGGCCCCCTGCAGAGCGACATCACGGTGGCCAAGAAAAGGAGGAAGAGGAGGAGGAAAATGAGGACAGAGGGAGGTGGGGGGAGGAGGGAGCAGAGTGATGAAGATGACGACATGTTCACCATCGACATGAGCTCCGACGAGGGGGAGACGGATGACAACAGGTGTGTGTTTGTGTGTGTGTGTGTGTGTGTGTGTGTGTGTGTAATGTGGTAAACAAGTTTCCTCAGTGGTCAGTAGTCACATGAGCTATTAAACAGTTGAACTGCTGCCAGAACTGCTGCCAGATTGCTCACACACACTAGGGGACACTGTGTTTCAGTGTGTGTGTGTGTATGTGTGCGTACATGCGTGCGTGCGTGCAGGCTTGTGTGTCTGTCTCAGTGGGTTAGTGATTCATTACACATCACTGGAACGATGAGATGAGAGTCGTCCTCTACATGCAGGAACACTTAGTTTAAATACATTGAAAAACACAAGTTCTAGTTATTATAATGTCTTATAGATAGTGTATTATGTTTGTTCAGTCAGTTTTTCTGTGTGTGCATGTGTGTGTGTGTGTGTGTGTGTGTGGTTGGTTTCCCATACAGTGTGTCCTTGTCCATGTCACCATGACAACAAATTGTGTTCTCTCTAACAAAATGCACCCACTGTTTTAAAGTGATTGTCAGGCTAACATGTGTGTGTGTGTGTGTGTGTGTGTGTGTGTGTGTGTGTGTGTGTGTGTGTCTTTCAGAGGTGCGTATGGAGACACGGAAAGCAAGTTGAGCAGCACTTATACAAACTTGGGTATGGACTGGCCCAAGCTTCAAAGGTACACACACACACAGACACACACTCACACACACACACACACACACACACACACACACGCTGACACTACAACCTCACACACACACATACACCCATATGCATACACATACTGCTATTTCTTAGTTAACCATAATAAGATACCAGTTATACTGTACATAACCAGCATGTGAGTGTGTGTTGTTATGAAAGGCCTTTCATAAGTTGTATTTATTACAGTAAGTGGTGTGCGTGTGTGCCTTTGTGTGCGTGTGTGTGTGTGTGTGTGTGTGTGTGTGTGTGTTTGGTCCTACCAGGCCAGGACCAGAGGAAACTATGTGTGTCCCACCAGACCGCCGTCTGTCCGTCTCCTGTCCTCAGCAGATCATCCGCTTCCCCTCCAACATCAGGTACACTGTCAAGTCAATATATATATATAAGTATTATTATTATTTATTTATTTGGGGGGGGGGGGTTGGGTTGAATATTGAATATTGAATATAGAAAACAAAATTCAGGAGATTTTTTGCTGATTCGTTAAAAGTTCTTGGTACAAATGATTGTCTTCATTAAGAGTAAGTGCAATTGAGAACAGAATTATACAGATTGTATTAACAATCTGTTCTGTCTTTCATTATGATGAAACATATCTTCCTGTTTGGTCCACTGCAGCAGCGACTCCTGCTCCTCCACGCCCAAGAGCGACTCAGAGCTGACCAATCAAAGCAAAGACCCCCAGATGCTGTGGACCTGGGGGGAGTTGCCCCACGCTGCTCAGGTATCTGATGTCCTCACACACACATATGCACATACATACACACACATAAACACACACACACACGTACACACAAACACATGCACGCTCACACACACATGCGCGCACACACACACACACACACACACACACACACACACACACACACACACACAGGCTCACACATGTACACACACACACACACACACATACTTGCACGCAAACACACACATAGACCAACACTGACAAATGCGCATACACACATACACATACACACACACACAATGGCTTAACCAGAATTTATAGCCGCTGTGCATGAACCTGCGTGAACCAAAAATCACCACAGCCTTCACAGTTCATACATTGATTTGTCGCCTGTCGCGCACCTCTGAAATGTAGAAGCTCCGCAGGCAGAGTGCGCAAACTGTGTGGAGACTATACATTTTGCCTAACATATTTATCTCTCTCCCTCCCTCCCTCTCCCCAGCCTTCCTTTCTGTCGGACCATCCGAGGTCGGACCACCAGACCGAACCAGCGGTCTCCAGCGTTACCAGGTCTCCCCTCCTGGACTCTGGACCCATGTCCATGAACCTCTATATCCCCCAGCCAGGGGGCCCCGAGCCAGTGGACCCTCAGCCAGGGGACCCCCAGTCAAGGGAGCCCCAGCCAGGAGACCAGGGTCTGGCGGCGGCCTGTGGAGGGGCTGGAAGTGACACAGGTAATCATAACAACGTAATAGTGTAGTCAACCTTATACATAAAGCTAAAGGTTGACTGAACCTTATCCTATATACTGTACGTCTAGTGGTTAGGGTGTCTGACTCCCAGCCGAAAGGTTCTGGGTTTCAACCGCAATGCCTACATTCTACCTGAAGCATCAGTAAACAAGTGGCCCTCACCCTCTACCTGACCCTTACTAAATCACTAAATGCTCGCCAATACACAATTCCTACCCTGAGCTTTTGTCTCCTCCTCCCCAGCGAGAGAGGCACTGTGTGGGGGGATGGGGGTGTCTGCCCCCTGCTCTATATCCTCCAGCCCCCCCCTGGAGCCACCTGGAGCAGCAGGGGGGCAACAGAGGCAGTCCCATCAGAAGAACTGACTCACCGTCCAAGAGGAAAGGTGAGGGTTGTCATTTTCTCAAACATACGTTTATTAAATAGACATCCTTATCGGTCCTTGGATGGATATATTGGCATGAAAATAGTTAACATTGAATATTGCTGATTAGACATTTAATGACATTTATTAGATGTTGACTGTTAAGTATTGATAACTGGTTTTTGGAATATTTAAATATGAATGCGTTTTGTGCCACTATGGACCGAAAAGAGAGAGGGAAGGAATGACATGTAGCAGAGGAACACAGATCACAATGGAACCTGGGTCTCTACTCTAAGATGTGTTGCCTACATATTTAGTGCACTAGCAGGTGGAGCCGCATCAGTCAATTTAATCACAGTTTGGTCCGCAGCTGTTCCTGGTCATACGTAAAGTCACAGAGGGTGTGATTATACTTATACACTTATTAATAAAAAAAAATCATCATTAATACATTATCTGACCTCTTCCTGTGTGTCCAGAGAAGCGAAGCCAACACCTGGGTTCTGACGGGATGTACCTAGATGACATCACTGAGCTGGAGCCTGAGGTCGCTGCCCTGTACTTCCCTAAAAGGTAAACCGACAAACAAACGCAAGCATGCGCGCACGCACACCGAACATTCACACCTTCTGCAGTGCACACATATTTGCATACATCTCCCAAGACATACTGCATATCTCACATTCCTACGTCATATCATAACACATGACATGTCTGGTCACATGACCAGAACCCGTGACGCAGGCCGATCATGCCATTGGGGCAGAATTATACGCAACGGGACAAGGTGTCACGTGACCTCGGGTCCACGCAGGGAAATCCAAAAGGTGCCAGGATCGATCCCAAATGTCCGCAGTCTACCTGTAGGTCTACTAGAGAAAGACAAATGAAATGAATCGGAATTCCCAGCTTTCAAAACATCTTCTCAATCTGTGTATTTGTGTGTGCATGTGCCTGTGCATGTGTGTGTGCGTTTGTGTGCGTGCATGTGTGTGTGTGTGTGTGTGTGTTCGTGCTCCTCACAGCGACAGTGTGTGTGGTTCTGCCCCCAGGAGCTCAGAGATGATGAGCCTGCAGAGCACTGACCAATCACCTCAGTCCCTTGGCAGCAGTGAGATGGACAGCGGCATCGACAGCCTATCAGAACACACTGGGGACCTGCCCCACATCGCCATCTCCCTGTGTGGAGGACTCACTGCCGACAGAGAGATCACCAACGGTAAAATACCATCATTAACTATATATATATATATATATATATATAAAATCTCTGAAAAAAATATGTTTTTACTTACAACCCCCATAGAGCAATTCCTAGAGAAGTCCATTTCTTACCAGCAATTCTCCATCAACCCCTCCCTCATCGATGACCCCAACCTGGTCGTCAAACTAGGAACAAAGTATGTACCTCTTCATCTTACTGGGTCCTTAAAGCTTTAGGTAACCAAAATCTATCATTTAACCAAGAAAAATACAGAAAATTAATTTTACAGTGAAAGGGAGGGAAGGATTTGCTTTTTATTAACTTAGAAATTAATTCGATTCGAACCGGTTGAAACTAACTATTTATCCATTGAAAGAAAGTCTACTTGACGCCTGAAACTGTGCTCTCTGGCCGTCGTTTACAGGTACTATAACTGGAACACGGCTGCGCCTCTGATGCTGGCCATGCAGGTGTACCAGAAACCACTCCCACAGGTGAGCGCTCACACTTACACATCCTCATCACTACTGTCAATGCACCAAAGAAATATTGATTATACTGATTGTTCAATTATTAAAAGAATTGAATGAGTGAAGCTCATATATAGCTGTGTGATATAACCTCACAGTGTCAATACAATTAAACACAACATATCCCACGCACACCAATCATGTGATTGATTGATTACTAACATATATTATTAACAGATTGGATGTTGCTGTCTGTGAAACTAATCAACTAACATTCAAGTAACACCTTCCCTCCCTGTCCTACCTCCTTTTTTCACATATTTTGTCATTTCTATTTGAATTCTGTTTGTTTGCCTATCCGTCCACCTCTGTCTGTAATTCTGTGTGTCTATGTGTGTGTGTGTGTGTGTGTGTGTGTGTGTGTGTGTGTGTGTGTGTGTGTATGTGTGTGTGTGTGTGTGTGTGTGTGTGTGTGTGGTATCTTAAGTGCTGGTGTCTGAGCTATGTGTTCTCTGGGTTCGGTCTGTTTTCCTACTGCTTCCCTGCTCTGTTCGCCTCTGGCCCTGCTCAGCCTGTATGAACTGTACACTATGTACTGTATGCACTGTACATACAAGTACATACTGTATGTACTGTATGCACTCCCAGTCTGCATGTACTGTATGTACTGTATGTACTGTATGTACTATATGTACTGTATGTACTGTATGTACTCCCAGTCCATATGTCCTGTAACATTTATGTTCCATGTGCTATTCCTTGGATGACTGTACAGTCCTACCGCATACGTCTCAGTCTCAATGTTCCCCGCCCTTTCAACCTTGATGTTCTGTCCTCTCCATCCCCTGAAGCTGTTCCTCTACCTCTGAACCCATGCACCATCTAGCTGGGACGTCCCGCTCTTTCTGTCTCACTTCATTTGAGTTGTTTTGATTATTTTGTTCCTTTGTCACGTTATGATTTATTATTGGGAGCGGTTCTCCGCAGGCGTCGGTGGAGAACCTGATGAAGGAGAGGATGCCCAAGAAGGGAGGTCGCTGGTGGTTCTCCTGGAGGGGCCGGAACAACGGGCCCAACTTAGTATGTTGAGATTTAGAATCCAACCTAAAGTGTATATAACACAGAGATAGATGTGTAATACCAGCACATTTACTATTAAGATGTTTATATCATACCTAAAAGAATATATATGTATATATACATATACATAATTATTATATGAAAATATTATATATATTTAAACATAATAAACAATCTATAATACTAGTTCATATAGTATGTAGATAAGCATGTTTAAAACATAGAAGTATAACGTAATAATGTTGAACCTTTGACCTTCAGGAATCAGAGACAGGGGCAGGGGATGTCCCAGAAGGCATCATGGACAGGTGACTGCTTTACAACTGCTTTCCAATTGGTTTCCAATTGTTTTACAACTGCTTGCCAATCGCTTTCCAACTGCCTTCAAATTGCTTTCCATCTGCTTCCCAACTGCTTTCCAAGTGGTTTATTTATGTTTTTATTTATGTGTTGATGGTTTGTATTTATGTTTTTTTCAATGTTGCTTTCAACAACAAACACTTCGCTCTCCCACTCACGCACCAATCATAGTGTCCTATTTAATCTGCTGTCCTCTGTGGTGGTTTTTCAGAATGAAGGAGGAGTCGTCCTCTAGTGATGACGATCACTCCTCAGCCAATCAGAGCCTGGGATCCAGTCAGCTAGAGCCCTTGGCCATCTCCAGCAACATGTGCTACAAGAAGACCCTGAGACTCACCTCAGAGCAACTGGTACACAGATCAATATCCAAAACAACACTTTAGTCTGGTTGGACGTGTCATACTTATGGGTCTTTTTCACTTTTGTATTTGTCTTGTATTTCTTTAGCTGTTGTTTCTTGTGTTATTCTACATATTCATGTTCTATTTTACATATATATTATTCATTTACTTAAATTCTAGTACTTTATTTCCCTTATTCCCTGACTGGGATGTGGTCCACTCTCTACAGTTTTGTGTTTACTATTGCAGTTTGTAACGCCCATTTTAAAAGGTGCTATAATACATGCGTGTGTGTGTGTGTGTGTGTGTGTGTGTACAGGCCAGCTTGCAGCTGAAGGAGGGGCCTAACGACGTGGTGTTCAGCGTGACCACCCAGTACCAGGGCACCTGCCGTTGCCAAGGCACCATCTACCTGTGGCGTTGGAATGACAAGATAGTCATCTCTGACATCGACGGAACCATCACCAGGTGAGGAGACCAACGAGTATGTGTGTGTGTGTATGTGCGTGCGTGTCAGGTGTGTGTGTGTTTTTTTGTGTGTTTACATGGAATGGTAGTTGGAAATTCCTCTAGAGGTTTGACGTTATCACTGTGTGTTTGTGTGTGTGTGTGCGTGTGCGTGTGTGTGTTGTGTGTGTTCATGTGTGTGTGTGTGTGTGTGTGTGTTTGTGTGTGTGTGTGTGTGTGTGTGTGTGTGTGTGTGTGTGTGTGTGTGTGTGGTTTGAAGGTCAGACACCCTGGGTCACATTCTGCCCACCCTGGGGAAGGACTGGACTCACCAGGACATCACCCGGCTCTACCACAAAGTCAGCCAGTAAGACCCTCTCCTCAGCCCCCTGAACACAAGTGATGGGTTTCATGTTTATTACCAACCAAATGGTGTAGTTTGTTTATAACACCAACCAAATGGTTCTGTTCATTTATTACACCTTCCCCCTGATTGCTCTTCACTCTCGCTCTCGCTCTCTCTCTCTCTCTCTCTCTCTCTCCCTGTTCCGTGCGGTCCTCTCTCGTCCAGGAACGGCTATAAGTTCATGTACTGCTCGGCCAGGGCGATCGGCATGGCGGACATGACGCGGGGCTACCTGCACTGGGTGAACGAGAGGGGCACCATGCTGCCGGTGGGCCCCGTCATGCTTAGCCCCAGCAGCCTCTTCTCCGCCCTCCACAGGTACCGCACACGTGCACGCATGGACTACACACAACGTCAGTAAAGAAGGTTGAGCTATTAGCGCCAAGATATTATAACGCACACATAGAAGTAGCTCAAATAAAGCATATAGCTAACCTGTGTTTAAACATCGTTAAGGGAGGTGATTGAGAAGAAGCCGGAGAAGTTTAAGATTGAGTGTCTGACGGACATCAAACATCTGTTCTACCCCAGCACTGAACCCTTCTACGCAGCCTTTGGCAACAGAGCTACGGTAAGACAGACAGACACACACACACACACACACACACACACACACACACACACACACACACACACACACACACACACAATTTTGTTAATGTCTTATTGTTTTTTAATATTCATTCCATAATCATTTATTTTCTAATTATATTACTTTGAATGTGGGGGTCTTGTGTGCACTCTGTGTTGACCTGGTGGGTACTTTGTGTTGACCCGGTGTGTTTTATGTGTTGATTGACCTGGTGTGTACTGTGTGTTGACCTGGTGTGTACTGTGTGTTGACCCGGTGTGTACTGTGTGTTGATTGACCTGGTGTGTACTGTGTGTTGACCTGGTGTGTAGGATGTGTACTCGTACAAAGAGGTGGGCGTGCCTCTCAACAGGATCTTCACTGTTAACCCCAAAGGAGAGCTGGTGCAGGAACACGCCAAGACCAACATATCCTCGTGAGTCTCCATCACATACACACAGACACACACACACAGACACACAATTACACATGCATAGGCTTTCTAAACACACCCACAGACAGATAATACAAATTTAGACATGTCATCTAATATAACATCAAATGTGTGTGTTTGTGTGTGTGTGTGTATGTGTATGTGTATGTGTGTGTGTGTGTGTGTGTGTGTGTGTGTGTGTGTGTGTGTGTGTGTACATTCCATGCAGATACGGACGTCTGTGTGAGGTGGTTGACCACGTTTTCCCGCTCTTCAGCGAGGGTCAGGGGTCAGAGTCCTCCTGCCCGGACACATTCAGCCCGTTCACTTACTGGAGGGAAGAGTTGCCCCAGCTGGCCAATCAGGAGGATGACTCGCAGCCCCTGGAAACCAGGCGAGGGGACCCCAAATAGACCTTAAAACCGTCTACCACCAGGGGGTTCATAGGCCAGCTACTGCTTAGAAACAAGATGGCCGCCAGGTGAAACCGGCCTATAGCATGCAGATAGATCACACTACTGGGTTAAAAAAGGATGAATGACAAACTAGGCAGCTCCATGGAACAATGCTCATGTAAGATGTCATGCACCAGCCATGTGACATTCATGCACTGATCAATCCTACATACTTATAATCCATACATGCTACCTGTAGGCTAGGGAAATTTGCTATCTGTAGCCTTCCTGTAGGCTAGTGAAAGTAGCTACCTGCAGGCTAGTGACAGTAGCTACATGTAGCCTAATGACTAGCTACCTGTAGGCTACCTGTAGGCTAGTGACTTTAGCTACCTGTAGCTTAGTTACATTAGCTGCCTGTAGGCTAGTAGTAGCAGGAGCTACCTGTAGGCTAGTGAAAGTAGCTACCTGTAGTTTATTTACTTTAGTTACCTGTAGGCTATAAAAGTAGCGAACTGTAGGCTAGTGACTTTAGCTACCTGTAGGCCAATGAAAATAGTTATCTGTAGGGCTAGTGAAAGTAGTTACCTGTAGGCTAATGACTAGCTACCTGTAGGCTAAGGGCAGCAGCTAGCTTCACCACCTTAACAACAGCAGGCTTCACCAAGGAAATCAATTGAGTGTTTAACAAGATTCATTCAGTCATAAGATTATAATGATGATCCTTATTACAAAACTAAGGGATCAATATAAGTCTGAAATTTATAGAAATGCATTCTATCAAAAGTCAAATGAAATGACGTATGCATATACAGAATGTAGGATTTTAGAAGTTACTTATAAGAAGTATTGGTAAACAACTACCAATGTATTAACATTACCTCTATATAACATAATATATATATAAAACGGACAATACTAACTGTATCAAGGTAACATTTCTACTTAAGGGAGAGGAAGAATATGTCATTTTTATTCTAAACTTAGTCAAATTATAAGTACAGTATAGTCTGAATACTGTATAATAAACAGTTAAACACAAGGAAGAGAAAGAGTCAACATACTCAAGATTGACTGACCATTCTACTGTGAAATGTGTTCTGACACATTCTCCACCATTTGATGCCCAATAATGCAAACTAAGTAAAACAGTTTATCACCATTTACCATTTATATTTGGTTCAAATGTGTTCAGATCAACCACTAAGCAGTGCAGTGGGCTGTAACAGTGACCCACCACCCTAGAGAGAGAGGCTGTATACTAGTTAGATATAACACAAGATTTTGTTTAAAGTTTCTGTACAGCACTGATATGCATGCAATTACGTCTTTGTCGATACTGTTTAAACTTTCTATCGGTATGGCTTATATAGATTTATTGTTGTAGATGTTTATATTTGTTTATTTGTTTGCAAATCACTATTTATTTAAGAAATGAAGTACTAGAGATGCCAGTGTCGACTGTTTTTTATATCATGAAAGATTGTAATGTGTGAATTTCACAATTTTATTTCCTAATTAATTTGAGGATGCGGGAAAGCCACTAATGTACTGTGATTAATGTTGATGCCTGCATTTCTTTCTTCCACGTGTCATTTATATGTAAAAACAGAAGGTGCTCCACCAAATGCAATGGCAGCCATGCTCTGAATATATCAATAACCTCAATGTTATTAGATATTCTCTCAATACGTTGCACCTTTGGTCATCTTCCAGTATTCTCACCATTTGACGACCAGCAATCACAACCCACACATATTCTACACTGCCAAAGGGGTTTGTTGAGCACTTCTAAATATTATTTTTGCCTAGAGTCAGAAATGTCTGATGATGGTGTTGAGTTCTGTTGAGCGCAATCCGTGTTGTTGCTATTTCCGCCCACTAGAAGGCATCGTCCAGACACAGCGCTTACTCCGACTGTTTCGTCTTCTATTATTGTAATAATATTCGATTGAAAGATCAATCTTCAAGATTAATCTGAAATGATTCATAAGACAAACAGATCGAAGGTTAGGAACAAGTGGTCTTATGTTATGATGATTAACTCTGTTCATCATCAGGGTAAATCTGATCTTATCAGAACTGTGCAAATCAAGTGCACGTGATTAATCAAGTGACATTTAATGTGACTTTGTTCTTTCCGTGAAAGATGGCTTGAACTTTTAACAATCATGTGTTTCCTCTGTTTCAACAAATGGATATGAATTCATGGAGGCCTTGGTAGTGTCTGGTTTATGTACAGCCTAAAGCCATGCAATTAATGATTATGTAGGGAAATAATCCTTTCCATTGAACAAATCTACCAAATTGAATTGTATATTAACAATTAATAACTGTACAATAAAAATTGTTTCAACAGTTAACTTCTTCTTTGGCTTCCTGCATTTGATTGGCCCAAATGTCTTGTGTGTTGTCTTCTCCGAACACATTTCTTCTTTCCTTTTTAAATAAAGGACCCCCAGTCTATTCTAGTACCTTAGATCTAGTGACCACACTAGACCAACTACTGTAACTGTACATAATACATTTTTATTTTAAGAGAAATACAATTTCTGAAATTTCCCCTGAAGGACGACAATCAATCATAAATAACTCAATATTACAAAATGTGGCAGTACAATCAAATAAAATATTTTCATACATTTGATTTTGTATCTTTGTACACAAATCCTATTTACATGTTTTGCCATTTCTTTTAATAATTTAAACAAATAAACGGTAGCTTTTTTATAGTACAAACATATCTTTATGTTTTGAAGCAGAGGTATCAAATCTATTCCTTCTCTCATTCGACTCTGGGCGTGTGATTGATAAAAGCATTGAATAGTCACTCCCCCTCTCTCCTGCCCCATGTGACCCTATGTCCCTCGCCCCTCAGAAAGCCATCATGACCGTCACAAGGACGCTGTCATCAAAGAACCCAGGCATAGAGTGTTGCCACAGCAACAAGAAGCAGGGAGATGCATCTATTATTTGGTTAATTTATTTTTCTAAATCTTTCCTGTCCAGCAGGTCAGTGGTCTGGGATACAGATTGTACTGCCGATCATAACCTTAATATTGTTAAAAAATTATATGAATAATAATATTATTAATAAAAGAAATTATACCATTGTCCTTTTTTTTATCTCCCAATACCTTTCCCCTCAATCTCTGGCAGTGGTGCTATGCCTGCTTCTGGGTCCTACCTTCCTCCCTCCATTAGGGCTGGAACCCTGGTTGTGCCAGGCCCACCGCTACGTCACTTATAACATCCTTACATGAGGACATGACTAATACAACAAATAAAGACCCATGAAGGACTACAAGCAGTTAACGGTCAAATACAATGTTTCAGTATCTATTAATCTAGGACTCTGAGTCAACACCATCTGGATCAATGTGACACGGACATGTCGATCTCGTTATTTTCATATTGATTTAACTAGCTCCCTCAGGATCAGGCCTCTCAAGTGTTTTTAATGAGTTGAAACAAACAATCCTGCTTCTAACATTACAAGAAGACCGTATGAGTGAGCCCTAGAGACCAGTGCAGCTCCAGATTGGAGATGGCTAAATTCTAAACATCCATAACAGGGTGTACAGAAACTATTCTCTAAAATCTAAATTGCAAAGAGGAAACTTTGTACTTGAATGTCTTGAAGCAGAGAGAAACTGTGAACGGCACCACCTGGTGTTGGGGGTGAAGCTTGCATGGAAAAGGCAGATCATTTTTGTTTAGAGGACATCTTTGATGGCGTCCTCATATCTGGGGTCAAATGGTGTTCTGATCTCGAGGCTCTTGATGAGTGACCTCCAGCGCTGGTGTCCTTTCCTTAAAAACATATTTTCCTCTGTTGGTCAAAACATTGCTGGGATGAATAGTTCAGTATTTTGTGCACATCACACGTGTGCGTAGTCAGGATTGTCCACTGGGCTCAGATTAACCTCTTACATACCATTCTGGAGTTCCTGACACAGCGGTCCCCAAATACAACCAGAACGCTTGGTGTGGGTGTTTATGTATTTTTTCTAATGTATAAGTGATGTGGACTTTCGGTGTTCTCCATTCACTGTACCTGTACGGTTAATGGTCTTGGGTACATCAGTGATGTACAAGGCTGTAGCCTTGGGGCTGAGTTGCACTGGGGGTTAATAATGTAGGGATTAGCCAACGTAGGGGCTAGCCAATCCTAGTTTAGTAGGCCTGTGCATTTACTGGTTAGGATTAAGTGGACCTGTGGGGCAATCAGGCACTCTATGGGACTGTCAGGCCTTTGGGGTTGGCCAGGCTGGAGGTGATC
This sequence comes from Lota lota, assembly GCA_026745465.1. Classification (NCBI taxonomy): domain Eukaryota; kingdom Metazoa; phylum Chordata; class Actinopteri; order Gadiformes; family Lotidae; genus Lota; species Lota lota. The sequence goes on from JACYXH010000659.1 coordinate 5,052,818, forward strand.
CAGACTGGAGGCTAGCCAGAAAGGAGGATAGCCAGAAAGGAGGATAGCCAGAAAGGAGGATAGCCATACTGAAGGCTAGCCAGACTGGATGCTAGCCAGACAGGAAGCTAGCCAGACTGTAGACTAGCCAGACAGGAGGCTAGCAAGACTGGGTGTGGCTGTCCTGATGATTAGTTAGCCAGTCTGGGACGCCTTGCGATGTGCTCCTCTCAACAGAAGAAAATTTCCCCTTCCAGCTGAGCCTCACTGAGGTTCTGGGACTCTGGGGGAAGAGAGGAGAGCATCAGAATAATGCAACATCCTCTAATTTGAATCCAATCTAATCGAATCTTTATTTATTTAATTTATCAGAATCAAAAATGATTTACAGTGACTTCAGATACATGACATTATAAAGCAGGTAGGGGTTATGGCATGATTGATTATCTACAAACGCGTCCCCTGTACCTCTTCATCTCTGGTCTCCTCACCTGTCCCCTGTGGTCCGCCCACTTTCCCCTTCTTCTTCTTCTTCTCCTTCTTCTCCTTGTCCTTGTTTTTGGTGAGGTGCAGGAGGCGGCCGGCGACCTGGCCTTCCCCTGCCCTCAGGGAGGTGCCGGAGGAGAAGGGATTCAGGTTGCGTGTCTTGGGCTTACTAGGGGCCAGGGGCAGGAGCTGGGCCGGGGCGTGTAGCCGCACCAGGGACTCCCTCCGGGGCCAAGGCTCTGGGACGCCCTGCTCCGAAGAACTAGAGCCTCCGGGAGCCGGGGGCTGGTAGTCCTCAGAGGTGCTGGAGGGATCGGTCGTCCTCTGGGGTGAGAGAGCAGGGGGAAGAGAGGGGTGGGGTAGAGAGTAGGGTGATTAAGGGGGAAGAGAAGGGTGGGGTAGAGAGTTAGGGTGATGAAGGGGGAAGAGAGGGGTGGGGTAGAGAGTTAGGTGATGAAGGGGGAAGAGAGGGGTGGGGTAGAGAGTAGGGTGATGAAGGGGGAAGAGAGGGGTGGGGTAGAGAGTAGGGTGATGAAGGGGGAAGAGAAGGGTGGGGTAGAGAGTTAGGTGATGAAGGAGGGAGAGAGGGGTGGGGTAGAGAGTAGGGTGATGAAGGGGGAGAGAGGGGTGGGGTAGAGAGTAGGGTGATGAAGGAGGGAGAGAGGGGTGGGGTAGAGAGTAGGGTGATGAAGGGGGAAGAGAGGGGTGGGGTAGAGAGTAGGGTGATGAAGGGGGAAGAGAGGGGTGGGGTAGAGAGTAGGGTGATGAAGGGGGAAGAGAGGGGTGGGGTAGAGAGTAGGGTGATGAAGGAGGGAGAGAGGGGTGGGGTAGAGAGTAGGGTGATGAAGGGGGAAGAGAGGGGTGGGGTAGAGAGTAGGGTGATGAAGGGGGAAGAGAGGGGTGGGGTAGAGAGTAGGGTGATGAAGGGGGAAGAGAGGGGTGGGGTAGAGAGTAGGGTGATGAAGGGGGAAGAGAGGGGTGGGGTAGAGAGTAGGGTGATGAAGGGGGAAGAGAAGGGAGGGGTAAAGAGTTAGGTGATGAAGGGGGGAGAGAAGGGAGGGGTAAAGAGTTAGGTGATGAAGGGGGGAGAGAAGGGAGGGGTAAAGAGTTAGGTGATGAAGGGGGGAGAGAAGGGAGGGGTAAAGAGTTAGGTGATGAAGGGGGGAGAGGACTTATTTTAAACCTGCTGTTGGGGGACTGGGTTATGGGAGGACTTCATGAGAATCACTTTCTCACTGAGGCCATTTTCACTAGAAAAAAATCCTTTACTGAGACATGGATGGGTTTGATCCTTTAGACACTAATTCCTTCATTTCCCCCAGGGATGAAATATAAATATCTCATACATCCATATCCATCTATCTACCCATCTATCTATCTACCCATCTATACTTCTTTCCCATTATCCATCCACCCATCCATCTAACTCCTGGAGTGTGTACCTGGGCCAGTCGGTCGAGATCTCGCTGCACCCCTTCCCGATCTCGGTCCAGTCTCCTCTGGGCGTCTCTGAGTCGCTCCAGATCTCTCTGGTACTGCTCCTTCTTCAGCTGGAACTCCTGGTTCTCCTCCTCCAGATCCTGGCGCAGCTGGCTTGCCTCCTCCTCCTGGAACCACACAGCAGTTTATTAGAAGAGCCCAGTGGCTTGCATTACTACATCTTAACAGTAGCTACATGCTAACACTACATTAACCAATACTAGCTTAATACCAACACTAGCTACATGCTAACCTTAGCTACATGCTAGTGGGTGGGTACCTGAACTCGCATTATAACCCCTCGCACTACATAACCAACACTAGCAACATGCAATAACTACATTAAGCAGCACAAGCTACATGCCAACACTAGCTACATGCTAACCGTAGCTACATGCTTGTGGGTTAGTACCTGAACTCGCATTATAACTCCTATCACACTACATAACCAACACTAGTAACACGCTAACACTACATTAACAACAGGAACTACATATATGGGAGAAATTTACTGGGGTTTAAAGAAAACATAAGCAGTATCTTGCCTACATCAGTGAAACCAGTGTGGAAAAAAGCAGAGTCAATGAAGGGCTACATTCCGAGGGGCATTCACGTGTCACTCATTTACACTATCTGCCGCCCCTGAGATTAACCCGTTACTTAGCTGAATCCAAGTTGGCCCCTAAAATGCTTTAAACCTCTCTATACCTGGCTCACATCATCCTGAGAGGAAGAGAAGGGGAGGGCTTTATGAAGGCCATAAAGAAGAAAGGAGCCCCATGCATCCTTTCTCTCACTTTACTTATACCGACTTATATGCTAAGGTTCACTAGTTAATACTACAGTCAAAGTCAAACATTGTCTGCTTTATCAATGTAATCCACAATCACATACAATGGTATTGTTGTCAGTTGTTTGAGTGTAGAAGTGATGCTCATGCATGTCATATCTTTATGTTAACCCATATATGTGGTATAGAGATTGGTTGTCTTTGATTTTACACGGCGCATCTCATGAGCACATGTGGTTTATTATGTTTGTTTTAAATCAGTTTAATTAATAAGGTGATGAATAGATTTTAATCACAGGGTGTCTCACTGCTCTACATATGATATAACATAATATATAATAGTTTGGGGTGTCCATTCTTTGCACTGTAATCTGCTGAGAATCCAGAGAGATAAGTGCATGTTCAGTTAATGAGGAACTGGGGTGGGGGACACGGGAGGTGTCCAATTTCTAGGCCCGATGCATAGAGTGTTGTGATTGGTCCAGTGCATGTAGGCGGAATTCACACACTTTGGGAATATAACCTGAAGCCTGATTCCAGGTCAGGAGTTCTTTGCAAACCAACTCAGGTTTTGTTATTACTTACGTACAAGTGATAATAAAGTCTTTCTCTTTCAAACTTCAGCTTTCTCGACCTCTCTTAGTTTGTTAAAGTGTGGGGTTTTTATCCACAACACATGCTAACCCTATCTACATGCTAGTAGGTGGGTACCTGGACTCGCAGAACAACCTCCCTGTCTGTGAGCTGCTGCTCGCGGATGTCCCACTCCTTCTCCCTGTGCCTCCTCTCCTCTACGTGGGCCGCTTGCTCCTTGTGGAGCGACGCCAGCTCCTGCCGTCTCCTCTCCACGCTTCGCTGCTTCTCCTGCTCGATGAGGGAGCTGGGCCGCGAGGAGGGCCGCAAGGAGGCCAAGGAGGAGAAGGAGGAGGAGCGCTCGCCCAGCGTCTGCCTCTGCTCCTCCAGGAGACTGTCCTGCTGCACCACCACGGCCTTCGGGTGCACAGAGGAACCAGGAGGGGTTACACAGGTAGGTAGTCGGGGAGACAGACAGGTAGGAAGGCAGATAGGGATGTAAACATACATGTAGACAGGCAGGCCGGTGAGACAGACAGGTAGAGCGACAGAGAGACAGGTAGGCAGGCAGACAGAAAAGGGGACAGATAAACAGGCAGACAGATTGACAGACAGACGGATAGATGTACGGACAAGCAGACACACACTGGACCATATATTGTGTGTGTGAGTTGTCTCGTTTGTACTGCAGGTGTAGAGCACTGGATCGTACCTGTAGTGTGCTGAGCAGGTGGTGCAGCTGATACACACTGTGGAGCACCTGCTGTGAGGACACACCCACCACCACATTAAACATGACATCAAATCTTCGCATGAGAGGGATATACAGGATCTAAGCTGTCAGATCCGGTACGCAAAACTAAATATTGGCTGCTTTAACAACACCGGAAGTACAGTTACCCTCCACACAGAGTGACTCTAACATACACAGCCATCCACAAGTACAGGCACATACTACTGCATATTAAAGTGCCACTATCATACATGATCTATGTGATATATGATATATAATATCATCCACATTAGGTGAGTTGAACACATACCTCACTATTCCTTCTCAGTATGAGCAGATTAGCATTCCCACCCTGCAAAACACACACACACACACACAGATGAAGGAGCAGTACTAATGCAGGGCAGACATCCAACTGTTAATGATCGGTCATCCATTTTCGTGTTCTATTGTTTGTCAACTGAGGGTTGTCATTAGCAACACAGCCTGATCGGGTGAAACAGGGAGCTAATGAGAGGCGGGGGGGGGGGGGGGGGGGGGGGGCGAGAGAGAGAGAGAGAGAGAGAGAGAGAGAGAGAGAGAGAGAGAGAGAGAGAGAGAGAGAGAGAGAGAGAGTATGGCAAGCCCTTTTAACATTTAATCAGTTGGGCTGACTAGTAGCGATTTAGTTTTCACTAGTGGAAATGACATTTCGACATGTCGAAATGTTGTTTTGACTAGTTAAAATTATAATTTAAGATATCTGTAAAACAATTTTGACATGTTACAAATACATTTTCACATGTAGAAATTACATTTAGACTAGTCGAAACTGATTTACAGATATCTTTAATTTAATTATAGATATCAGTAATTCCTTTTTCACTAGTAACAATAACGATTACAGATATCTACAATTGAATTTCCACATGTTGAAAAAGGATTGTAACTAGTGGAAATGTAATTACCCATTTCAGATTTCAACAAACCATTTCGGATATGTGGGTGTCATATTATTAAAATACCATTTTATACCAAAGCCATTGGTCGACGTTTAATTACCATATTAGTTTCGGATATGCCCGCTAATTACCATATTAGTTTCGGATATGCCGCCTAATTACCATATTAGTTTCGGATATGTCGCCTAATTACCATATTTGTTTAGGATATGTCGCCTAATTACCATATTAGTCCACTAGTCCACTAGTAAGAAATTAATTGTTGATATTAAGAATGAACATTTTGACTAGTGAGAAATTAATTGTAGATATCTTTAATTAGAATCGCTACTAGTCAAAATTACATTATGGATATGTTGGCTTGGAATTATAACTAGTCAAAAAGGAATTGTTGATATCTACAATTTATATTACCGCTAGTGATTAAATGTTAAAAGGGGTTGCCATAGAGAGAGAGAGAGAGGGGGGGGGGGGGGGGGGGGGGAAGGTAGAGGGTTTAGGGAAAGAGAAAGGGAGGGAAGGGAGAGGGGAAGATGGAGAGAGAGAGGAAGGGCCATCATGCTGGAAGTATGTGTTTTTGTTGCAGGAAAAAACCAGGACAACAACTCCCAGAATGACCACCTGATGGAAACTACATGTGTACCTTCTTCAGCACACTGTCTGAGCCGGTCCTGCGCAGGTCCACCGCTGTGGACTGGCTCTCCACACGTACTGCATCTGATGGAGAGAGAGAGAGAGAGAGACAGACAGAGAAAGAGGAAGAGACAGAGCGAGACAGAGAGAGCGAGAGAGAGAAAGAAGGAGAGAACGTTTTAGAATGAGTGTAGGAGGATCATGTGTTTGAATGAGTCTATGAATATATTTTATGAACGTGTTCATGAATATATTTTTGAATGAGTTTAGAAATATGTGTTTGAATGACTTTATGAACATGTTTTTGAATGAATTTGTTAATGTGTTAATAAGAATATGATAAGGAATAAGAACCCTTTTTATTCATATTTTTTGGAACTATGTAATGAATATGTTTGTGCATAAAAAAAAGAGATGTTTTCGAATGAGTTCATGAACTCATGTTTTAATAATGTAAATTATAGTTTTCTTATTTTTGACAGGTTTTTTTACATAAGCTTTTCCATAAATCGAAAGAATAGAAAAGTGATGAACATGTTTTTGAATCAGTTTGTGAATATGTTCTTTATTCATGAATATACACTGAAACATGTTTATCATGTGAATATGTTTGGGAATAACTTTATGAATATGTTTTTAATATGAACATGTTAAGCATTACTGTGTCCTTAACTGTCTGTAACATTTATGATTATGACTATGATTACGGTTGTGGTTATGATGGACATGGTTGTGACATGGAGGGTCTTACTCTTGCGGCTGTCGAAGCCGGCGAAGGTCTCTGCTCTGCGGGGTAAACACACACCCCCTCCCCCCGGGACGCCCGGCGCCAACCCTCCCAGCGTGGTGTTCACCAGGTCCTGCAATGTCTCCACTGTCACACACACACACACAAGCACACAAGCACACACACAGGTCCAGGGAGACAGTAAGTGAATTATGCTGGATAACTGTGTTAGTGTCAGAGTTCAGAGACCTGCTATGAAACAGAACAGTCAGCACTAAAGACCTGCAGGACCAGAACCCGCCACGAACAGACATCATTACAGATCATCACTAAACTTAGAGATAACATTTGCTTAACAGAAGGTGTTAAAAGCTTTAGCTTTTTGTATTATCATTACGTTAATTTGTGTTTATCATTAATTATTCAATATAATAAATCAGGTAAACTTTTGTTTTTTCATTTTTTCCTGTGATATGACCACTGTTGACGCTACATCAATACAAGCCACCAGCATTTATTGAAACACGGTACCAATCTTGGTACACAGGTCTTTCAAAGAATCAATTGACAATTCCCCACCTCTCGTCTATCTGTCCAGCTCTGATACCCTATCTACATGCTCTGGTTGTCATGGTATCTTGACAATCAATGATTTAACTAACCTCATGTCCGTTAGGAGAACCAGACTAAGGTGAAAACAGGAAACCAGCTGGAGAAGGCTCAACATATAGATTATGTTGTTAATGTTGTTGACAACTAGATGGATTCTTCATCAGTGCCTTATTGTTTTTCATAGATTTCTCTCTCTCTCTCTCTCTCTCTCTCTCTCTCTCTCTCTCTCTCTCTCTCTCTCTCTCTCTCTCTCTCTCTCTCTCTCTCTCTCTCTCTCTCTCTCTCTCTCTCTCTCTCTCTCTCTCTCTCTCTCTCTCTCTCTCTCTCTCTCTCTCTCTCTCACCTTCTCTCAGGGCGTCCTTTATGATGGGTTCTCCACAGGGGGGCTGCAGGCCACTGGAGGCTCGGAACAGAGCTGCGTCCCCGGACCCCGGGGCCCCCCCACACTCACACATCTCCCTGAAGAGCTGCACCTTCTCCTCCAGCAGGGACACGATCTGCACGTCCCTCTGACGCAGGGCCTCTGGCCGAGAGACATACAGTGACACAAAGACAAAGAGAGAGAGAGAGAGAGAGAGATACAAATAGATGAGAGAAAAACACACATATCGTTAGTGTCTTTGGTTCAGGACAGACTGACAGCGACTCTTAAGGGAAAATAAATAAGTTAAATAAACTCCAGTGTGTGACCCAAGTAAATAATATTTTTGCTATATTTATAGATTCCCACAGACAGACAGGCTGACAGACAGGCAGGCAGACAAGAGATGAGGAGCTCACCTCTCATCTCCTTGAACTTCTTCTCCATCTGTCGTTTGTCCTCCTCCGTCTCACTGGGAATGCCTTCATCATCCTCTCTGTCTCTGTAGAACACAATACATCATCATCCAACATCACATTAATCATCCAACCATCATCATCCAGGTTAAAGAAAACCCCCACCCTCATCCAACTTACTCCTCTATTTGATCAATAGAAAAGGCATTGCCTGTTTTATAGCAAACACTGACTTTAAACTAAACTGTGCTGTGCTAACATAAACCAAGCAATTTTCATCCAACCAGAACCAATAGTCATCCAACCTTCTCCTTATTTGGTGCCTACAAACTGACTGAAAACTTGCACTACCTGCACTGTGCTAACGTCCGCCAAGGCGTTTGCTTGTTGCATTAGCTGCATTAGTAGCATTACTCACACAGCGTTCATGGCGTTCTGGATGAGCTGCATCCAAGCGTTTCGCTCCTCCTTCGAGCTGGCCACCACCTCCAGCATCTCTGGCTGGTCTGCACCGGCGCTGATCAGGAAGATGCCCCGCTCCTCGTTGGCCACCTCGCGCACGATCAGATTCTGGAGGGAGAGCACCGTGGACCGCTGGTCCTGGAGGGAGGGAGGGAGGGGAGGGGAGGGGAGGGGAGGGGAGGGGAGGGGAGGGGAGGGGAGGGGAGGGGAGGGGAGGGGAGGGGAGGGGAGGGAGGGGGAAATAGAGGGAAGGGCAAGATAGAGGGGTATGGATAGTGAGAGTAGCTCAGAAGAGGAGGATGGTGAAGGAGGAGAGGAAATTAGAGAATGATGTGAGAGGAAAGGAAGGAGGAGGATAAAAGGAAGGCAACAAAAAAATGTAAATGGGAAAAAGAAGACGTCAAAGTGGACAGAGAGAAACAGATGAGACAGAAAGGGAAGAGAGAGAGGCAGAAAGGAACGAAAACAGAGTTAATTAGACTATGATTAGATTGTGGATAATGTTGTTCTACATGTTATTCAGCTGGAAGTCTATAAATTCAATTCAAAGGGCTTTATTTATACCATTCATTAAATATCCGGATGTTCGGTATTTAGAGATGACTACTGTGATTATATATATCCATACATTTTGAAATAGAGAGGTTGTGTGTTAGAGCGAGAACAGAGACAAGGAAGACGGAGTTAAACAACAAGTCCATACCAGCGAGGGGAAGGTATATTTCTGATCTTTTTCTTGGAGGAAGACAAAAACATCTGAGAGAAGGAGTGCAGTGACATCTGGAGAGAGAAGAGAGAAGTTAGCAACACAAGAAAACCATTTAAAATGCTTACCCAACCAAATCCTAGTGACTGCTAACCCACTCATATCCTAGTGACTGCTAACCCACTCATATCCTAGTGACTGCTAGTGTATATGTGTGTATGTGTGTGTATGTGTGACGTGTGTGTGTATGTGTGTGTGTGAGTTTGTGCATGTGTGCATCTGTGTAGGTTCCAATGTGAGAGTGATGTATCTGTGTGTGTTCCTGAATATTTGTGTGTGTTAATCTGTGTCTGGTGTATCTACTTGTGTAGTATATATGTGTGTACTCCTCTTCCTCACCGTTCATCCTGGTTATGTGTGGTCCATCTGTGTATGGGTGCTGTATCTATCAGTGTGTTCCTGTATATCTGTGTGCTCTTCCTCTTCCTCCTCCTCCTAGCCCTTCTCCTCCTCCTCCTCCTAGCCCTTCCCATCTTCCTCTTCCTAGCCCTCCTCCTCCTCCTCTTCCTCACCCTTCATCCTCCCCTGGTTGTTCTTGAGTTGCAGGGCTCCTTCGTGAAGAAGCCTCCTGCCCCTCAGCAGGTCCTCTCGGGCGAACATCTGGCCGCTCCTCATCCTCATGATGGACTTGCTCTCCATGCGCGCGTGCACGTCCTCCAGCCGCCGGCGCTTCTCCTGCTCGTTCACCCGCGTGTCAACGGCAGCGATCACCTCCTTCACCGTGCTAAGGGCCTGGCTCAGCTCCCCGTGGTCCTCCTCAGACTCTGCAACGAGACAGCAGAGATATTACTTGGTGGTCAGAGGGGTGACTGCACCTGTATAGCCTTAGGGTACTGTTAACCCCGGGGTCATCCATGAAGCTAAAATTATCTTTCGTTCCTGGACAATGTTCTCAAAGGAAGCCCACAACTAGATATATATATATATCATTTGATTTATATCTATCTATTTATTTAGTGTTTGTCGCCCCCTATTGGTTAAAAACATGACACAATGTTTATGTTTGTCGCCCCCTACAGGTGACAACACATGGCACAATCCTATATTGAATCCTATCTAATCTCTAAAAAACTGTGAAAAGTTTGTATTGCTGTGGTTCTTCGGAAGTCACCGAAGGCGTCTGATCTCCAGTGTATATTTATGTGGATGACAGCAATTAGGGATGTTTGCTACATTCTCAAACCACAGCTTACATTATATCAGCTCAGCGAGGTTTTACCCTGAAGATGGCAGCACATTATAAGTAGTCTAGGAGCGGCGTGTGAATATTACTGTATAGATAATCTTTGAACTGTGCATGTGTGTGTGTATGTGTGTGTGTGTATGTGTGTGTGTGTGTGTGTATGTGTGTGTGTGTGTGTTTATGTGTGTGTGTGTGTTTGTGTGTGCGTGCATGCGTGGTTGCGTGCGTGCTTGCGTGTGTGTGTTTCTGTAGCCTGTAAGATTAGCAGCAGGCTGTTAGTCCTCTTCTGCTCCAGCTATAAACAGGTTCTAGAGACAGATTAGCAGGACACACTCAGCAGGAGAGCAGCTTGTTACACCTGGAGAAAGAGAGCCTGGGGGGGAGGGGATCTGGTCCTAACTACCCCTGTGGTCTGGTGGTCGAACAGATTAAATATTGGGAATCTGTTCAGCATTGGAGATATGGTTTGCATTAATTCACTCCGTTCAGGTTTCCTGTTGTGCAATTCACAAAAATATGAATGCTCCCCTTCTCTCTGTAGGCTGCAGAACTTCATCTCAATAATGTCCATAATGTTTACATTCACGTTCTACTTTTACATTTTATTTGTACTAAACAGTGCGTGTATTGAGGGATATTTTTTGTACTTCTTCCTATACAATTATTTTATATTCTTTATTTATTCAAATTCGTTTTACTGTCCTGTACTTCTGATTTGACTTCAACTTTCTTCTAATTTAGCAGTTGTTATGCAGCTCATCTACTGTTCGCATGTCATGTATCTCTGCTATGGACAGTGTTGTATTAGTGTATATTGTTGTAATACAGTAGTTGTGTGCTTCTACTCCTTCATGGAACAAGAAAGGTCTGAAGGGAGACTCCTTGCCATCCTTCAGGTTTAAAGGATTAAACACGTGTTTAGCATGTTTGGGTTGTTCTTATTGGGTTGTTAACCCGGGTAGAAAACACCCAGAATGCACTTGTTAAGGCCAGGACAAGCATGTCCACGCTTGTTATGAACGTATCAAGACCACAGACAAAGGTTTCACTTTGTTGACCGATTCCACTGTTCAACAACTTCTTAATAACACAAGCTATGCTGCTATACTATGATGCTAATCTATGCCTCAATGGAAAAGCTACAACAACAACAAACAATTCATAAAACGAGTTGCCTGTTTTTGCTGTGAGAATGAATGTAAAGCCAATATGTGTTTAAGCGCTAACAAGCTGTAATACCATTAGCATGATCAGATTAACATGAAGCTAACAGGGTGCCTACACAAAGCTAACACAGCGCTAACAAGTAGCTAATAGCATGCTAACCGTCAGTGTACTGCAGGATCCTCTGAATCAGCACCGGGTACTTGGTTATCCTCTGGGTCACCAGCAGAATGCATTCTGGGATACCCAGCCTTCGCACGATGCTGCTGCTCATCTTTTTCTGATAGAGAAGATGAAGAAGAGAGAGAAGAGAGAAGAGAAAAAAGAGAAAGAAGAGGGGGAAGAGAGAGAAGTGAAAGAAGAGAGAAAAAAGAGGAGAGAGTAGAGAGCAAAAAAAGAAGAGAGAGAAGACCGTCCAGTAGGAACATCTCAACAAGGTTCTGATACAAGGAAAGCCACTAGACAAATATCATACTGGGTACCATACTGATACATGATAAGTAGTACTGAGACCAGGTCTCACCTTATAAATACTATACTGGGTACTTTACTGATACATGATAAGTAGTACTGAGACCAGGTCTCACCTTTTAAATACTAAACTGGGTACTTTGCTGATACTTGATAAGTAGTACTGGGACCAGGTCTCACCTTATAAATACTATACTGGGTACTTTACTGATACATGATAAGTAGTACTGAGACCAGGTCTCACCTTTTAAATACTAAACTGGGTACTTTGCTGATACTTGATAAGTAGTACTGGGACCAGGTCTCACCTTCACAGACACCTGAAAGCGTTTGTCTTTGTTCAGGAGGTCTTTGTAGAAGTTTACCGCCTCGTTGTGACTCCCACAGAACCTTCCGTAGACCCTCTTCATCTCCTCCCCGCTGGCGCCTGAGAACTGCAGCAGGACTCGACGTCAAAACAAACACAAGGATATCTACAGGTAGACAGCTGACATTGGGTTTTAAACCCAGAACCTTTCGGCTGGGAGTCAAACACCCTAACTACTGGAATATCATGATTGGGTTTTTCAATGTCATGTCGTCATGTGTCATGTTTTGCTGTATTTTATTTCCACTATCTTCATTTAGGTTGTTTTCAATGTACAGATGTAATGTCTTCTTGAGAAAGCTACATGTATAGCTAAGAAGATAAGAATGATGAACAATTTACCATTCACTTTAGACCCAAACACCTTAAATGATGTACTTTCACATGCAAAAAGGGATACAACAAAGAAGACGGCTCTAGACAACACATCCTCTCTCAAGATGGTGGCTAGCTCCTACCTGGCCTAGCAGGAGGTCTCCCACCCGGTGCACCACAGCTCCTCCCTCGCAGGAGTCGGGACCTCCGCTCCTCTGCCTCCTCTCCAGGAGCAGCGTGAGGAAGAGGGTGTGGAGCTCCAGAAGGTCGTCCAGACCAGGGAACATCTTGTCCACGGCGGCCTGCTCCAGGTGAGCGTCCTTCAGCAGGCCCTTGCCGTACACCTCCGACATGATGCGCAGCGTACGCACATGGTGCATCTCCGTCTGCATCAGCTCTGCAGGGGGCGCCGGTAGCTTATCAGCATGGTGGGGTGGATGGTAGGGGGTAGGGGGTAGGGGGCGTGTGTGTCTGTGTTTGTGTGTGTGTAAATTCAGATAGTTTGTGTGTGTATATACTGTGTGTTTGTATAAAGTGTGTGTGTGTGTGTGTGTGTGTGTGTGTGTGTGTGTGTGTACACTGTGTGTGTGTATGTGTTGGTGCGCGCGAGCATGGGTTTGTGTGTGTGTATACAGTAGGTGTGTGTGTGTGCGTGCAAGTATGCATGTGTTTATACTATGTGTGTGTAGTATGTGTTTTTGTGTGTATATACAGTGTGTGTGTGAGTGTGTGTATGTGTATGTGTGTGTGTGCGCGCAAGCTAGCGTGCGTTCGTGTTTGTATACATTATGTGTGTGTGTGCATTCTTGTGTGTTACCGTAGATAACGTCCTGTCTCTTGGTCTGGTCCTTGGTCAGTGTGTCCAGGATGCTCTGGTCCACGGTGAAGGTCCAGGAGTCAGCCTCCAGCTCCTTCACCTCCCCCTCCAGGTCCCCCATCAGCTGTCTGTCCTCCATCATCTCTGTCCCTGGAACACACCCGTTAGAAACACACACTGTACACACACACCAGTGCGTATGCGTGTGCGTGTGTGTGTGTGTGTGTGTATGTGTGTGTGTGCGCTGACCTTCATCTATGAGGGACTCCATGGACTCTGTGACCGGCTTGGTTCTGCTCAGGGAGTCAGTGGACTGGGACAGGTACCGCAGGCCCTTGATGGGACCAGACATGTCGTCAAACACCGGGCTGCAACACAACACACATACACATAATGTATCACAACACACACAAACAATGTTCCACAACACACAAACACACACACACAATGTAACACAATACACAATGTAATGCAACACAACCGAACAGGCACACAACATAACACAACACAAACAAGAGATGAATAGACACAACCAACATATACAGAACACATAACAAGTCAGTTTAATTTGTAAAGCAACCAGCAGACATAAACGTGAAGATCTACAACTAACAGAAAATTAGATAGACAGACACATGCCGACACACACACACAAAAACACACACACACACACACACACCCAGCGATGTTGCTGATGGACAGGCTCTTTGAAAGGTGGTTGCCATGGAAAGGCATGATGCTGGTGGGTCGTCGTGACAATGGACCCAGGGAGGAGTGCTCATCCGGGGACAAGATGGCTGACCATGGTCGATCCCTCATCCCTGGTGCTGCATGGACAGTTGGACAGATTTATATAAATATTTAAAATTAAACCTTTTTAACGTCATTAATCTCCTTCGACCCTATCTGTGTGTCGGGGCCCCAAGGTTGAGAAGCCCTGATGTAGAGACTGACCTCTGTTCCTCAGTGTGACCACAGGAAAAGAAGCAGAATCTGGAAAGGCAAACTGTTGCTTTTGCTGTTTGCTGTTGCTGTTGCTCTACAAACACAGAGAGAGAGACAGAGACAGAGACATTACAAAAATCATATCATATACAGATACAGGTGTAGTTGTACATCTGTAGTAACAAAGGTGTAGTTATACAGGTGTAGGTATACAGGGGTAGTTATACAGGTGTAGATGTACAGGTGTAGTTTTTCAGGTGTGGTAATACTGGTGTAGCTATACAGTTGAAGTTGTAAAGGTATGATTGTAGAGGTGTAGGTGTACAGGTGTAGTTAAACATGTGTAGTTGTACAGGTGTAGTTATACAGGTGTATGTGTACAGGTGTAGTTAATACAGGTGTAGTTGGACAGGTGTGGGTATACAGGTGTAGAATACAGGTGTAGATGTACAGGTATAGTTGTAGGTATAGCTATAAAGGAGTTGTTATACAGATGTAGGTATACAATCGGGTGTACTTGTACAGGTGTAGTTATACAGGTTTAGGTTTACAGTCAGGTGTAGTTCTACAGGTGCAGTTGTACAGGTGTAGGTGACTGATCATACCTTCATCTTGACACGGAGACAAGGAGGCAGACCCTCCGTGCATCCTTTATGGACAGAAGCATTACAATCTGGGGAGAGAGAGAGAGAGAGAGAGAGAGAGAGAGAGAGAGAGAGAGAGAGAGAGAGAGAGAGAGAGAGAGAGAGAGAGAGAGAGAGAGAGAGAGAGAGAGACAGAGAGAGACAGAGACAGAGAGAGAGAGAGAGAGAGAGAGAGAGAGAGAGAGAGAGAGACAGAGAGAGAGAGAGAGAGAGAGAGAGAGAGAGAGAGAGAGAGAGAGAGAGAGAGAGAGAATTCATAAGGCATCATCATATACCGAACAGTAATACCAATATGTTATCCTGCATTTCCTTTCTAATGCATGAGACTACATCACTGGTTTAGCAGGTATTGAGTCTGAATCAAGGAGTTATGTTGAACTACTTTGAGTGTGTGATGATGATATAGCACAAAGGTCCTACTGCTAAAATATACTTTAATTCTAAATTATGCTGGAAGAAACTAAATGTACACAACTACATAAAGTGTAGGTAAATGTTGATTGTTCTCAGCACCGCTCAAGTAAGTCATTATAATGACTGAATGTAATGTAAATGTATGCTAAGGGTAGCCAGGCACAGCAAGAGCAGCAACAAGGGTGTGGCAACATGGTTTTAATGTTACCAGGTTTATTAGTGACTAGCAAGCCAATAAGCCCAGATAATGAGCTCTAATTGTTGTTCCTGGAGCGATTGTTCTCTTTATTGAACCTCGTACTTCTCCTGGTCATTAGCAACATGCAGCGTGTTCTCATGCTAAACAGCTGCTAAACATCTGCTGATGTGATTTCTTTTTGCAGTGTCCCAACCCCATGGAACACAAACCTACTAACAACTACATAACTACAACACAGACAAGCAATAGTATCATTATTCAACCAATGCCATCACCTGCATTGTATACTTTTTTTCAAAAATGAAATAGCACAAAGAAACAACAACAACTTAATGATCATCCATTTTCATACCTCCTACCAATATCACACATGTCAGCAGATTTTTTATAAAATGTTTCCTGTTTGTGGTGCTGCAGCTGTTAGGAGACACGAGGTGGACATGATTGTCTTACGTGTACAGTTGAAGAAGTCTTTGGCGTTGAGGGCTTTGTTACAGATTACGCAGAGTGTAGCTTGCAGGGAGGATGTTGGACTAAACACATGACCATTCACCGTCTTCTTCTCTTTCTCCTAACATGGGAACCATGAAACACTGAAGTTGAACATCATCAGACTAGCACTGGTGGTGCAATGGTGCAATGTCAACTGCAAGTAGTTCAGCTAGTAGCACTTAGCCGTTGTCTAAGCTAGTTGCAGTTGGAACTTGTCTAAGCTACTTGCAGCTAGGGGTTGTCTAAACTAGTAGCAATTAGCAGTTACTTAATCTATTAGCACTAAGCAGTTGTCTAAGCTAGTAGCAGTTGGCGGTTTTCTAAGCTAGCAGCAGCTAACGGTTGTCTGAGCTAGTAGCAGTTAGTGGCCGTATGAGCTCACCCTGCTCTTCCTGGTCATCTTGTTCTTCAGGTAGCTGAAGGTCCGGCCCACCCTGGTCCCGCTCCGACCCTCGCTGTCGCTCCGCAGAGAGCCGGTGTCTTCTTCTGAGATACTGATACATACACAAGGGTTACCCAGCTGTGTAAATAACGGTTGTGTACACAATAAAGGCATATGTTTTTCCTTTAAGATGCAAGACTTACCTGTAGGCCAGTGAGCATGACGCACTTGAAAATGTCCTCATACCTGGACACAGTAGGAGAGAGGTAAGTAAGCAGTAGGAGAGAAAGGTAAGGAAACAGTAGGAGAGAGGTAAAGAACCAGTAGGAGACAGTAAATACATTGAGAAAACACAACACAATTCTTGGCTGTGCAGCTAATTTACATGGCAGTCGGCAAACATAGAAATGACTGTTAGTGTTTAGAAACACTGGTTAGTAGAAGTAGAAAAGAGTGTGGTAGAGGTTGTTTCTCCTCTCGACTTTTACCGTATTCATCACTTTCTCAAACATTTGAATTACAAATATTGTTTACATCCTGTAAGAATCGTGTCTTTGGAAGAAAATGTACTTGGTAGTTTGTAGTCCCCTACCAGCAGGGGTCGAAAGACATACCAACTATTGTTCTGCTCCTATAACAGACTGACTGCTAGCACAAGGTGCTACTGCTGCTAACACTAGCTCCTACTGGGGGGGGCTAAAGCTAGCATACTTACTCAGGTTATCCTCATCGTCACTAGAGGAGGTCTCCCCGTACAGAAAGTGAGATTTGGACTTGGTGAGGATAGGGGAGAGGTTGAAAGAGAAAGACATGCGTCTCTTTTCTCGCTGGCGTACTGCGCGGGTGTAAGATGAGGAATGGAGACAGACAGAAGAAAAGCAAGCAAAGATTGTCAAACGAGAGACAGAAATATGTGAAGGGAGCAGGGAAAACAAGACGATGAAGGACATTAGAGAGATATCACTTTTTAGTGTAACTACCCAGAGAACAGCCTAACCAAACCTACTGACCGACTCAAACCAACCCAACCATCATTCATCCATCCATTTACCCAACTATTCATCCATCAAACCATGTGTTCACCGCCCCAACCCAAATCAATTAATCCATCCATTCAGCCACTTACCCAAACCAATCTATTACATCCATTTATCCATCCATGCATCCATCCATCCTCCCACTCATCCATCATCATATACACTTTTATACATTCATTCACTGCCCAATCCAAATCATCCTCTAACCTTTTCAACCACTAACCCAAACCAATAATGTCTTTCATCCACCCATCCATCCACCCACTCCATCATGTGATGTTCTCCGTACCGTCGATGTCCCTCTGGCTCAGGGCCACCATGGACACTGACTTGGTGAGAGGGAGGCTCATGGGTGGACAGCTGTATCTCAGGGGCCGGAACTTCTTAGACTTCTGGGGGGACAAGACTCGTTAGTTAGTTAGGACCCAGTTGGTTAGGACTCAGTTAGTTAGTCTCAGTTAGTTAAGACTCAGACTCAGTTAGATAGGACCAGTTAGTTAGGACCAGTTAGTTACATCTCAGGTAGTAAAGACTCAGGTAGTTAGGACTCAGACTCAGTTAGTTAGGACCAGTTAGTTAGGACTAAGTTAGTAAGGACTCAGTTAGTTAGGACTCAGACTCAGTTAGTTAGGAGCAGTTAGTTAGGACTCAGTTAGTAAGGACTCAGTTAGTTAGGACGCCGACTCAGTAAGTTAGGACTCGGTTAGTTAGGACCAGTTACTTATGACTCAGTTAGTTAGGACTCAGACTCAGTTAGTTAGGACCAGTTAGTAAGGACCAGTTAATTAGGACCAGTTAGTTAGGACTCAGACTCAGTTAGTTAGGACTCGGGTATTTAGGCCTCTTTATAAATAGACCAAAGACCTTCACCAGATGGAACCAGAACATGACTCGAACACACAACCGGTAATGTTAATTACCGTTTTTTTGCAGTATTGACATTTCTACGTTACGTATACCATGTTTATTTATTTATTATTAATATCCAATAAATAATTTACCATTTCATTGGCATTGTTATTGAAAGCCACTTTCCAGTGAGTTCAGATTCACGTCATGAAGGAGCAGGTAGGGGTTGGGGCATCTTGCTCCACGATGAATAAATGATGAGATGAGAGATAACTGATGACAATTACGATTATGGATTGGCTTGTGATGAAGAGGAGGCACACAGCAACAGACCTGCTCCTCTGCTCTTCTTCGGTGGCTGCCCTGCTCCACGCATAGGGAGACACGGGCAGCATCTCCTCCCTCCTCCCCCTCCTGCCAGCTCCTGGTGGGAGGAGTCAGAGCGCCAGGCCCCCGCGCTGAGGGATCGCCTGCTCCCCCCCCCTCTCCGCTGAGACCCTCCAAGCTGTAGCTGTACACACACACACACACAGGTTAAGAAAGAAAAAAACAGTAAAGAGAGAGACACACACACACAAACACACCATTTCAGACAAACACACATACAGACAGAAAAGTCTAGAAAGACACACCGTTTTAGACACAGACACACCATTTTCGACAGAAACACAGACCAGTTTAGACAACCCCCCCCCCCCCCCCCCCGCCTCAAAGTTCACAGTTCACATACCAAACCCAAACATAAAATATACCCAACACACACACACACACACACACACACACACACACACACACACACACACACACAGTACCTCCTGTGGTTCATGTCTCCGTCGGCCCCACAGCTACTCCCGGGCCCTGCTGCGTTCCTCCCGGGCCCCCAGCTGTGTCGGCGGGGCGGGGAAAGCGAGCGTCTCCCGGGGCGCAGCAGTACCTCTGTCACCCGGTCCTTGGCCTCGTCGTCCGCCTCCCCAGGAGGTCCCGCGGGGCCCGGATCCTGGTGGCCCCAGTGGCTGTCTCTGGGGGCCTCGGGCTCCAGACGGCTATCTGGGCTGCTGGACGGGTCGTCACCCGATGAAAGTGAGACCTCACTGGTGCTGTCGCCTCCCGTCAGCACCTCCTCACCCTGGGGGGAGAGAGATGAAGGGTGGGAGAGAGAGATTGGGGGGGGGGAAGAGATGGAGGGAATAGAGAGATGGGGAGGGTGGGAGATAGAGATTGGGGGGGAGAGATGGGAAAGGGAGATAGATTGAGGGAATAGAGAGAGATGGGGAGGGGGAGAGAGAGATGGGGAGTCAGGGAGGGAGGGAGAGATGGGGGAAGAGAGATTGGGAGAGAGAAGGAAAGAGATGGGAAGATAGACAGGGGAGAAATAAATAAAGAGATGGAGAGAGATAAAAAAGAGAGAGAGGGAGAGGGAGAGAGAGAGAGAAGAGAGATAAATGGGGAGAGAGATAGAGTTGGAGAAAATGAGAAATAAAGGAAAGGGAAGACAGAGTATTCATAAGGCATCATACTTTTATGTAATTTTAAGTAATACCAACATATCATCCTGCATTTCTTGTGGTGGTTTAGGATAATAAAATGTCATTCCAGAGCCCTGTAAATACAGAGCTACTGGCAGACCCTGTGAGATTACATCACTGGTTTCACTGAAACCAGATATGTAGTTGGAATTAAATATTTCAGATGAGGAACAGACACTACGAGATGACGCTTAGTTAGGTAGGCGTTAATTTATAAGAAACCTTACCAACTTCACTGTAAAAGATAATAATAATGGTATTTGTTGTAATTGTTTGAAATTATTTTGATTTATTCACAAATAATTATATGTTGTAAGGATTATGAGTATATGAGCATATATTGTGTAATATATCTGCTGTTGTCTGAAAGGAAAAGAGCTAATTTTGAATAGAAATATGTGTGGACTTTTGCGTGGGTGAGTGGTTGTATGCAACCAGGCACAACAATATGACACCTGGGTAAAACAATAAACAAATACCTCATTTACCCATGTAGTCTCATGGGAAAACACACACACAGGTCGTGGGAAGGTAATTTGGAGGTGTTATTTTACAAGAATGGACCATGCAGACCAGCTGCAGACCACACACACACAATGGAGAGAGAGAAAGAGAGAGAGAGAGAGAGAGAGAGAGAGAGAGAGAGAGAGAGAGAGAGAGAGAGAGAGAGAGAGAGAGAGAGAGAGAGAGAGAGAGAGAGAGAGAGAGACTGTGATTTAATTAAAGTCAATTAAAAAGCCCACATTAAAACGTTTTGTGTTAAAAGATGTTTATGTAACACGTCACGAGAACATAAAACTAAACTGATGCTTTTGTAACACGTCACAAGATAAAACTAAACCGATGTTTATGTAACACTTCCCAAGCAGCTTGCGTTTGCCCGTCCATGTGTGTCTGTGTGTGTGTGTGTGTGTGTTTCTGTATGCGTGCGCATGTGTGTGTGTTTGTATTTACGGGCGTGTGCATGTACGTGTGTGTGCGTGTGTGCGCATGTGTGTGTTGAGCTAACAGAGAATTCCCTCAGCCTGACTCCAGAGATGTGTCACCTTGTTAACTGTAACTCTGGTCCTGACAAGACGGCTTTGTGGAGCACATCACACACACACACACACACACACACACACACACATAACATGTCGGCCCTTGGACAAGGTCAGGTCAAGGTCACGGCCAGGTTTCCATCACACAACTGATGGAAGACCTTTCCACTAGATTTGGTATTTGTTTACACGTGTTGACCTTGGCTTACCTTACTGAAGACGCTGTCATTTCCTGTTTCGACTCCAGGAAAACTGTCCGTGTCGCTGACAGTATCGCTGTACGCTCCCGCGCTTCTGCCTCTTGGAGAGTGGGAGGAGCCTGAAACACAGAGACAACGACATCAGTAACGGGGAACACATTGCAATTGAACATGAACTCATGTGAATAGGATGAATTAGACATGAATTAATAGTATCACAGCCAAAACTATAATCAGTGTGAAGCTCGGAATCACGTAGGAAATACACCTCACAGGGACCACCGGTTAGATTCCGACACTACATGTCATTCCCTCTCTCTTTCAACCTATTTTCCTGTCAGAACTGTCCTGTCCATAAAGGCATAAAAATAAAAATAAAATAAAAAAGACAATAAGCTTACAATCAGTTACACGACAGCAATGCCGTTAAGAGTATCCCCACCAATACACATGATGTTACATATCACATGCTATTACAGGCTAAAACGATGTGCTAGCATTCTCTCTACAACACAACCAGTCTGTAGTCTCCTTGCCGTCATTCTGTATGTATACCAATGGTGTCGTCGTGGAAACAGGTTTCAAACCTGAACACAAGCCTGGCCCTCAAATCCAGACATGGGCCCCGGGACCCCAGTCTTCATTGAGCCCTAAACACATTAGTTAGGTTGTGGACCTTAAAGAAGACCTGCTGTGGCCTGGGTTTGGCTCTTGAGCCGCAGGATGAGAACCCACAGACTTGACCAGCAGAACCCTTACATAACAGAGCAAACCAAACCCTTACATAACAGAGACATAGGAACCAGTAGAATCCTAACATAACAACTGAGACATAGGAACCAACAGAACCTTACATAACAGAGACATAGCAACCAGCAGAACCCTAACATAACAGAGACATAGGAACCACCAGAACCTTACATAACAGAGACATTGGAACCAGTAGAACCCTTACATAACAGAAACATAGGAACCAGCAGAACCCTTACATAACAGAGACATAGGAACCACCAGAACCTTACATAACAGAGACATAGGAACCACCAGAACCCTTATATAACAACTAGGACATAGGAACCAGCAGGACCCTTAAATAACAACCGAGATATAGTAGGAACCATTAAATAATGACTGAAACACAGGCAAGGGCTGCACGATAATGACAAATTTGTAATTATGATTATTTCGCCTAGAGTGTGATTGCGATTATTAATTTGGAAACCTGGCTTGCACCATATATTAGGTGGTAGTTATTTCTCAGACACGTGGACACACACAATTCTAGTGTTGTTAAAGGCAATGCCAGTAACACGATTTATTGCAATTAATTGTACAGCTCTAATGCACACAAATACAAAGATTATATTCTACACCCACACGGCTTAGGCAGTGTTTTCAAAACCTTCACATCTTTAAAAAAATAAATAACAAGAAGCTATTATTCAGCTAACTCGAACTCCCATGTGAGCTCCAGGAAGAGTATGTGTTTGTGTAGGCTCACACCTGACCAGCCGCAATCAGGAAATTGCAATTGCAATCTCTCTCTCTCTCTCTCTCTCTCTCTCTCTCTCTCTCTCTCTTCTCTCTCTCTCTCTCTCTCTCTCTCTCTCTCTCTCTCTCTCTCTCTCTCTCTCTCTCTCTCTCTCTCTCTCTCTCTCTCTCTCTCTCTCTCTCTCTCTCTCTCTCTCTCTCTCTCTCTCTCTCTCTCTCTCTCTCTCTCTCTCTCTCTCTCTCTCTCTCTCTCTCTCTCTCTCTAAGGAAAGGAGAATGAGAGAACGAGAGACAATATAATAATATCTCACACTCTTCTCTAGGTTTCTATGTTTCTCTGCAGTATTTCCTCGTATTCATTAAATGTGAAATAAACCGCTCAGTGGTACAGCCGTGATCTCTGCTACTCCTTCCTCTTTCAGAGAAAGCTCGACGACCTTAAAGTAGCTGAAGCGGACTCTGAGAACAACCATCTAACCCGACTGCAGACTTAATGACCCTCAGACACATGAACAAGCCAAAACAAACACCATACATCCACTGGCACAAGAAGGTGTTTGACCCTGAGAGCCCAAACAAGAAAAGGCACAGAACACTAAACATGACAGACTGTCTGTCATGTATGCATGGACATACATACATGCATACATGAAGCACACAGAATATCCCAGAATATCAGATCAATCCAGAGCAGGGAGTTTATAGACTGTACATACACATCAATCCAGATCAAAGATTACATCCTTCCATCTAGAACCCAGAATATCTCCTTCTGTCCGAGCACAGGTTGTAACGCTCCTAGCCTTCGGCAGTAAAGCAAGACCACAAGAAGCAGCATTGACAGACCCCAGCTTCCTGTGCAGGGAGGAAGTGAATTGCGGCAGCTGGAGCGTTGAACAGGTGGTGGAGGGTCAGGTGGAGGGGGCAGGTGGGGATAGGCGAGGGCGGAGGACAGGTGTGTCTTACCGGCAACAGGCTGGCTCAGGGTCCCGGGACAAGAGGAGCTGTGGACGGGGTGACAGGTCGTCTCAACGTCTCTGTGGATCTACGGAGAAAACAGGAAGATAGTCAGCCTCCAGAAGAAGGACACTCCCCCTGTCTGTCCACCTGTCTGTCTGTCTGTCCGCCTGTCTGTCTGTCTGTCTGTCTGTCTGTCTGTCTGTCTGTCTGTCTGTCTGTCTGTCTGTCTGTCTGTCTGTCTGTCTGTCTGTCTGTCTGTCTGTCTGTCTGTGAGTGACTTCTTGCCATGACAGGTTGCACCCTATCATGCTGAGCAGGATGTGATGTCATTTCAACGCAAACATTTTACTTCCTCCTCCACTGCAGGCATTGAGAGGAAGTGGAACAAACCATGCAGCCTGTAGCACGAAGCAACCACAATACAATGACAAGTTCTGCTTTACAATATGAGACATAGAGAGAGCAGAGAGGGGACAAAGGAAGTAGGAAATCTACTATGACTACTGTTCAGTAAGTACTCCTGTGTTCAGTGCTGACACTACCACTATGTTCAGTGCTTCTACCACTGTGTTCAGTGCTGATACTACCACTGTGTTCAGTACTTCTACCACTGTGTTCAGTGCTGATAATACCACTATGTTCAGTGCTGATACTTCCACTGTGTTCAGTACTTCTACCACTGTGTTCAGTGCTGATAATACCACTATGTTCAGTACTTCTACCACTATGTTCAGTCCTGATACTACCACTGTGTTCAGTACTTCTACCACTATGTTCAGTACTTCTACCACTGTGTTCAGTCCTGATACTACCACTGTGTTCAGTCCTGATACTACCACTGTGTTCAGTCCTGATACTACCACTGTGTTCAGTACTTCTACCACTGTGTTCAGTCCTGATACTACCACTGTGCTCAGTACTTCTACCACTGTGTTCAGTCCTGATACTACCACTGTGTTCAGTACTTCTACCACTGTGTTCAGTCCTGATACTACCACTGTGTTCAGTCCTGATACTACCACTGTGTTCAGTACTTCTACCACTGTGTTCAGTACTTCTTCTACCACTGTGTTCAGTGCTAATACTACGACTGTGTTCAGTACTTAAACTACCACTGAGTTTAGTACTGATACTACAACTGTGTTTGGAACTGATATTCCCACTGCACCACTGAAACTCTTGTGTTCAGTACTACTTCCACTGAGTTCAGTACGAAAACTCCCACCGTGTTCAGTACTTATACTACTATTACATTGAGTTCTAATACATGACAAATACATGCAGGAGGACTTCTACAATGACAGCCACTCTACCCAAGTCTTGTAACCCGTGTCTCTATATAGGCTATATTGTGTTTCTCTTTCTCTTTCTATATATACACTGTGTGTGTATGGCATTTGAAAAAAAAGAAAACCACGGGGTTGGGTTTGGCATTGAGAGAAGTGAAGCCGTCTAACTAACACATGGACCTCAAATATACAACAACACCGCATGAGAACATACCCTTTTCAAAGGGGAAGGAGGGAGGCTGGTTACTTAAAGGGGAAGGGGGGGTTGGCAACATGATTGCTCTTCTCTTAGACACAGTTGGGACATGTTTGCTCAGTTGGTCCTTCATTTTGGATGACTAAACATTCCACTTGGGATATACCTTCATGCATTTCTCAAATCAAAATCATTGTAAGAGTTGCTTATGGTGATTGGCTGGTGAAACTGGTAGCCCCTCCCTCTTTTCAAATATTGGCGGATTTTAAGAGAACTGACTTTATGTTTGCATGCCATTCCATAAAAACAACATATCCAAAGAAGGCGAAACTCATTCTTCCATAACAGCCTCTTTAAGGAGATCTCACACACACCCACACACGCCACATAGATATGTATAGATGTCAGAACAGAAGGACAGTTTGTGTGTATATGTGTGTATGTGCATGTTGGTATGTGTGTGTATGTATATATATATATCTGTGTGTGTGTGTGTGGGTATGTGTATATGTGTGTATGTGCATGCACATGTTGGTATGTGTGTGTGTATATATATATGTGTGTGTGTGTGTGTGTGTGTGTGTGTGTGTGTGTGTGTGTGTGTGTGTGTGTGTGTGTGTGTGTGTGTGTGTGTGTGTGTGTGTGTGTGTGTGTGTGTGTGTGTGTGTGTGTGGCCTTATGAGGACTTGCAGGATGTCTGCTGGGAGAGAGCCTGTTGGCTTATTGCCTGTTTCCATCGGAGCAGGGCGGGAAATGCTTCAGGAACGCTCCCCCTCCAATCTTCTCTCTCTTCTCAAAACACTGCATCTCTCTCTCTCTCTCTCTCTCTCTCTCTCTCTCTCTCTCTCTCTCTCTCTCTCTCTCTCTCTCTCTCTCTCTCTCTCTCTCTCTCTCTCTCTCTCTCTCTCTCTCTCTCTCTCTCTCTCTCTCTCTCTCTCTCTCTCTCTCTCTCTCTCTCTCTCTCTCTCTCTCTCTCTCTCTCCTCTCTCAAATACAATTTCTCACGCTTTCTCTCTCTCCCTCTCTTTCAGTCTCTCCCCCTCTCTGGCTCTCAATCCTTCTCCCTTTTTACTGAACACATTTCTCAGGTTTCGTTGTCCATCACAGAAACTGTTCAACTTTATGACACTGCGAAAATAAACGTGCATTGTTAAAGGTTCCCACAAACTGCGGTGAGTGTGTGGATGTGTGTTAATTATAATGATAGTCACTTATCTAAATGAATAGATGCTTATTCAAAGACCCTACCTCACGTATTTCTCATGCCACAGCAGTTGGCATAAGAAAACTCAAAATATCAAGTCAATCTAGAAGTACCATTATTATTTTCCACGATAAGCCTGAACGAAAATATTCTACAATCCATCAGAACAATACAAGAACCGCAACGATGATGTGGATCAACTTCTCTTAACTGTGAGCAACAAAGGAGCCATTCACTCAAATTACAAGCCATTGTCTGTCTGTCTGTCTGTCTGTCTGTCTGTCTGTCTGTCTGTCTGTTGTCTGGTGGGAAACGACGAACGATCACATCGTCTCCAAGAATGCAGGGCAGCCAGAACTTCCTAAACACATTGAGCATCTCCCCCCCCCCCCCCCCCCCCCCCCCCCCCCCCCACACACACAGCACGACCCTGAGGAGCAGGTCCATCTCAACTCCTCTGTTGCCCTTGGTAACAGGTAACAGATCAGTGGAAAGACCCTCGACCTTATTTGAATCAAAACTTTAAAAACAACGTTGCCAAACAAACAACACAGTCAGACGTGATGGACCGGGTCAGAGGTGCTGCAGGTGATGAAGACCGGCGCGCTAAGGGGGGTCTGTATCGGACCGCTCCGAGAGAGGCTAAGGTACCTTGATGAGGACCACGTCCAGGGGCCTCTCTCCCGGGCTCGCAGGCTATATTGCCGTTTGTATCGCTCGTACATGATCGCCCACTCCCCCGCCCCAACGCCTCTAGAACCCACAACGGACGATGAAGAATAGCACAGCTTTAATCCAACATGGACGGTAATGTTAATCCAACATGGAGGGCAGCTTTACTCAAACATTAGTCCCATCACGGAGCACACAAGTCCTCCACTTCTCCCGATCCAGCTACCAAAGCTCCCACAGAGCCACTAATGTGTTGCATCTGGCTCGTCAAGACACAGCCCCCAATGACAGACAACACCCACTTGGATCCAACAACCAATGCCGGGGTTCCTCAACAAGACTCTGCCCACTTCAGACACTACCATACAGTCTGACCTGCCCCCTTGTCCATGAAACACCTATACACCCAGAGAGAGAGAGAGAGAGAGAGAGAGAGAGAGAGAGAGAGAGAGAGAGAGAGAGAGAGAGAGAGAGAGAGAGAGAGAGAGAGAGAGAGAGAGAGAGAGAGAGAGAGAGAGAGAGAGAGAGAGAGAGAGAGAGAGAGAGAGAGAGACTGTGTTGGTCCAACAGGAAGAGGCCCATTAACTTCCCAGCATGCATTACTCAACTTTCCACATCATTAGGATGGAACTGTGGTCACATGAAGGTCCAGGAAAACAGCCAAACTAGACCAGAACCTCTCAAGCCATCCCTCTCCCAATAACATCTGTATCTCTCACACGAACACATGCTGACACACACACACACACACACACACACACACACACACACACACACACACACACACACACACACACACACACACACACACACACACACACAACTTGCGAACAAGACAATAACTGCAGCGCCCTCTGGTGGTGTTTGATCCTAAATTGCAGTAAAACTGCATCTGAAACAGCTAAACCTGATCTAATCCACCTAAACTACGACTTTCCCAGTTAAGCTTGATCGAATAGTTAAACTGTGAATATATCAGCTAATCTTGATCTTATCCACAAAACTACAACTGTACCAGGAAACTTTGAATTAACCATTTCAACGGTTAAACCAAATGTACTGTGATTAAAACCGTTATATTGACTAAACTAGTGTAAATTAATCTAAACCAGTCACTATTGAGACCAGTTAAACGATTTAAATCAGCTAAACATTTTAAACCATGTACACCATGATTAAACCAGTTATGTTATTTAAACTATATATATATATTTAAGAGATTAAATAAAACCAGGTAAAATTTTCATACTGTGATTAGTTACCTAAAAATAGTTAACATAAAATACAGTTGAACTTTGAATCAGTTAAACTGTTACCGCTATATTCAGACTCTTTGTATGCATATCAGATAATGTTCTTCACTGTGTTTTTACATTATCAAACATTGCCCTCCCAGCAAACAAAGAGACAGAGGTCACATGGTATGTTAAGAGGGTGGGGCAAGCTGATAGTGACAGACCAGAGTTGATTAACTGAAGCACAGTGGTGCTGCTGCACTAAGTAGGGTGTAGAAGGACAGGAGAGGGAGAGGTTGTTACCGTGGAAACATCAGCCCGATGTTTCGGACTGTCTTCCGGTTTCTCCTCAGGACAGTTTTCCTCATCCTCACATACCACAGATTCTGGAGGAATAAAGAACACACACACACACACACACACACACACACACACACACACACACACACACACACACACACACACACACACACACACACACACACACACACACACACACACACACACACACACACACACACACACACACACACACACACAAAAACAAGCAACCCATGAAACACAGCATGACAGCTGCAGAGGTAGCATGAGACAACTTCATTCTTGCTGTTCCCACTGGGGCAGCCATACTAAGAAATGTATGCATACTCGCTGCAGTATTGTTACTGCAGTTTTGTTACTTGAATATTGCTGTATTGTTACTGCAGTATTGTTACTTTTGTTAGTATTGGTATTATTCGTTTGAATTTATAAAAATTATGCTGATACCAGCTACTTTGGTGTCTACCTATAGCACTGACAGTAGCTTCAAACAAACACTTAACTCCACAAATGTCTAAAGAAATGCTGCCATTTTCTTGAATGTGACATGAATAGGGCTCTTACATCAGAATGCATCATGGGAGTTTTTGTTGGCGATACTCCGTCATATTGCGAAGACTCAAGAGAGATTCTGTAAAATCCTAAATCAACGTAAATATACTGTCACCTAGGGTACAAATTTTTTTTGCCATGTATCGCATGAGAAATGCTAGGGCAGTTTCAAACACCACAATGTCTCCCCATAATGACAAATTCCATTCCATTCCAAAAACTAAATAATAAAACACCTCTACTACCTGCACAATAACTAACATTCTAATGTGCCTATGCTTCCAGAATGGAAGGGTCATTGCGTGGTGATGATGCGATGAACAAGCCCTATTGACTGATAACTGTTACATTCAGAACTTATTATTCTGATACTTTATTTGGTTTCTTGTGTGTAAATTAAGATTATAGACTTATAGACTAAATAGATTCTCATATTTAGTTCTGTCATTCTTTTACGTCATGGTCTTAAAAAAACATGGGAGGTGTTCGTGACTCCATTGTTTCTGTGCCTCTGATGATGTCCCTTGTTGCTAGGTTACAACACTTTCGAGGTGAAAGTGTGTGTGTGTCTGTGTGTGTGTGAGAGAAAAAGGGCGAGCAAACAGCAGGTGACGTACTGTTAGAGTGGTGTGTATGCTAACGTGTCAGGGTGTGTTTATGTGTGTATCAAGTTTGTGAGAGCAAAGTTATGGATGTCAAATAAAGAAGACCTTTTTTAAAAGTTACATCCAAGTGTTTTTGCCTCACAAGAAGTTAAAGCTTACATGATCAACTTCACAAGTTAAGTTTGACAAGACAAGTCAAAAACCAGAAAGTAAAAACCTGAAAAACCAGAACCTGATTTACATATATAAAATAGAAGCAGGATCTGCGGCTAGAAAAGCATTATGAACCTGTGAATACTCCTTGTCCTCTTACCTAGGCCAGGAGTGGAGTGGGGTGCGCTTGATCCCATGGCAGCTGCGCCCAACGTCTCCAAGGCGGGTGGAGACTCCTGTAGGAGTTCTGATGAAGACCCACCGGTATCAACCCTATCCTCACTGCTTTCCTCCAGTTGAAAGGGTCCAGTGTTCTCCTGGTGTAATGTTGTCCTGACATCTTCTTCTTGATCCGTGACCTCTGACCCCTCCAACGCATTCTGCTGTCCGCTAGTATCAGAACTGCTAGAGTCAGAATCTCTGTGTGAATCACGGCCCTTGGTCGGTTCTTTCTGCATTAGAACCTCGCTGCCCTCCGTTATTTCCAGCCGTTCCTCCAAAGAAGGATCTGGAATCGGGTTCTCTGTGGTTCCATGTTGCGAAGCGGGGGACGTGGTGGAGGCCGATACCATCACGTCCGTCTTCATCTCCTGGCAGGGTTGAGTCTTGTCCGCTTCCCCACGCTCCTCTTCCTCCTCGATGGTTAGGTGAACTGGTTCGGTTCCTGGGTTCTGCTCCTCCTTGGTTGATCCGGGGGTCTCCGTACACACGGGGGGTGCTTTGACGGTGGTGCGTGTGGTCGACTCGGGTTCCGGCCCTGGGCGCGCCTCTACACCGCCTGCAGGTGTCTCTGCTCCATGCGCCTCCTCTTTCTCTGCTCCTCGCGTCTCCTCCACGTCCTCTGCTTCTTGTGTCTCCTCCTCTTCCTCTGCTCCTCGCGTCTCCTCCTCCTCCTCCTCCTCTGCTCCTTGCGGGTCCTCCGGCACCACAGCTTCTCTTAGGGACCCGCTGATGCTGTGAAGATGTTCTCCGTGCTCCGGATCTGGGTGGGCAGCGTCTGGTACAGCACCGACTCCTGTTTCTGGAGGTGAAGGGCTGAGAAACGGTTCTTCCTCTGTACAGGAGGAGCCCCCAGCAGCAGCTGTTTCCTGCTTTTGTTGGAGTGTGTGTGTTTCCAGTGATGGTCCTATCGAATGCTCTGACGTCACTTCCAGCATGACAACACCATCTCCGATCGCCCACTTATCACAGTCTGATCCCTCTTCCTCGGGCCTCCCTTCCTCTGAGGGGAGCTCCGCGCTGTCCGATGTGACGGAGGACTGGGAGGACAGGTTTACTCCCATGTCTGTCCTGTACCCTCCAGGGGCAGTCCGGTCCTCGACCTGTCCGCTGTCTGCCCCTGTGACCCTACCTTCAGGGTCCGCCTCTCTCTCACCTTCCTCTGCTGCTGGGGGAGAACCAGCCTCCCCCCGGGTGCCCTCACCCACACTAGCTCTCCTCTCTCTCCCCTCGGCTGCCTCCTCCTCTCTCTCCTCCCCTCCTATCTCTTTACTCCCGTCCCGCTCTCTCTTCTCTCTCTCCTCCCCTCCTCTCTCTTTACTCCCGTCCCGCTCTCTCTCCTCTCTCCCCTCTGTTTGTCTCTTCTCTCTCTCCTTCCCTCCTCTCTCTTTACTCCTATCCCGCTCTCTCTCCTCTCTCCCCTCTGTTTGTCTCTTCTCTCTCTCCTTCCCTCCTTTCTCTTTACTCCTATCCCGCTCTCTCTCCTCTCTCCCCTCTGTTTGTCTCTTCTCTCTCTCCTTCCCTCCTCTCTCTTTACTCCTATCCCGCTCTCTCTCCTCTCTCCCCTCTGTTTGTCTCTTCTCTCTCTCCTTCCCTCCTCTCTCTTTACTCCTATCCCGCTCTCTCTCCTCTCTCCCCTCTGTTTGTCTCTTCTCTCTTTCCTCCCCTCCGTTCTCTTTACTCCCGTCCTGTGGCCCTATTCTCCCGTCACTCCCTCTGTGGTTGGTCCCAGGGCCCAGGGCCGGTTGTTCTGGGGAGCACTCTGGATCTCTATCTCCTTCCTCCTCCTCCTCCTCTCGGTCCGTGGGGGCGGTCGGTTCTGTGTCTCCCCTGTCGACGGAACCCGGTTGCGTCCACTGCCAGTCTGACTGCAGCTTCAGAGAGGAAACGCCCTGCACAGTACACAGAGAGAGAGAGAGAGAGAGAGAGAGAGAAAGAGAAGGTGGGAGGGCGGGAGGGAGGAAGGAGCGAGAGGGAGGGAGGTAGGGAAGGAGTGAGGGACAAATGGGGTTAAGGGAAAGGGAGGGGAGATGAAAGTGATAAAGGAGAGAGATGCAATAGAGCCAGGGAGGGACATAGGAAAGGAAGGAAGGTTAAGAATAGGGAGAGGGAAAGGTGTACATGAGAGCAATTGAGAGAAAGTGAGAGGGAGAGAGAGCAGCAAAGTGTTCAATGTTTTCCCAGCTGAGGCCAAGAAACTCTTATCTCATACTAACCCTCCATAAGCAAACAGAGAGAGAGAGAGTGAGAGAGAGAGAGTGAGAGAGAAAGAGAGATAGAGAGAGAGATTCCTACTGAAACACAGAACATGTGGAGGAAGAGGAGAGGGTGAATAGACAGCATGCAGACAGGTTACAGGGGCGGAGCTTACCTCTGTCTGCAGACGACGGCTCCAGTAGCGAAGCAGCTTCACAGCGTGCTGAATAGTGGGGGGCTCCCGGCCCGGGTATGTGTCCACCGTCAGGGTGTGTGTGTTCAGATCAGGGAGGTGACACACCACCCTGGCATCCGGAGCTCCCCCTCCGTCTGTCCCTCCGTCTGTACTTCCGTTTGTCCCTCCGTCTGTCCCTCCGTCCGTCCCTCTCTCCGTCCGTCCGTCCGTGGCTCCCTCCGTCGCGGCCCTGAGACAAAACAAACACCCGCTGGTCACACGTCCCAGGGACAGACTGACCCTCATGGAGGGGGAGTGGCCGGCCAGTGATGTCACCATCCAGCCACTCCCCTTACACAAAATCAAGCCTCAACAGCATGTCTGGTAGGTGAATGCGGTCTACAGGGTCCTTCATCTCAAGGTCCTGGTCTATTTTAAACATCTAGTTCTATCTGGTGAAGGTTAGTCTACTCTACAGGTAACCAACCATCACCTGTTCTATTTTAAACCTAGTTTTATCTAGTTTTATCTGGTAAAGTTAAGTATAGACTACATTTAACCAACCATCATATGGTAAAACAGATCTGCGTGTACAATGGTAACTTACTTCTAAACAAAAGTAGCTTCACTTTACTAATAATCTAATAAACAAAAGTTACTTCAAGGCTACATAATAGTTAGAATAAGTATAGAAGTTATAATCACTTATAATATGTACTTATTTAACCACAATTTTTGTCCTCTGTGTCTATATTCATTACACGTATTAGTAACTAGTAACTAGTGAATTGTGAATAGTCAATAATGACTGTAATGAGAGCACGTGGTGGGTCAGAGTGTGACTCCGCCCCCTGGGTGATGGACGGTGTGTTATTGAGAATCCTGACAGTGTTCAGTGTTGTGTAATACAGGGCGGAGCAGCTTGGCTCTGGGTCTGCCTGCTGAGGTCACCAATGGAGAACACTTAGATCATATCACACGCACACACACACACACACACACTAGAACATGAACACACACAAAAACACATGCGCGCATATGAGACACTTACTTAATGTGAGGACAAACAGACGTCACAGACATCAACAAATACACTCTTGAATCACTAACACCCATACACACATACACACACTGTATGTACACTCTCAGAACACACACCACTTACTTGTGAATGTTACAGACACACATTGTACTGTATATAGTGTAGTCCCAAATCATACAAACACTCAAAACACACACACACACACACACACATACACACATACACACATACACACACACGGTCTGGAAGAGTGTGCCACACCCGCTACATGTCCCGGTTAGGGATTAAGACACAAGACCTGTTCCTAGTTTCCTTGTTCTCTCTTCTTCCTTCTTCCTCCCTCCCTGATTCTCAGTCCCATTCAACCACATAAACAGGAGAGGACCTTTACACTCAAATGTTTTACTGGCCCTGAGCAACACGTCCTCACAAAGCAGAGCCTGACCTGTGCTCTGGGGTGTAATACATATATTGTGCACATGCTTCATAACGCGCACTGTACTGTACAGCTGTAATTTATCTTATCTTATTAGAGAGAGATTCCTGCTGGCTTTAATGCAATCTGTGTGTTTTCTGTGTGCCTGTAAAGTTGAAGTAGCTCTGGGACCTGCCTTAATAACAGCTGTTTATGTGGAACATCAGGGAAAGTATACCTCAAGGTAAAGTATCTTGAATGTAATCTATTGTGATCACATACACATACACACACAGAGGTGTACTTACTGGGTGAGGACGGCGGACAGGTGTGTGTGTCCCCGTAGCTCTGCTAATTCAGCGGGGGTGTGGCCCTGCCTGTTATCCAATTGCAGGGCTTCTCCAGCTGCAGGCTGCTCCAACAGGAAGTCAGCAACTCGGGTGAAACCGCGCCGCGCCGCAAAGTGGAGCAGGGTCTCCTGAGGCACAAGGCTCTGGAGAACAGACAGGTAAACAGAAAGACAGACAGGTAGAGCGAGATACAGGCAGGTAGAGAGACACGCAGATAGAGACAGACAGACCAGTAGACAGGTAGACAGAGAGACAGCCAGGTAGTAAGGTAGACAGACAGGTAGACAAAGAGACAGACAGGAAGGCAGAGGAAAAACAGGTAGAGAGACAGAGGGACAGGTAGACAGGAAGACAGACAGGCAGAGAGAGACGGATAGAGAGAGAAAGAGGTGAAGAGAGATAAACACAGACAGACCGACAGACAGGAAGAGAGACAAAGACGCAGGCAGAGAGATAGGCAGAGATACAGACAGACAGACAGAGACACATGCAGGCAGAGAGATAGAAATTGTTTTGTTTGAAGTTACACAATAAACCCAGGTCATTGTTGCCCAGGGTTCCAGTCTGTTGCCCCTGGCAACACTACAGGCAACATCCCATAAAGCAGGTCTTGTAGTAAATGTGACACATGGTGTTTTGTATAACCTTTTCTATCACGTAATCAGAGCATCCAGGGTTAGGTAATATGTATTGTGCATATTTATGCACGTTTATGTGTTTAGGTGTTTATACATATGTTGTGATATTACAAAAAACATAGCTTGAAACCAATGTATATATTTCAACATTATTTGTTTCTATATTTATTAATATGTAGCCTAATTAACCAAATGTTTTACCATTTCTATAAGAAATTCGACTGTAGAAAGAATGTTCAACAAATACAGTTTTCTAACTAGTGTTAGGCCCCTCCCCCAGCCTCACCGACTCCGCCCCTGTTGCGCCCCCCCAGCAGACTCCACCCAGGGGGTAGAGTGAGGTGCTGGAGGGCGCGTGTCAGGGCCTGATCCATGCGCTCAGACTCCTCCACGGAAATCTGGCACTCGTCCAGCTGCAGCGCCCCCTCCAGGCCGTCCACACGTCCTGCGGTGCTGACCTGCAGCGTCAGGAGAGAGGTCAACGCAAAGGTCACAGAGTGTTCAGAGGTCCACAGAGGTCAGGGCAGAGTTCAACCCAGTGGTCCGTAAAAAGACGTCAACCCAGAGTTCAACACACATGAAGTCTTACGTGGCAGACAAGCTCATATCTGGGTGAACGGGGCATTTTATTTTCTTTAATGTTGCTGGTGGCAGGGCTCTGTAAGCGCGTAACTGGCAAACACAAACTCGGCCAGCACCAGTAGACATACCAGAAACTGGGCCATGTCGAAGGTTGGATCCTGGACGAAGCAGAAACATTGTTGTGCCAGCTGGGCCACGCAGCCTGTACCGGACCCCTGGACCTCGGGGGCCCCGGACACGGCCTGTCTCAGACAACACAGAGTGATCTGTACCGTCTCACTGCAGTCATGAGCTGAGGAGAGGAGAGGAGAGGAGAGGAGAGGAGAGGACAGGACAGGAGAGGAGAGGAGAGGAGAGGAGAGGACAGGAGAGGAGAGGACAGGACAAGATAGGACAGGAGATAGGACAGGAGATAGGACAGGAGATCAGGGGAGAGGAGAGGACATCAGAGGAGAGGACATCAGAGGAGAGGACATCAGAGGAGAGGAGAGGAAATATTACGTAAGAAAATATAGCATAACTGGAACTGTGGGTGGCACAGCAGAAGTACAGAGATAAAAAACTAAAATATGCAAGAGATAAAACATAAAAAATTATAATCACTAATATGCAAGGAACTATATGAAGCTGCTTAAACCAGCAATCAACCACACACACTCCACAATACACAATATGAGGAGAGTGGAGCAAGTAGAACTCAATATTTAAACTCAGAATGCAAATTTTTGTCAGCATGGGTAAACATTATTGCCTGTATACGCTAGATTATTACCATTATACATTATTGCAGTGTTAACTCACAGTTTTCAACACGCTCCCATCATCCGACTCTCAAAGAATTCAGTCTAAACCACTAATATCAATAACCTTATGTATGACGATAATCGTACGATTAATCAATATGTTCCTGTTTTGAAACTTTGCTTCCTGTTGTTAGTTGTAGGCTTGTTTTTCAGTTTGGCTGTCAGTTAGTTGGTTAGTTTGTCAGTTAATTATCGTGGTTATCTTTGATGTCTGTCCCTTCAATAAGCTTGATAACCTTCTTTCTAATCCATTGCTGGGACACTTAGTCTGTGACCTTAGCAGCATTAGTGTTGAGATGTGGGAAATCAATCCTTCTTTACGGTTAAGCTCCCAGTGACTGTGTTCAGGTGACAAGGTCTGTTCTCCATGAGGCAATCAGAGAAAAAGTAGTTCAATAAGTCTCTCTCTCTCTCTCTCACACTTTGGGTCACACTCGCTGGGGTACCCAGCCAATATAAAACTACCACTCTGGAAAAGAGGTTTCAGCCGGAAGTAGTAGACTTCTAGAATTGTACAGAGAATTTCCCCCGTATAGCAACTTTATACGTCTTAAGACTTTGTGAGACTCAAACTGAATCATTTTCCACTGAAAAAAAAAGAAAACAGGAAGCTGTAGCATGGGAGTTCCAGGAAGAGTGTGTGTGTGTGTGTGTGTATGAAATAAACTAGACAGGAATCTCTGCCTGTCTCTGTATGTCTGTCTCTATTTCTGTCTCTGTCTGTCTACCTGTTTGACTGTCTCTCTCTCCTTGCCTGTTTGTCTGTCTTTCTGTCTACCAGTTTACCAGCCTGTCTGTCTGTCTGCCCAACAACATGTCTTCTTGGTTGTTCTCTGATAGCAGAATGCATTATGGGTAATGTCTCACCCGGACACAGTGCCTGCAGCGTGTCCTGGCTGGCCCTCAGGGTGCTGGTGAGGTGCCTCTGGGTGCTGCCTGCAAACAACAGGAAGTACTCCACATCTTCCTCCCCCTGCTCTTCCGCGTCCAGCTTTACAGTAATCAGACACTGGCCCTGAGAGACACAAGTGAGAGGTGAGAACTTTCTAAATGCCTGTATGTGTGTGTGTGTGTGTGTGTGTGTGTGTGTGTGTGTGTGTGTGTGTGTGTGTGTGTGTGTGTGTGTGTTTATATTTCTGAATTTATTGGTAGGTGGGTGTATATGAGGGTGTGTATATGTTGTGAGCGTAGAAATGCGATGAAATCAATATGTTTTCAATATATTTAATTTTTGTTTTTGTGTCAACACAAAAACGATTCTAGCTATTTCCTGTTTTTTCAGGGTGGAGGAGGTGGTGGAGGATTGAAGTGGGTGGGCTTAGGGTGGCTGCACTAGGATGTAATGGAGACTGAGATGTGGTGGGTGAAGTGGGGACTGAGATGGGGTGGGTGAAGTGGAGACTGAGATGGGGTGGGTGAAGTGGAGACTGAGATGGGGTGGGTGAAGTAGAGACTGAGATGGGGTGGGTGAAGTGGGGACTGAGATGGGGTGGGTGAAGTAGAGACTGAGATGGGGTGGGTGAAGTGGAGACTGAGATGGGGTGGGTGAAGTGGAGACTGAGATGGGGTGGGTGAAGTGGGGACTGAGATGGGGTGGGTGAAGTGGGGACTGAGATGGGGTGGGTGAAGTGGAGACTGAGATGGGGTGGGTGAAGTGGGGACTGAGATGGGGTGGGTGAAGTGGAGACTGAGATGGGGTGGGTGAAGTGGGGACTGAGATGGGGTGGGTGAAGTGGGGACTGAGATAGGGTGGGTGAAGTGGAGACTGAGATGGGGTGGGTGAAGTGGGGACTGAGATGGGGTGGGTGAAGTGGGGACTGAGATGGGGTGGGTGAAGTGGAGACTGAGATGGGGTGGGTGAAGTGGGGACTGAGATGGGGTGGGTGAAGTGGAGACTGAGATGGGGTGGGTGAAGTGGGGACTGAGATGGGGTGGGTGAAGTGGGGACTGAGATAGGGTGGGTGAAGTGGAGACTGAGATGGGGTGGGTGAAGTGGAGACTGAGATGGGGTGGGTGAAGTGGAGACTGAGATGGGGTGGGTGAAGTGGAGACTGAGATGGGGTGGGTGAAGTGGGGACTGAGATAGGGTGGGTGAAGTGGGGTTGTAGTGAGGACTCAGACGGAGAGGTATTGAGTTGATGTGAAGAACGATGGTGATCTAGATACTTGCATACAAAGGTGCTTGTTGTGGATGGAGTTTCATGTTTCCGTGGCGCTGGAAACAAACAAGAGGTTTGTTATCTTATGACACATCAGATCAATCACACAGTAGGACTGAAATCTGAACACACACACACACACACACACACACACACACACACACACACACACACACACACACACACACACACACACACACACACACACACACACACACACACACACACACACACACACACACACACACACACACACACTAGATCTCAGTAGTTTGGAAATTATTGACATGAGACCAGAGAATCATATTGTTTGCTAAAAACCCATTTCACACATAAACAACATAAAGGCTCACAACCCGGATTAAGTAACAGACTGACACACACACACACACACACACACACACACACACACATAAACACATACACTGAGGCTTGCACGTGAGCTCCTTGTGAATGGAGGGATGAGAAGGATTAGCATCACCACTAATCAATCACACTGTCCTCAAACTACCAGCAGGCTAACAATGCTGCAGAACACCAACAGGCTACACAATGCTAACAAGGCCACAATACTAACAGAATCACAATGCTGCACAATGGTAACATACTGTTTATGCTAAACGGCGCTAAGAGACTTGCCATGTGCCGCAATACCAACAGAATAGTCACAATGCTACAAAATGCAAGTTCAGGCATGCTACACAATGCTAACAGACTATATTATCTCTACTTGTAAATCATTATTTATCCATGATGATGTGGTCATCGTCATCAATGTAATATTTAGCTTTGCAGCTCCTGCAATGAATCAAAGTGAACTATGAACCCGCAACCAATATAGCCTGCCCACCAAAAACGTTGCTACACCCCACACTATACAGACTATACCAGCTAATGGTTCAATAAACCTCAGTGGACAGAAGTTGTGAAATATGTGAGTAAGGGTAATAAAGGCTGTGTTCCAACTGAACTACCAGTCCCAGGGTTAATGGGACCAATACAACCCCAGAACACACCCTTGCTCAACGAACCCATAGTCCCTCCACTACCTGACCACACCCAGGGTCACCTGCTCTTTAAAAGGGCATCATTCACTAAAGGTGTGTTGTTTGTTTTGACTGGTCACCCATTAAGCCTGCTCAGATTACTGTCGCGCTGAACCACTTTTAAAAGACAATTTGGAATGGGTGGGCATTCCTGATTCTACAAAATATAAGTGTTTTCAAATAAAAATGATTAATTTGCAAGGAACAACCCAGAGAAGGAAATGTGATTTGATCCATGGGAATTTGATTGGATAGTGCCAAAGTTACATCACAAGCTTGCCAGCTACATTAGCATGGTCTGTTGCAGGCTCCAGATGTTAGGGAGGAGAAACATGATAACAAGATAAAGTATACCTGATAAGGATATCACCATAAAGGCTGTAAAGGAGGTTATTAGTTACAGTAACAGAGGTTATTAGTAACAGAGATAACAATTGAATTGTAAAATAACTCATACACTGATTTTCTTTAAATGTGTACATACACTGGTGGTAAATAAACAACTAAGGAGAGAAAGATAATGTCATGGTGAATTAAAAGGGTAATCCCCAGTTGAAGCAGGACAACTTTCGCCTGCAAGTTAAAACAACGCAATCTGAGTCATCGTGACAGTCGTTAAAGCTTTCAGAGAAAACTAAAACATTGGGTCCCAAAGGAGCGAGTGCGAGGGCCGTTGTCAAAACCCAAGTCACACTTGCTGGGGTGCTCAGCCAATAGAACACTACCACTCTGGAAAAGAGGTTCCAGCCGAAAGTAGCAGACTTCTAGAATTGTACAAAGAATTTCCCCCGTATAGCAACTTTATACGTCTTAGTCAAAAATAAAAATGAAATGAAAGACTTTGTTAATCAAACTGAACCGTTTTCCACAGAAAAAAAAGTGATTGGGGTTTACCCAATTTACCTTCTGCATTGTACATGTTAATTGT
Source organism: Lota lota (assembly GCA_026745465.1). NCBI lineage: Eukaryota > Metazoa > Chordata > Actinopteri > Gadiformes > Lotidae > Lota > Lota lota. The sequence continues at coordinate 5,093,052 of JACYXH010000659.1, forward strand.
ACTTCATCTGTTTGGGTTGCAAACGAATCACGACAACTCACATCGCATGGTCCTGAACTCCACCCGGCTGCATTTTGGTCCATGAATGTGCTGTCATGCAATATTCTTAAAATAATATTCACTTTGTTTTCCTGATAGATTTGGAGGAAGACCTTGTTGTCATCTGATGTCCTGTTGGGAATTGCAAGTGGGCACAATGGTCATAACTGTGCGACAAAAATGATTCTGGTGCCGCCAACTGAAATAACCAGAAACACCAACAGTGGAAAATGTTGGTCCAAAACAAGTCAAGTCAAAGAGTTTTATTATCAGATGTGTAGTAAAGTTCTACGACAAGACAAGGGGTCATCATTGTACTACTAAAACACACAGTGATAATGAACGGTAGTGATAACTACAAAAGGCAATTTCTGAAGAAATTCCAGTGTGAATGCTGGCTGTTGAAAGGCTGATGCTAAACTGGATTGATGGCTTTAAATTATTTATAACATTTTAAGAGTTGAATGGAGTTTGAAAGTTTAAAGTCTGAAAAGAGTATAAGCACGATAAGTAGTAAAAGTACTATAGTAGTAGAAGTAGTATTCGAATGACAAGTACCAGTAGTAGAAGTAGAATGATAAGTAGTAGTAGAAGAAGTATGATAGGCCTACAAGTATGATAAGTACAAGTGGTACAAGTAGAATGATAATTAGTAGAAATAGTATGATAGGCCTATTATTATGAAAAGTACCAGTATAAGTAGAATGATAAGAGGTAGAAGTAGTATGGTAGTCCTATTAGTATGATAAGTACCAGTAGTAGTAGAATGATTAGTACTAGTATGATACATAGTAGTATTGGTATGATAAGTAGTCGTATTAGAATGATAATAACAATAACAACAAAGGTAAGACATTTATGGTACATGATAGTCTCTATCGTGAACCACCTAAAGGCTGTTAGAGGAACTACATGTTATTATCTACCATGAACCACCTAAAGATTGTTAGAGGAGTCACATGCTAGTCTCTATCATGAACCACCGAAAAGCTGTTAGAGGACTAGCTACCTTCAGACACATGTTAGGACACTTGGCAACCTCTGCTTTTACCAAAATAAAGATTCAACTTAAAATACACCCTTCTAACGCTTTGTTCCTCTGATGGAAAAGCACTAAAAAGAGCAGTTTGTTCTAAAAGGTCACAGCCTATAGGAACCTTGGGTTGTGAACATATGATCAACGCAGACCCCCCATGTAGAGACAGAGCGAGACGCGAACATGTGGAGGAAAGAGCGATCATGAAATAACCTATTTTTGAAGAACTCTAAATCCCACAAAGAAACATGTAATAACCTATACTCATACATCAACTAAATATATACCCCAGACATGAATGCAAACACACACAGACACACACATATACTTACACATTTTCATACAAAAATGCACACCTATACTACGCACCCACTCACATACAAACACGTAATCTATATCTCTCATACACCACCCACGCACAGACATTCACACGGTCAAACACACAGACATGGTCAACACCCCTGGTTGCTAAATAACCAGGGGAGATTCTGGGAAGTGGTGTTTGGCTTGCAGCAGCACTCTCAGATAGGCCCACCTATGGGTCCTGCTGTGATTGGTCAACCACTGGTAACCCATACCAGAAAACAAGTTCAATATTAACCAACCCTGTCATCTGATACCTGGCCTCTGTTATGAGGTGAGGAGAGCGAGAGAGATAGGTGGGTAAGGTAAGGTAGGAGAGAGAGAGGTGGGAGGTAGGGGGAGAGAGAGACATAGAGAGAGACAGGGAAAGAGAGAGACAGGGATAAGGAAATAGAGCTTGATCAGGGAGGAGGTGAGAGGGGTGAGACATGAGAGGAGGAGAGGGGGGTGGGTGTTGTGGCCACATGTGAAGCACCTTTCTTCCTTTGTTGTCTGAAAGTAAACGACTGTCCTTTCAGGAACACTCTTAAAGGTACAAGACCAGATTCTAGGTCTTGAACACTGACACCCCGATACAACAATGTGTTCTCGTTCCTGTTGTGCTGTTTTCCTTGTTAAGCTCTTTTTTTTACTGTGGTCAAATAAATATCTAAATTGTACATTGGTTTGAATAGAACAATATTTGTCTCCTGAACAGAAGGTATGTTGTTGATGTTGAGTCCCATTGTTGTTATAAACACATTAGGCTACAAATTAGTAATTTAGCAGTTAATCCAAAACTACTTGTAGTTTATTTATTAAGATACATTTCACTAAGGAGCAGGTAAGGGTTAGTAACTCTTTTTAAAAAATGCTTACAGATTAGATTGCAAACATTGGGGTTCGAACCCAGAACCTTTCGACAAGGAGTCAAACACCCTATGACCAAGACTCCTTCCCCCTATAAGATAGGAAGCACCAGCGATGCAACTCCTGGTCTTAGGGTTTCATATTAGGAAGTACCAGGGATACATCTCCTGGTCGTAGGGTCTCATATTAGAACGTACCAGGGATACATTTCCTGCTATTAGATCTCATATTAGAGACACCATAATGCCAAAGAGGCCTCATCACAACCCATCTTTGTGAATTAATTTACATTATCCTGATTTATTTCTCTGCCCTTTAACATTAAGAAGTAAACACATCTATCTGAAGCTTGGAAGTCAACAGAGATGGTGATTGTGGATAAGGTCTCACGTAGTTGCATGTGCTGATGTCCAAAGCGTCAGAGCAGACCTCCATGTTCTTCAGACAGGACAACTTGTTCCAACTCGTTCTGGACAGCGATGGCACACATCAACAGCACTGAAAACAAACGACTACTTGCTGTTCACTAGACAGCCGTATGCAGTGAGCAGATGGTAAAAGAATAGCCGAAAATTTTATCGAATAATACAGGGCTTGTTCCATCATCTGTCACACGATCCACTAACCTGGTCAAACCCCTGGTTCTTCCTAATATAAAATCTAAGACCAGGAGATGTATCCCTGGTATTTCCTAATATGAGACCCTAAGACTAGGAGATGTATCCCTGGTACTTCCTAATATGAGACCCTAAGACCAGGAGATGCATCCCTGGTACGTCCTAATATGAGCTCTAATAGCAGGAAATGTATCCCTGGTACTTTCTAATATGAGACCCTACGACCAGGAGATGTATCCCTATGAAACCCTAAGACCAGGAGTTGCATCGCTGGTACTTCCATAGGGGGAAGGAGTCTCGGGCTTAGGGTGTTTGACTCCTTGTCAAAAGGTTCTGGGTTCGAACCCCAATGTCTGCAATCTAACTGTAAGCATCTTTGAAAAAGAGTTACTAACCCTTACCTGTTCCTTAGTGAAATGTATCTTAATAAATGAACTGAAAGTAGTTTTGGATTAAATGCTAAATTACTCATTTGTAGCCTAATCCAAGATGCTATCTAGATCAGGAGCAGTATCCCTAGTACATCCTATGATCTTATCATACACTGGAAAGCAGAAAGTTAATCTACTAAATTCTTATTACTATTCCAATATGTGTTATTGCTATATGAATGGGTTTCAACTAGTATTCAGCAACATTTTATCATTACCTACTGCTTACGTTTAACGTGTGGAATATGGAACTGGAGCAGAGGTGCGGGATCAACCCTGTCTGCCCTATATGGACCCGCCTGATTGGCTGGCATGGCCGTGGGATGGGCTTAGCTGTGGTGTTTACTTTGCAGTGTTTGTTGGCACTTGTCCCACCTGCTATTGGTGCTGGTTTCATGGTGAACGAGTTAAAACAGCTGCTGGAACATTACATGGCCTGCAGCTCATGTCTACACTCCAGTCAACAATCAACTGAATGTTGTAGTTCAATAGTTCAATTGATGTTGAGAAATATGATGAGTGTTTGTGTTGTACTATTAATCTGTGCCAATTGAGAACATTTCCTGTTCTTGCAGGAAAGTTGGTATACCAACCACCCCATTAAAAAAATTAAGATTTTCTTTATTAATCCCAGGCGGGTAATTCACATTACCTCTTTTTAATTTCTTTCAAACTTGAGAAGATTTGAGTGATCTGAATGGGGGAAATTAGGCCTGAAATCTCCCAGCTTTTTCCTTTGTTATTTTGATTCCATTCCTCTTCACTGTCAGCACCTTTTCTTACAGCCAATGACGTGCGGGCAGCTCCTTGTGAACTGTGTCACCATGGCAACGGTGTGCCGGTGTGGTGTAAACAGTGTGTTGAGATAGTCACAGCAGTTTGATTTAATCAAACTGCTCTATTGTGTGTGGAGATGGTGAGGGTCCCCCCACTCACACACACAAAGAGAAGCTCTGTTACCAGAGGACGCTCCAGTGAGGAGCAGGCAGGACAGCCCAGGATGAAAGGAGCGCTCTGTGTTTGGGGACAGTTATTAACTCCACCCCACCCCCGGGCCTCCACCTAACATGTGGCATGGCCCAGGCTCATCCTGCCCTGCTCCCCACAGACTCACCCACCCTAACCCATCTTTTCTTGCTCCCCACCCACCCACCCTAACCATAACACAACCCTCCCTGCTCCCCATCCACCCATCTACCCTAACCATAACCCAACTCTTCCTGCGCCCCCACCCACCCTAATCATAACACAACTCTTCCTGCTTCCCCACCCACCCACCCACCCTAATCATAACACAACTCTTCCTGCTTCCCCACCCACCCACCCACCCTAATCATAACACAACTCTTCCTGCTTCCCCACCCACCCACCCACCCTAATCATAACACAACTCTTCCTGCTTCCCCACCCACCCACCCACCCTAACCATAACACAACTCTTCCTGCTTCCCCACCCACCTATCCACCCTAACCATAACACAACTCTTCCTGCGCCCCCACTCACCCACCCTAACCATAACACAACTCTTCCTGCGCCCCCACTCACCCACCCTAACCACAACACAACTCTTCCGGCTCCCCCACCCACCCTAACTATAACACAACTCTTCCTGGTCCCACACCCACCCTAACCATAACATAACTCTTCCTGGTCCAAAGACCATTTCTCTGATTATGATCAGAGACTGGATCTTGATCATGTGCACCACAACACCTCCCTCCCTCCCTCCCTCCCGTCTCACTTCTTTCTCTCCCCTGCAGGATAATAAAGAGCAGGTGGGTCCGGGGGTCTGGAAGTGTTGCTCTTATCTCTCACCGCCCCAGCTATGAGAGATCAAACCTTCTGGCCCCCATGTGAAGAAAAGTAATTCATGTCCATTGTGATGTGAGTGACAACTGGACAGCTAATGACAGCAAGTGACAACTAATGACAGCAAGTGACAACTAATGACAGCTAGTGACAACTAATGACAGCTAGTGACAACTAAGGACAGCTAGTGACAGCTTGAAACAGCTACATCAAGCAATAGCTGCAATAGCCAGGCTTAGGCGAGGCTGACAGATCCCAAGGCAAGACATAAAGCTGTGGTTTCGTATAGTAGCTGCTAGATCTCTGCTGTTCCCATAATTTAGAATGGAGAGAATATCTGGATACATGCAACATTACCATTTTTGTCAAACATTTTAAAGATTTAACGACAAAAAATAATGACAAATACATACGACTACATTTTAAATAAATGACACATTTCCACTCTCATGGGCCTATTTTGTACCTTCGTAAAGGTTACCCTGCCACGCCCCAAAGCAACCTCATCACCACTCGTGTGACCATATTAAGTCACATGGTACCAAGGAAGACCCCCCACTACTGCCCTATCACAGTGAAGACAACTCATGAAGAAAAATGGTATAACTGCTAACTGGAACAGGAACTTGATTAAAGGTTGTTGCATGCTAGATAAACCTGATACTGTCTGTTTAGCGGTGGAGCGTCAGTATGAAGATAACAGCCACAGAGCTGCAAATAAAGACAGGGCTCCCTCTCTGGCATTCTTCCTCAACAAACACCTCAAAACCGTGTGTCCCAGGGTTAAACACACAATGTAGGCTCCACTTTATCCTCCACACTGCTCCGTCGACTCAACACCACCCGGGGACAAAGTTCTCACAGACCCTATCAGTCAGTCACTCTCCTCCTCCCCCCCCCCCCCCCCCCCCCCCCCCCCCCCCCCCCCCCCACCCACACACACATACACACACACACAAAAGCCTCTTTCACACATAGTTCACTTGAAATTACCGGGATAACCTTTCAGGCACCGCTATTGATGTTCACTATTCACACATGCAGCTACGTTCTGTAACATTTCTGTCTTGGACCCTGTCACACATGGCATGCCAATGCCCGAATAGATGGGCCAGCAGCAGATGTCGGTAAAACACTTTTGGATGCCAGCCTGCCTATAAAATTCACCCTCTGCGCTGAGTGAGAGGAGATCCCTTATTTCATAATCTGTCCAGTTTCCAGCCAATCTTGAAAATGGCATGTTTGCAAACAAAAGAAGCTGCATTGATATTGTTATCAAATCACTCCAAAAGCACAAAAATCTTAGTTTTTTTTTTATCCCTTTTCCCTTCACACATGACCCCATGCAGGAAATGATCCGTAATATCCCTAGGATAGACTGCATGTGTGAAAGGGGCTATACACAAACACACACACACACACACTCACAGCTGTAAGTGCGATGAGTAGGTGGCCCACAGGAAGAGAGAGTGAAGTCAAGATAAAGCTAAGAGGTTTAAGTTGAACCTCAGATTACAACAGAGCTCTCTCTCTCTTCCTCTCTCTCCATCTTTCTCTCCCTCCCTAACTTTCTCTGTCCATCAACAGGTTTTTGTTGACGGCAGTTCAGCTACCAATCATGTAATATTTAGTTGTTTGTTTTGAATTGCGGTTGCATGCCACTGACTGGCTTGTTGCGATTACAGAGCCGCGAGTGTGACAAGGTGTGACAAGCGAGCGACGCCCGCGGCAGTGATGGTAGAGGTGGGGGTAACGGGAGCTGTAGTCCTAGTCCAGGTGATGCGTGTGTGAAGGTGTAGCGCTAGGAGACACCCCAAGGCTTTGCTACACACCAGTAAGCAGAACACACAATAGACTGTCCCCAGGGCAAGGGTACACACACACACACACACACGCACAAACTCAAACCCACGCACACAGACCAAAAAAACAATAGCCTGCTGATAAAGCTCTCATTAAACACAGCATCCTAGCAGAGGTTGTGGCGGTGGCTAGCCTTAACAGAACATTGAGTCTGCTGTCCCCTGATGGGGCGACCACGCGGACTTGAGGAGCTGCTCTTGTGTTCCCTGATGGTCACGAGGACTGGGAGGCTGAACACAGAACTGACGAAGGAGTAACTTACCGTCTGTTGGATGTCGGCAGGCCGTTTTATTCCCTCAGAGCCATACAAGAAGACACACTGACCGCCCGTGAGAGAGACACACACACCGGCGTTGGTTTGTTGGAGAGGCAGGTATCCTTGCTCGCCCACCCGCCTCTCTCTCTCTCTCTCTCTCTCTTTTGCTCTCTCACCATGCTGATTACGGTAGGCTAAATATGGCCCTGTGCTGAATACACTTAGTAGGGCAGATCAAAGCATTGATGTCAGCGGCCAGGGGGTGGGGCCTATGAGGCTACAGCTCAGGTGTCTTGAGAGTCGAGACAACCTGGGTCCGGTGTCTACACACACCTTGCCTCCCTAGGAGGTTCCCCAGAGCTCCATACAAACTGACTGAGAACCTGTGTGTGTGTGTGTGTGTGTGTGTGTGTGTGTGTGTGTGTGTGTGTGTGTGTGTGTGTGTGTGTGTGTGTGTGTGTGTGTGTGTGTGTGTGTGTGTGTGTGTGTGTGTGGACCTCCATAAAGATCCATCAGTGTGGATCAGCTTTCATAAAACAGAGGGTTTACACACAAACACACACACATACCTATCCCCTGGAAGTAGGGGCTGCCTACAGTAAGTACAGTGTAATAAAAGCACTGAAGAGCTCGCTGCTCCTCCAGCCCAGCAGAATGAGGGGGTAGCGGCAGAGATGATGGAACGGCTAGAGCCTCTTTCGTGTTCAGTTACTGAGCTCTAGCTTAGAGTGTCAGTGCTCTTTTAACAGCTACGGATTGGAGGACAGATACATATCTCTGCATGCCAGGACCGTCGGCAAAGAGGCTTGTTGTGTTAATGCAAATCCATTGGGCGAGCCACGCACACCGGGAATGTTTCTGAAAGACAATGAGTGTGTAGATCTGTACTAAACTGCTAGCTGCAAAGTTTGCTACCAACTGGAGAAGGATTTACTGAAAGACAGTAAAAACGACAGTGATGGACAGCAGTGAAAAGACAGTGGTTCTACTTGGAAGTTCCCAGGAGTGTAAAGCACTCAGTCAGTCTCCCCTGTTTCAGTCTTAATAAGTAACTCAGGCTACAGACCATGTGCAAGTCCTGCTAACCTGTAGGCTGGTAGGCTAACAGTTCTGCTAGCCTGTAGGCTGGCTAACAGATACGCTAGTGATGCATCGTGGTCTCTCGGCCCCATATTTGATATCACTCTGCTGTGTCTCACGTCCTTGATCCGAGGTCTGAAGCCCTTTATCGCTCTGGCCCTCTAGCGTTAGTGAGAGAATTCTCTCCATCTCTTTGTTTTTGCTATTCCATCACCAACATGGATGCTGTGAGACCCAGCGGAGTGATGTACAGTGAATGCGTGTGTGCTGCTCTGAGAGACTACAGTGGAGCGTAAATAATGATGCCGCACAATGCGGAAACGCAGAAAACTGAATGTTAAGCCCTCGTGTACTGCATCACCGCCTCCACCCAAAACACCATCAGCTACAACCGCTACACCCAGCTTCTAAATGTGTTCACTTTTCCACCCTTCCGGCAACAAAGTCCATGTAGCTTGTAGGCAGGGCTCAACTAGCATTGGACTTTAGCCTTTCCAACTCTGCTTCTAACATGTAATTTCCCTGTCACAGCATAGGTATTTACAGGTATACTACCGTAGCAAGTCTCTTCCTGAAAGGACTACATATTATAAGTCAAATTGTGCTTTTAGTATGACACATGAGATGACATCAGCCAAGTCCCCCTGCCTGGAGATGTTTTTATGGTTTCATTGGGGCTAACTGCCTACTACACAAAAGGTCATTAAAAGTTAATTATTTATACCAAAAGCCAGTCACATCGGCCAAACCTTTGGGGTAATCAACGTGTACCAATGTTCTCCTCATAAAATAGACAAATCATGAAGGACAGCAATGACCTCAGACATTACCCACAATGAAATGTGCCATCATATTCAAACCTGTTGTGTTATGTAGGGGTCACTGGGTACATAGTGATGCAGCTTTAAAAAAATACAGGAGAATCCAAAACCAGCGTTTTAACGTCTTGGGAATCTCCACCAAATGAATAAGAATCCAAAAAGCAAACTCATTATCCATGATGCAATGCGTCTCTAACACATCTTCCCCGGTTCTGACATGACATCATGTGAAGCAGTCGACCGTAGCTGTTCAAATGTTACGCAAACAAATGCATTGACAAGCTCTTCGGATTACAAGAAATATATAACAAGGGTCACTGAAACGTTCCTGCAAACTCTTAGACTGTGGATACACCAGCTGTTTATTTTGATGAGGGTGATGGTACATCCATTTGGGAACACCGCAGCCTCCAGAAGTGGTGCGCAGTTGGGGTACCAGTAGGTCCCAGTTGGGGTACCAGTAGGTACCAGTTGGGGTTCCAGTTGGGGTCCCAATAGGTACCAGTGGGTACATTACAGAAGAGTTCAACTAGACCCTATAGTAGTTCAAACATTCTGCAGGTCTGTCGGTTACCCCAGCAACAAACATCGTTCATGTTACCAATGGTTACCAGGGATATCCTTGCCCTATTGGTCTCCATAAAAAAGCACTGCCTACAGGCTATACAATGTGTATGACAACTTTTGGTTTCTTATTTATGTTGACTGCATTGACCTTTGCAACCTTGTTTACGTGACAGCACCCTAAAATTGCTTTGTTGTACTCCATTATACCCAGCCCTCTGTTCTTCTGGGAGACACCTAAAACCACAGTCTTTCACTGTTGGCCAGCACAATGCCAGCAGTTATGAATGGACCCGGGTGAGGGAGGCATGGTTAACATTACCGATATTAATCTATGGTGACAATAGATGACCTGGAAAACACACACACACACACACACACACACACACACACACACATCTCAACGGTGAACTGCGTCTTATAATCACAGTTCAACCTGTGATAATTGTTACACATTTGTCTTCAATATCAACTTTAAAAAAGATAACATGTCGACATGGGTTTTGCTGGGGGTGGAAGAGAGAAGCCAATATAAACACGAGACGTTCCCACGCTGGTGCTCTCTGAAACTGTTGCACGGTCACCAACCGGTTCGTTGGAAGAAAAGACTCAAAATAAACCCTTAATCTCCGGTTTCATGTCAGAGTTGTGTGTGAGGTAGGCCTTCGAGACAAAACACAATGGCCAGGGCATTACCTCTGTAACTTGACTCGTCCTCCTACCTTGTATACATATATTTAGACCAACCTCAGTGTCCGCCAGCAGCTTTAGAGCGCATATCCTCTAGTCCGGTGTGTTGTTTGGCGGACTACCTCCCTTGGTCTTGCCTCCGTTGCAACCGCCCGCTGTGGCTGTCACTTCAAAGGTTGTCCAAAATGCAAAGTATGACCCTGGCGATAAGGGTTTCCTCCGTTTCCAACGACGGCTCGGTTCAACGCGGGGACAAATGCGCGACTTGCCTGAAAGTTGTTGCAGGTTCCCAGGACAACTCGCAGGAGGGATCGGGGGAGGGATCTCAGTTGACGCGCTCATGTGAGAGGTGTTTAAATCGCCCTTGGCACGCGAAGCACCCATTCCTTTGAGACCGGGTCCACCTTTCACTCGTCACGGCACTGACATAAATGAGCATGTGGTCAAATTGGTAAATTTCTAAATGATGTGTGTAGTGACTTGCTTCGTCGGTGTGGATTTGGATACACGTGTTTGGCTATACGGCCTGGTTGTCGGAGTTGGATGCTGTTTAAATGCCTCTAGACAGGCTTTGCGTTCCGTGAAATGAAGAGTTTACGTTCTCTCTTCAATTCGTGATGTTCCTGCTGATTTGGACTGCCCTCTAGCGGCAGAATGGGCTCACTGCAACGGTCTCAACCCGAGTCTATTTTATTTGTATTCATATATAAAGAAGAGTGGATCGTTTTGTGGACATTGTCCCCAGTGATGTTGGCTTATATGGAGACTATAACTGCCTTTATTTGCACATGTCCCCGACAGGAATATTCCCGTAAAGTGAATAGGGGTTGCGGCCATATAACCGACGCAGGCCTCCTAATGAAACAGAGAGTTGTCTGTTGCCCAACAGAGCTGTGTGCAGAGCTCCGTGTTGCTCTGGTGCAAGTAACAATGGAAGTCGTTTTGCATTGTTTATCAAGCACTCCGGCAACCCTCCAAGGTGATTTAATTAACTCTGTCTCAGACTGGCATGGCGGCCATCTCTTTTGCAGCGTAACTTTGCAATTTTGTTTGGCAATTCGAGTACACTTATGTGATAATAGCCGACATTATGCCGTATAATTCATATAAGTAGGTGTTGTTAGTGGCTGGCTCCCACCCCAAAATAGCTGGCAGATTTGGTTGTGTGTGTGTGTGTGTGTGTGTGTGTGTGTGTGTGTGTGTGTGTGTGTGTGTGTGTGTGTGTGTGTGTGTGTGTGTGTGTGTGTGTGTGTGTGTGTGTGTGGAGATGAAGACGTGCGTATAGCTACTTTACCTGACCTGTAAAATAGCACTGCTTAATACTCGCACAGTGTGAACTAAACGCAATAGAAAGTTGGCTATATCTATTCAATAACAGAAGGTTTAAAGTATGTTGTTACCATTTTACGGATAAAGAGAGAAAAGACAGTGGGCAGCCTTCTTTTATTTACTGGACACCCCATCGATAGCCCCAGGACACCGTATAGGATATAGGAATTATTCTGACATGCAGGCCTATATTCTAATTGCTTTGACTCTCAGAGTCAAGCTTGTGAACAAACCAAATATAGCCTATCAACGCACGTCTTTTTGGTTATCATAATAACCTAAATCACATAAAACATACATAATGCATAGGCGACATAAAAGAAAATAACATTATAACAAAATGTTCTAACTCTTGAGAAAAATATCCTTTACTATTTGGGTGATCTGAAGATTGCTTTCTGAAGGAAATAATTGCTGAGGTAAATAGATTAAACACGTTGAAGTTTACTTCCGACTTTAGGAAAAGCCGACGTTAAATTCCGTAGAAAGTCACAGAACCAATAATGTCCACTAGGTGTCAATGTTGGTCCTACAGGTCTTTCGAGTAATGGGATGAACGATCTACCTAAAGGCATTTCAAGTGTGTGTGTGTGTGTGTGTGTGTGTGTGTGTGTGTGTGTGTGTGTGTGTGTGTGTGTGTGTGTGTGTGTGTGTGTGTGCGTGTGCATGTTTGTGTGCGAGAGAGAGAGAGAGATTATGACATGCAAACTGCAGTTGCATCTCCATTATACAGAAAGGGGATTTGACCAATACACAACGTCTGTGCAACCCACCTTGATCCACCTTGAGAGAGAGAGAGAGAGAGAGAGAGAGAGAGAGAGAGGAGAGAGAGAGAGAGAGAGAGAGAGAGAGAGAGAGAGAGAGAGAGAGAGAGAGCGAGAGAGAGAGACACCACATGCGAGTTCATGCGTGTGCTCTGTTCAATCCGAATTCGGGATTATTAGTCTGGACTGGATTGGAATGGTCAGGATGCCGCCATCCTATTGGTGGATGAGACACTGAATGGTTGTTTGGGGAGCTAGGGCCTGGGAGGCGGGGTGTACAGGAGAACACAGAAGTGTATGATGTCTAAATTTAGCCAATGGCTCTGCTGGGAGGGTGGAGCTAATCCTCTTTACACTGGTATTATCTGGCCGAGGGATTAGGGAGCTTTGCCTCTATGCAGGACATCTACTCTCCACCCTGATGTCCTGGACCGTACCATGTCACACCGCAGGGTGTGGACAGGTGGCTTCTGGGTAATGGAGAGAGAGAGTAAGTTATATAGGTAAATTCAGACCAATAACGAATGAATGGTGCCTGTGGTTAGGGCGAAAGGTTCTGGGTTTGATCCCCAATGTCCGCAGCTTACCTGTAGGCATCCTGGAGCAGTATGCCCACTATCCCATACCTGCTCCTTATTGCCATGTATCTGAACTGTAATTCACTTTTGGATAAAGGTGTCCCATAAAAATTTATTTTCAAACAATTTATAACAAATATAGGTGTTCTGCACCTGTGGGATTGTCGTTTCAAAACCTGGGGGGTGTCGTTGGATTTGCTTCAGGGAACTCAGTCTACTCATAACGAACCTAGAAGAAATTAAGACAAGCAGACCAGATGTTGGACCTGCTGCATTCTGATCTGTCCAGACCAGTTCTCCCCTCATGACCCCGGCTGCAGTCAGGAGCAACAGTGACCTGACTAGGATGCTGCCTCGTGGCCAATTATTGACCTCAACATTTTCTCTTTCCATATGAAATGCGGCCTGTGGTGCAGCATTTCATGTTCATAATAATCACTAATTTGCTGTTATGAAAATGTGTTGCTTATATTTCTGCACAAAATATCTGCTGGGGCTTGGACACAAAAGTACCACCACAGGGGGGAAACGGCATGAACCCCTGACCTAGACCACCCAGGTCCACCTCAACCCGCCCAGAACACCAAAGGAAGCAGTCATCAGTAGAGCCCGTTGCTCTGCCTGGATGGACCGTACTATTAGGTTATGTAGCATAGGGGTGGTTCATATAGTGAAGTTGGAGTCCTAATCCGTGCCAGGCTGACAGCTCGGCCTAGCTCCAGTAATATGAAGGCTGTACCATCTGATAGGACATATACCATCTGAAAGGAATATCTCTCATCTCATCGTTACCTCAAACAGTTTTTATTTTAGGTTGGAACGGAGTGTCAATTCTGGTAAGACTTCCTGCTCTTCCCTTGGTATTTCCATGTGTTTAAGGAAGTAAGGATGTGTGTGATGAGTTGTATGTTGTCCAGATTTAAGATAAAGATAAAACTGTCAAAAGGAAAGTACAGTAACAGTTGTAACAGTTGAAACAGTAACTTTTGGAAGACAATGGACGAGATGACTTTCAATAGATAAATTGTGGGATTATTAGTTTTTAACATTTTTCATCATTGCATTGGGAAAGCAGTCAATATCTATTATCATTATCGATGCACAGCTGAATTTACTTTTAATTCAGAGGTTTACAATGACCAATACTAACAAATACAGTTTATACATTTAAATAAACATTTTCAAGCAGTTAATACATAGCATTAAATAACCTATTCAATAAACATTGCTTTGCACAAACCACAGAGTGTGATGCCGTAAGTCCTCAAATAATTTTCTCTGAGATACTCTCTGATCTTTAGTGTTAGCTGGTCTGTTTCAGGCAAGGACCACGTCCACAATGCCGTTAAACAATACTGTGCAGAAATGCTCAGCAAAATACATTAGACCACAGGATTAAAATTTGATTACATAATAGTATATCAATAACTAATATTAAACATTTGGGTTGTGCAGAGGCGGACTGCCATTTGACTGGCTGGCAGAAGGTCATGTGACAAGGTCTCTGTGACCTCTGTCGGCGGTCATGGGGATTAAGGTGAACTCAGCTCAGGCCTGTCACACACACACACACACACACACACACACACACACACACACACACACACACACACACACACTTACAAACGCATATGCATGCACACATGCACATGTACATGCAAGCGCAAGAATGCACACATGCAGACACACGCACACAAACACATTCAATATGATCCATTCAGGTATCAAGGTAAACAGAAGGAGTCAAACTATTGATGCCTTGCTCAATCATTCAGTGTAAGGAAGATGTGGCTCCAGATCAAACACTCATCATGGTTCCATGATTACCTTGGCGATGGAGATGATGATTGGTAGTTAAGCAGGCTTTTGGTTTGCTATTTCTTGTTTCTATATTGTAGCACTTGTAGCGCTTATTTGATACATTTTATGAACTTGAATGATTCTTTCACTTTTTGGGTTAAATCTTCATTGTTGAATGCACTTGTAGTCACTTTGGACCAAACCGTCAGCTGAATAAATGTAATGTACTGAAGGGGCAACAGTCTCATGTGTCATGAGTCAACGGTGACGTGACCAATCAGGGGCAGCCCTGATGATGGCATAATATTCACCATAAACCCAAACCTAGCAGAGAGGGAGAGATTGAGTTATTATTATTATTATGTAAGCCACAGCTGTGCTGGACTGGGGCAGTGAAGGACAATACTCTCTCTCTCTCTCTCTCTCTCTCTCTCTCTCTCTCTCTCTCTCTCTCTTTCTCTCTCTTTCTCTCTTTCTGTAATTAATTCCTAGTCCATGGTTCAGAGGGCACCTCACTCTACACCTGCCCCTACACATCATGCTACATGATATGAAGGGGCGCATTAGGCTGCGCTGTGCTGCGCTATGTCACTTCATATCATAATATGACATCATGATATTCTGGTGTGATTGAGAACCAGTAAGTGATTTCAACAATTGTGTCCAAACTCAATAATCCTTTCTGTACCCACCACAGTCAGCTCCCTCTGTGAAAATCTCTGCACACACACACACACACACACACACACACACACACACACACACACACACACACACACACACACACACACACACACACACACACACACACACACACACACACACACACACACACACAGGACCAGCAATAAAAATTCCCTAAGCGGGATTAAATCATCGCACCCATCGTCATAACGACAAGATGTGTGGATAACGGAGAGGACTCAGAGATGTCTGTCTGTCCATCTGTCTTTCTGTCTGTCTGTCTGTCTGTCTGTCTGTCTGTCTGTCTGTTTTTCTGTCTGTCTGTCCATCTGCCAGTCTGTCTGTATGTCTGTCTGTCATATCATTATGTCAGAGAAAGGGTAGAGGTTAGGGCATCCCGCCCAAAGATGCCTACAGGTAGACTGCAGACAGTGGGGTTGGAACCCAGAACCTTTCGGTAGGGAGTCAAAAAACCATAAGCACTAGAAAATCTTAACCCAAGGGTTGATCATACATCTGAAATGTCTGTCTTAGTTAGTTATTTAGAGTAAGTTGGTTAGTAAAGGAGCTGGTTAGTATACAGTATCTGTGACTACAATACCACTGTACCACCAGTGGTACAGTGTAGAACAGCGCAAAAGCATACTTAAAGTCTTGAGTACGTGTCTCTCCTCTATCATCATTCTGTCTCTTCTCCATCATCCCTCCATCCTTCTTTCTCTTCTCTATCATCCCTCCATCATTCTGTCTCTTCTCTATAATCCCTCCATAATTCTGTCTCTCCTCTATCACCCCTCCATCATTCTGTCTTTCCTCTACCATCCCTCCATCATTCTGTATTTCCTGTACAATCCCTCCATCATTCCATCTCTTCTCTATCATCCCTCCATCATTCTGTCCTTTTTTGATCATCCCGTCTATCGTTGTGTCTTGTCTAGATCATTCCTCTATACTTCTGAAGTTGAAGTGAGCATCAAGAACAGCGTTGACTGTTTTCCTGAAGTCTGTAGTCCTGTAGTATATACGTGTGCTGAGGTTTGCCTCTACTTTCACCACTGAATTGCAAAAACGTACACGCCGTTTTTATTCACCCAAGCTGTACCTCACTATGGCCAAACTTGGTTGCCCAAGGTAACCTGACCTCATCAGTGACCAGTGTCTCTCCCTGTGTTTCAGACCCAGCATGTCGTTCTGCGTTCCCCAGGACAGTTAAGGCTCTTCTGCTGCAGCTGTTGAGGTGACCACCTGCTGACCGTCGCCCCCCCTCCCCGCCCCACATTGTAACCCAGACTAGTGACCACAGCCTTCCTCGTCGCCCCTGAACCCCCCAGAGAGAGACCGAGAGAGTAGAGCCACGCCTGCGGAGGAGTATGACATTATAGCCTCCACCTGAAGCATCTTCCGTGCACAACGAGCCAGGGGCCGCTAGCCGACACCCCCAAAACATGGAGGACCCGTACCAGAACAACGTGACCCAGCAGCAGGGGGGAGATGGAGGACAGTACACCTACACCCAGGATGGCAGCGGGCCGGACGGCTACCCCTACCAGACGGACTTCCCCCCGCGGGAGCAGGACGATGCGGCCAGCGACGCCACCGAGGGCCACGATGAGGGGGAGCAGATGTACGAGGGGGAGTACCAGGGCATCCCCCACCCCGACGAGATCAAGGAGGCGCGCCGCGCCGCGCGCATGGAGGCCCGGAGGAAGGCGCGCCAGGCCGCGCAGCAGGAGGATGAGGACGACCTGCCGGACCAGTACGAGAACATCATGGAGGACTGCGGCCACGGGCGCTTCCAGTGGACGCTGTTCGCCGTGCTGGGCCTGGCGCTGATGGCGGACGGCGTGGACAGTTTCGTGGTGGGCTTCGTGTTGCCCAGCGCTGAGAAGGACATGTGCATCTCCAACGCTGACAAGGGCATGCTGGGTAAGTGGGCAGCAACAAGGGGAAAGGTTACTGTTATGGATTTGCATTAAATTGAGTGTTTTGTCCTGCCTTGCTTACTGTAGATAGGGGCGCACTATAATATATATAATAATAACATATAATGTTAACACTTTACAATAAGAGTACACTAATTAACCATTAATTAACATTAGTTAATGCACTGATGAGCATTCACTCACAATTAACTAACAGTTAATTAGTAGTTAACTAATGGTCTATTTTCTATTAATATGAATCAATCGATATCAATCAATGTACCCTTATTGTGAAGTAAAAGTCTGTCTATGCTCAGGTTTATACATTAACACAATACAAGTAATGCAAATACACAACAATTAGAGTCATAAGGAGTTATTCATGTACAGCCTCTCATATACAGTTTACACTATCATAATCCTTTGTCTTCAGTCTCACATGATTTGTAAGACTTTTTTTCAAATGCATGCATGAAGAATGGCATCATTGCAGTAGAAAACATTCACACAGGTCGGGTCTTCTGATGTTGTGGGCAGGGGGGTGGGGGTGGGGTTAGGGTGTCTGTATGGAAATTGTTTTCAAGAGGGTGCTGTAATAGGGTGCTACTTGGGGCTGCTGTAATAGGCCTACTCTGCCTGGTTGACATCGCAGATGCCTGGTAGAACTGTTGAGGTGAAGACAGACCTTCCCGTCACGGAAGTTAGAAAGCATTCATGTCATGAATGTTTGATATGCTGGACAATTATTACTGTGAGTGTTGCCAGAGGACAGATGAGGAGGAAAAAAACACAACCAGAGACATTTCGGTTTTCTTTTGGATGCTGTATAAACATTTGTGAATTTGAATGACCCAAGCTTGACTAAAATAGCGGAATAAGTGGAGACATTGATTGCATGCGTCACTTGAAGCACAATAAGATAATAGATAGATAGATAGATAGATAGATAGATAGATAGATAGATAGATAGATAGATAGATAGACAGACAGACAGACAGACAGACAGACAGACAGACAGACAGACAGACAGACAGACAGACAGACAGACAGACAGACAGACAGACAGACAGACAGACAGACAGACAGACAGACAGACAGACAGACAGACAGACAGACAGACAGATAGATAGATAGATAGATAGATAGATAGATAGATAGATAGATAGATAGATAGATAGATAGATAGATAGATAGATAGATAGATAGAGAGATAGAGAGATAAAAAGACAAGATACAAGACTTCAAGCTTTAAGCACTAAACACTCCTGTGAGTGTGTAAGCATCTACTACTGTGTGTGTGTGTGTGTGTGTGTGTGTGTGTGTGTGTGTGTGTGTGTGTGTGTGTGTGTGTGTGTGTGTGTGTGTGTGTGTATGTGTGTGTGGTCCTGTAATCTCCAGTAAGGGGCAGAGCTGTGTTAAGAAGCTTATTCTCTGCATAGTAAACTATAGAGCAGGACAGTCTGCTGGCTGATTGCCTGCAAGACAGACTGCTGCTGGTTCAACTCCTGTCTGACAGCAGTAGGCCTGGACACTGACCTTAGAATAATCTGTTATAAGATATACAGAATCTGTGTTGCATCACTAAGTCACATTAAATGAACGAGGCAGTGAATGTAGGGACCGAACCATTATCGTAGTTACCTCACTCGATGATACAAAGTGTTCTTGTATCTTGATTTAATTTAGTGTACTTTAGTTCATCTAACTTGTCTGTTTAACCAGAATGTTAAGTCTTTTTAATTTAATTTGTGAAAAATGTGACTCATCTAATCGTACTGGGAGCTGCTCATGTGTCTTGTCCTTGTTAGTTTAAGCCAGGGCTGGGTTGGCCCCTTATTGGGGCGACACAACTGCTACTGATCTTCAGAGATGACACCTTGTGGGTGGTGTAGGATGGGGGTGGGGTTTTTTGTGTGAGTGAGCAGTCTTTAGAGTTATGACAGGCAAGTCTGTGGTGACTCAATATTTATGTATGTATGTGTGTGTGTGTGTGTGTGTGTGTGTGTGTGTGTGTGTGTGTGTGTGTGTGTGTGTGCATGTGTGTGTGTGCCTGTGTGTGTGTGTGTGTGTGTGTGTGTGTGTGTGCATGTGTGTGTGTGCCTGTGTGTGTGTGTGTGTGTGTGTGTGTGTGTTATGCAGGTCTGCTGGTGTACGTGTCCATGCTGGCGGGGGCGCTGGTGTGGGGAGGTCTGAGTGACAAGCTGGGCCGCAGGAAGTGTCTGATTTACGTCCTGAGCATCGACATCATCTTCAGCTTCCTGTCCTGCTTCGCCCAGGGTTATGGCTTCTTCCTGTTCTTCAGGTTCTGCTCCGGCTTCGGGTGAGATGATTGACGGATGATATAGAAGAGACAGAGTAAGACAGAATGAGGGAAGGATGATAGAATGATGGAGGGATGAAAATGGAATGGTATGATGATGGAGGGATGATAGAGAAGAGACAGAATGATGGAGGGATTACATAATGATGGTTATATGGTACAGAACACCTTATGTTCCTCTCACCCAGGATTGGAGGGTCCATCCCCATCGTGTACACCTACTTCACAGAGTTCCTCCAGATAGAGAAGCGAGGAGAACATCTGAGCTGGCTCTGCATGTTCTGGATGTTGGGGGGACTGTACGCATCCTTCACAGCATGGGGCATCATCCCCCACTACGGTAACAAAACACACACGCACACACACACACACACACACACACACACACACACACACACACACACACACCAGCCCTAGACCTGCTGGGGTAATGGTCTGGTCTGTTCTGTGTTGGATCTAGTCTGGCAATGGTCTGGTCTGCGTCTGTGTTTTGTCTGGTCTGATAATGGTCTAATCTGGGTGTGGGCCAGGTCTTGTCTGTTAATGGTCTGGTCTGGGTGGCACTTGGTTTGGTCTGTTAATGGTCTGGAATCTGTGTTGGATAAGTTTGGTCTGGTTTTGGTCTGGTCTGAGGTGTCGGCTGGGTCTTGTCTGGTAATAGTCTGGTCTGGGTGTGGGCTGGATGTGGTCTGGTGTTGTTCTGGTCTGGTCTGGGTGTGTGTTGGGTCTCAGTCTGATCTAGTAATGGTCTGGTTTGGTCTGTTTTGGGTCTGCTGGTTTTAGGCTGGGGTTTTGCCATCGGTACTGAGGTCCAGTTCCACGGCTGGAGGGCGTTCATCCTGGTGTGTACCTTCCCAGCCCTTGCTGCCCTTGTGGGGGTGGTCTTCATGCCAGAGAGCCCCCGCTTTCTACTGGAGGTACACACACATTTACACACATACACACACACACACACACAAACCTCTTCATTTGGCTTCATATTATTAGCTGTTGTGTCAATGTTGTTTGTGTGTGTGTGTGTGTGTGTGTGTGTGTGTGTGTGTGTGTGTGTGTGTGTGTGTGTGTGTGTGTGTGTGTGTGACAGAACGCCAGACACGACGAGGCCTGGATGATCCTGAGGCAGGTCCACGACACCAACTGGAAGGCTAAAGGAGAACCAGAGAGGGTCTTCACTGTGAGTCCCCACAAAGATAAAACATTCAGTACAAACGTCTCTTGATTTGGATTTTGACGTCTTTGAGATGGACTCCCATCCAAATGTTGGGGGTCCCAATGTCAGCCTATCTGTAGACACGAGCAAGCTGGATAACTAGCTATATAAGTCTAAGTAGCTATAGCTAACTTGTTAGCGAACTACTGGTTTGACCTATAACCTCTTTCTCTGGTGTGAAGGTTACAGGAAGTTCTAGCTACCTATTTAGATAACTAGCTAAAGGAGCTAAAGCTAACCAGCTAGTGAACCCTACTACGGACTACTGGTTGGTCCTTTAACCTCTCTCCCTGGTGTGAAGGTGACCAACATCAAAACGCCACAGACCCAGGAGGATGAGTTTATTGAGATCCAGAGCGAGACTGGAACCGCCTTCCAGCGCTGGACGGTCAGACACACCACCTTACTCCAACAGGTCAGATTGTCATCCAAGCACAGCACACAATGTTGCATGCCTGTGCATTATAATTACATAAATCTGCATTATAGGCATGCAGGCATACTACAGAGTCATGTGATTACTAACATATTTCTGCCTGTCCATCTGTCTGTCTGTGTGTGTCTCTCTCTGTCTGTCTGTCTGCCTGTGTCTCTCAATCTCTTTCTCTCTCTCCCACTCTCTCTCTTTCTCTCTCTCTGTCTGTCTGACTGTCTGTCTGATTTCCAGGTGATGTCTAACATCATGTCTCTCTCGGCTGCAGAGCTCAGGCTGCAGGGTCTCTTCCTCGTTATCGTCTGGTTCTGTCTGGCGTTTAGGTGAGCAGCATGGAAGTATAGTAAAATATATTGAATGATATATATATATGGGATAGGAGTTGTTTTGATGTTGTATTCCCAGCTGCAAGGGTCTGGGTTCCAACCATAATGTCTGCAGTCTACCCTAATAGCGTTGTTGTATGTTAAATACTGAATTGTTGAACAGCTACATACATGTATGACAATTATTAAATTAATAGTTGTTCATACATCTATAACTGTGTAGTGTTGTTGCTTTGACTAAAACTGTTTGCTGGATGACACTAAATATTATGTGTGCATTGTGTGTGTGTGTGTGTGTGTGTGTGTGTGTGTATGTATGTATTGTGTGTGTGTGTGTGTGTGTGTGTGTGTGTATGTGTGTGTATTCTGTGTGTGTGTGTGTGTGTGTGTGTGGGTGTGTTAGCTACCATGGGCTAGGTGTGTGGTTCCCAGACATGATCAAGTACATGCAGTACGAAGAGTATGAGGCCAAGGTACGAGTGTTCCACAGAGAACGCGTGGAACGCTTCCACTTCAACTTCTCTCTGGTAAACCAGATCCACCGCGAGGGAGAGTACATCCATGACAGGTAGGTGGACCCCAAACCCTCCAGACCCCCCAGACCCCCAGACCCCCAGATGCCCAGATCCCCCAGACCCCTAACCCCCCCAGTCCCAGACCCCCCAGACCCCAAGGCCTCCAGACCCCAGACCCCAAGGCCTCCAGACCCCAGACCCCCAGACCTGAGCCCTGCTACACACCACTGACGCCTATTGTAGAACATGAGATACGATAAGGCTGTGACATGATAAGGTGTCACAGCAGAAAGAACAGGACAATAGTAAAAATGAAAAGAAAAAAAAGTACTTTCTACTACAGCTATGTACTCCACTTGGTCCACTTATATTTAAGTCATTAGGTTATTCGTTGTAGCATGTGACTTGTGTCACTGAAAGCTGCTGGGTTATGTTGCATCTCTGTGCAGGTTTGAGGACATCGAGATGAAGTCGGTGAAGTTCGAGCACTCACTGTTTGAGAACTGTTACTTTGAGGACATCAGGTCTACCAACACCTTTTTTGAGAACTGCACCCTGAAAAACACTGTTTTCTACAACACAGGTAGGCCGATCTGGGGTTATGTAGGGCCAAGATCAGGGTTTAGGTTAGAGCTCATGAGCTGAGTTCTCAACTTCTTCAATCTTCAATCTGCTTCCACATCGTTTTAATCCAACCAACGTCTGTTATATCAATGTCCCGGTGATGTCACTGCCACACTACACTAAGTGATTTGTGATTTAATTATGATTCATTAAGCAATCTTTTTGTATACACACAAAGGATGGGTTGTAAGCTAAAACGTTTCATCAAATCAATAGCTTATGAAGTCACTTATCTCCTGCGACGCAATATACATATGAGGCGACCGCAAGTGGGGTCCTGCCCCCCAGGTTGGGAAACACTGCTGTGAGGGGACTGAGGTAACAGTGTGTGAACCTGCGCTCTGCTTCTCCTGTGTTCGCCAGATCTGTGGGAGGAGAAGTTCAAGGACTGCCGCATGGAGAACACCACCTTCCTGCACCCCAAGAAGGGCTGCCATCTTAACTTCCAGGAGGAGAACGACATCGTCATCTACTTGGTCAGCTTCCTGGGTAGCCTCGCCGTGTTGCCTGGCAACATCTTATCTGCGCTCTTCATGGATAAGATAGGAAGGATCAAAATCATTGGTTCGTCCGTCTGTCAATCAATACATCTATCTATCTATCTATCTATCTATCTATCTATCTATCTATCTATCTATCTATCTATCTATCTATCACTATACAGTATATCATTACATCTATCACTCTATTCATCAATCTATCTATCTATCTATCACTCTATCTATCACTCTATATATCATTAAACATATATCTTTATCTTTCTATCTATCTATCTGTGTTGGTCTGTCTGTCTTTCTGTCTGACAATTTAATATAAAATGATGTAATTTAACCCAATGTAATGTAATGTAATGTAATCAAATGCAATGCACATGTTATGTAATCCAACCTAATTTAATATAATGTAATGTAATCCAACCTAATTAAACAGACAATTATGTTATGTACTGTAATGTTATGTTCTATAACCTAATGTTATGTAATGTCCTTTAATGGAACCTAATGTAATGTAATGTAACCTAATGTAGTGTACTGTAATGTTATGTATTTTAAATTATTGTGATGTAATGTAGTGAAATGTTACGTAATCTAATATGTGCTGTGCTGTTCCAGGAGGCTCTATGCTGGGCTCGTCGGCCTGCAGCTTCCTGCTGCTGCTGAGCTTCAGCCAGGGGGCGGTGATCTGCTGGCAGTGCCTCTTCTACGCCGTCAGCGTGGCTGCCTGGAACGGCCTGCAAGTCATCTCTGTGGAGATCTACCCCTCCGCTAAACGGTAGGGTCTCAACCCCATAACCCTCTGGTCTTAACCCCTTAGCCCTCTGATTATTAGTAGGGTCTCAACCCCATAACCCTCTGATAAACTATAGGGTCTCAACCTCATCACCATCTGATAAACAGTAGGGTCTCAACCTCATAACCCTCTGATAAACAGTAAGGTTTCAAAGCCATAACTCTCTGATAAACGGTAAAAACGCACACACACACACACACACACACACACACACACACACACACACACACACACACACACACACACACACACACATACACACAAACACACACAAACACACACATATGCAAGGCAAACAGTACTGGGTTCAAAGTTACCACAACACTTCTCTTCATCTTGTTTAAATAAAATAATATTTATAGTCTTCAGCGAAACAACAATGAAAAGACAAACTTGACTTAAAAAACGTTGTGTGTGTGTGTGTGTCTCTCTCTCTGCAGAGGAACGGCGTTCGGCATCCTGAACGCTGTGTGCAAGTTTGCCGCCATCATCGGCAGCTTCATCTTTGCCTCCTTCATCGGCATCACCAGGATCATCCCCATCTTCCTGGCCATCGCTGCGCTGGCATGCGGCGGCCTGCTGGCGCTCAAGCTGCCCGAGACCCGCGAGAAGGTGCTGTCCTGAACCGCCAAAGCCCCGCTGGGAGGCCAGCCCACCGCCCACCTCCACCTTACCACCCCCACTCACTCACCCAGCCCCTCATGAAGACAGATTCACGTGTGTGTGTGTGTGTGTGTGTGTGTGTGTGTGTGTGTGTGTGTGTGTGTGTGTGTGTGTCAACAAAGATTCAGCGGATGAGGAGAGGATAGGGTAGTCATGGTGATTTGATCGTCCAGCATCCACCTTCGAACTCTGCGATGACATGAGTTTTATCAAACCACTGTACAGACACATGCTCAGATACACTAACACATACACACACACAAACACACACACACACACACACACACACACACACACACAAACACACTCACACACACATACATAGCTAGTGACTTCCTGATGTCTGAGGCCTGTGTAGGAGTAAGGTTTAATATGAAGGTTTAAAGAAGAGCTTTAAAAGGGTCAAGTAGTTTCTGTTGTTGTGCATTATTGTTTGATGAGGAGGAGGCTGTTTCATCCTCGTCATCCTTGTCCAGACATAGCCTCTCAGCGTTTTTGGACACAGCTGATGAACTGATGGATATATTGATCTATTGATCTGTTCTGTTACATCTCTTTCAGAATCCATGATTGATCCTCTATCATGTGTTTGTCTTCTCACCTTCTCTTCTCAAATGATTACCTCACCTGCTAGCGTCTCTATCTCAACAATGTTCCCTAGATCCTCCTCCTTCTGCTCCCCTCCTCCTTCTACTCCTCCTCTTCCTGCTCCCCTCCTCCTCCTCCTCCTCCTCTTCTTGCTCCTGCTCCTCCTCCTGCTCCCCTTCTCCTCCACATCCTGCCCCTCCTCCTCCTCCTGCTCCTCCATATCCACCTTCTCCTCTGGTCTAAACATGCCGTGACAACATGTACTAACACAAATGTGTTCTGTTCATTTGTTAATTACTTTCTTGCTGTATGTTTGTATTATGATATTTTTTGGAATGATGTCTATGTTTGAGATTAGATATTTTGATATTTTGCTCTCTTTTTGACGTTGTGGTGAGGAGCAGCGCTAGCAGCGTTTGCGGCCACGCTGCTTTTCTTACAACATAGATCCACATTTCTAAGGAGCATGTTACTTTCTGCGCTGACCAGCCTGTGTGTGTGTGAATGTGTGTGTGTGCATGTGTGTGTGTGTGCGTGTTTGAGAGAGAGAGACAGCGAGCAACAGTGTATGTATGTTAATGTGCTCATATGCTTGTGTGTGTGTGTGTGTGTGTGTGTGTGTGTGTGTGTGTGTGTGTGTGTGTGTGTGTGTGTGTGTGTGTGTGAGAGAGAGAGAGACAGAGACAGTGAGCAAGAGTGTGTGAATGCATTAATGTTGTGTGTGTCTGTGTGTGTGGTTGTGTGCGTGTGTGCGCTTTGCGGCTGTTATCTATTGTCTGTGAACATAGCCCTGTAGTGTTTTCGTGTTGCTGTCGGGACGTAGCAGCGTATGTTTGTGTGTGTGTTAGCTCTACGTATCTCATAAAGACTCTTCAGCTCTCTTGATGGGAGGGGATGTATGAACATGGTTGTCTCTCCAACACAAGCAAACCATTTCAAAATAAAAGCCCTGAACAACACTGATGTAGAAATCTGGTCTTCCGCCCCTTAGGTTAGCAAGGTTCAGCTCTTCACCACGCTGAAGAACACATCCACTCTGTTTTGTTTTGTGACGTTGAAAAAAATTAATAAACACGTGAATGTATTCAGGAGTCTTACATCTTTATTTGGTGTGAGTGTGAGTGTGAGTGTGTGTGTGTGTGTGTGTGTGTGTGTGTGTGTGTGTGTGTGTGTGTGTTTGTGAGAAAGAGATAGAGAGTATGTGTGTTTGTGTGTTTGTGTGTTTGTGTGTTTGTGAGAGAGAGATAGAGAGAGTATGTGTGTTTGTGTGTGTTTGTGTGTTTGTGTGTATGTGTGTGTGTGGTTGGCGGCAGACAGGTGTGAGCACTGTAATGTGGCGTGTGTGTGTGCTTGTGTGTGAGTAGTGTAATTTGTGTGTGTTTACTCTATCTGGGGTGTGAAACAGAGCTGCTTGTGCCATCATGGGTCGCGACCCCACAACACAACGGAACACCTCCACCCGCACCGACTCATCACCCCTCACCTTGTTGTCCTTGTACTGGTCTTAGCCTAGCCTAGCCTAGCCTAGCCTAGCCTAGCATAGCCTAGCGTACAGGCTCCAGAGTTCCTTGCAGAGTTCCCAGGCTTGTTCTGGAAGTTGTAGCCCCCTCAGCAGAACAGGCTGGCGGCCATGTATTCACACCTAGACAGCAGAATGTCTTGGTCAGCCAAACCCAGCCACAACCAGCCTCTCAGTCCCCCACGTCTTCAAGTCCTTCAGTAACCCTGGAGGAACACGCTGCAGCAGACTGTAGCCCACTCAGAAGACTCCTGGTAGCCTACCACAGCACAGAAGTGCCAGATGAACAGCACTCAAATACACCCATGTTCATTTACTACACCTGAACTCATATGTAGAATACACCTGTGTTTTACTATTTGTTGTTCCTGGCTTTATCAGTTTAATATTATTGTAACTTTAATATAACTGACTTTATTACTTTAATAAAGTCTACCTGATATCGGCTTCATATTTTAATATGTTTTATACCAGATTTGTATATGTGACTTTAACATATAATATATAATAGTAATGCTGTAGCATAAATAAATAGTGACCTTATTAATGTAAGACTAGGTTGTATTACTCTCTATTCATAGTTGGGGGCCAGCTTTCTTCAGAGTCCATGGGGTCAGACCAGGGGGTCAGGCAGGTGCTGCTGGCCAGGGAAGTCTCTGAGCCTGGGGTCAGGGTGGGGGTAAGGGAGAGGGCCTCGGGAGTGTCCAGTGGAAGGTGACAAACTCCCAGGCCGACCCCAGTAGACTCCTCTTGTATCTGGGAGGACTGGGGGCCGACTACACGTGATCACTGGGTGACTACTGGTTGGCTGGGGGGCGAATGGGTGGTGAGTGAATGGTCTGAGTGGTGGGTGAGTGGTTGGTGAATGGGTGATGAATTAGTGGTGAATAGTGGTGAGTGGTGGGTAAATGGGATAAGTGGTGGGTGAGTGGTGGGTGAGTCGTGGGTGAATTGGGGTGCTGGTGTGTGACTGGGTGGTTAATCCCACAACATAAACCCTGGGTCTTCTCAGGGGTTATTGCTGGTTCACAGCAGCTCTGCAATGGATTAATGACGTCCTTGAACAATTATATACCTCAAGACAAAATTGCTTTCAGTTCAATTAAATTTAAAATAGCTTTATTGGCATTGAGAATAAACATTTACATTGCCAAAGCAATTGGCAACTCAAACAAGGAAAATTAACCTACTATTAAAAGCAAAGAAAAAAGTTCAAATATACACCTTATTCTGAGTTAGGATCATTGTAGTTAATAGGCAGATATTAAATTAATATTCATTGTTGTATTATTTTCATAGTTATTAATCAACTAAATATACACACACACACACACACACACACACACACACACACACACACACACACACACACATATATATAGTAACACTAACCATTAATTAACATTAGTTAGTGCAGTGATAAGCATTATTAGGGAGCATTAGCTTAGGTGTTAGGGTCAAGATTAGGGGGTAGGGATAGGAATATTGGTTAGGGTTAACCCTATTAAATAATGGATACATTAATATCTAAGCTAACATGAACACCCTTACCTTAGTTGACTTAGCTTAACACTATTGGTAAACATGACATCATTAGTAAATGATTACTATACCATAAGTTAATGCTTATAACTACATTAACTAATGTAATTAATGATTTATAAATGCACCCATTACATGTAAATCATGGCAATACAAACACATTTAACTATGCCCTTGACTTGCACAGAATTGATATTGAATTGATATTGTATTGATTTTGTATTTATATTTAATTTATATTCTATTAACATTGAATTTATATTGTATTGATATGAAATTGAAAGAGACGGGTGGGGGGAGGTAGATAGATTATCAAACAGATTTTCTAATAGAGAAAAATCAATCAGGCAAAATGAGCCAATAATGAGAGTGGTAGAGCAAGGTAAAGCGTTTTGTATCAGAGAGAGAGATTGAGATTGAGAGTGAGAGAGAGAGAGAGAGCGAGAGAGAGAGAGAGAGAGAGAGAGAGAGAGAGAGAGAGAGAGAGAGAGAGAGAGAGAGAGTAGAGCTGTCAGTGGCTTCTCACAGGAGAGGCGTGAAGTGGCACCTAGAGGTGACCTCGGCAGGGTCAGGCCGTGCCCTCACCCAACGAGAACATCAACACAACACAGATTCCCACCCCAGCTACAGAGAGCTAACGAAGCTAGCACGCTTCATTATCCATCATTATCTTCCCATTCACAATAGTTCTACCCATGGTGTTCCAGGGAGCTTACAAAGCAAGCATGCATCATCATCCATCAGTATCTTTACATTCACACTAGTTATACCCAGCATGGTGCTACAGGGAGCTAACAAAGCAATCACCCTTCATTAACCATCATTAGCTTTCTATTCACACTAGTTCTACCCATGATGCTACCAGGAGCTAACAGAGAGATAGCATGCTTCATTAACCATCATAAGCTTCCTATTGACACTAGTTCTACCCAGGATGCTACCAGGAGCTAACACGCTTCATTAACCATCATTAGCTTCCCTTCAACTCTAGTTCTACCCATTGTGCTACGGGGAGCTATGAAAGCTACCATACTTCATTAACCATCATTAGCTTCAAATGCACACTCATTGTGTGTGTCTGTGACCTGGGCTACTGTTGCTAACTGCTAACAGGTTCTAGCTAAGCTAGTCAAGAGGTCAAAAGTTGCACACACAAAGTGCTGGCGATATTCCCTGTAGTCTGGAAACATGAGAGAGACATAACAGCAGAGTACCCAGGTAGAGGGTGTGTTTTTGATTAGCTGTGGTGCTAGTATCTCTCCGTTGTCCTGCTACATCAATGCCGGCATAATCTTCTTTTAATTTAATCAGATTTTTATATTTGAACATTATAGGTGTCTTAATTTCTTTTCACAACCATTGAGATACATAGGGTAAAGACTACATCTCTTCTGATCTCAGAGCTAACATACACATGGGCTGTACCTTATAATGATCCTATTCACACCTCCTAACCCCATCACCCCTACGTTAATACCTTATAATGACCCCTGCACACCCCTCACCCCATCACCCCCAGCAAAGTACCTGCAGGTTCCATCAGTAACTCTAACAATACCTGATTGGTATTTGACCACTAATAACTCCAAAAACAAATGGGCTCTTAGTATCTGTGTCCCTTTGGATACATTTTCTGTTATATTATATGTTAAATAATAATGTTGCTTAATATAATATAATGCAACGTCATATGATGTTATTTATTTTAATTACATTAACAAAAATAGTGCTAAATGTGTTCTTTGTATGTCCCCTTGGATAAATTGTCTACTAAATGAGGCGATGTAATGTAAGGTGTTTTAATGTAATTTCTTTCAATTTCTTCTAATATCTTCTTCTAATATCTTCTTGAATTACATGACATGACATGACTTGTAATGTAATGTAAAGTCATCATAACATTACATGTCTGTAACGTACTGTCATAACATGTGATAGTGTAATTAAGAGGTTGGGCAATGAATCCTTCTGAATAGAGCGGTAGAGGTGTTAAAACAGAGGCTATCTCTTTAATATTATTCTATAGAGTTCACCATGCTTTCAAAAAGTGAAACTATTTCAAAACACTTTTCCTCCTCGGCTCCCATGCATGTGCCCAACTCATTATCCCAGAACAGAGTTGCAAAACACAGAGACATAATCTGTTGATTGTTTTGGAGCAGGAGTCAAAATTCACACTTCAACGGCTGCTACCGAGCTGTCCTCCCACCAAGAGAGAGAGAGAGAGAGAGAGAGAGAGAGAGAGAGAGAGAGAGAGAGAGAGAGAGAGAGAGAGAGAGAGAGAGAGAGAGAGAGAGGGAGTGGGAGGGATAGAGAGACATAGGAAAAGAGTGGGAGAATGTACGGGAGAGAGAGAGACACAGAGAAAGAGTGGGCAAGAGTCCTAGGGGGTGTGTTGTGTCTCCGTGGGCTGCGCTCTGCTCCATTGGGGAACCCAGAGATGTTTAGCAGGAGTCTGTGGAGGTGTGACTTCACACCTCGGCTCCTCTCCTCTCCTCCTCTTATAAAGCAGACAGTTGGAGCAGCTCCACTCACACTCCTCTCTCCTCCACACACACACACACGCACAACCAGAGCACATGGATATCTCTGCTGCATCTCTGCTGGCCTGTGGCCTGGCCTACCACTGGACAAGCCCCGGCTCCGACTCGGACCTCTCCAGCCTCTCGTCCCCAGAAACCCTCTCCCCCCTGGGCTACCTGGACTCCAGCTTCTCCCCCTGCTCCTCCTCCGACCCTCAGCCACCCTCCCACCGCTCCGCCCTGGACCCAGACCACCGCACCACCGCCAGACCGGGCTCGCTGGGCTCCGGGTCGCCTTGCGGTCGATCTCCATCCTCCTCCGGGAGCGCCCGCAGGCCGGTCCGCAGGGGGCGTGTCCGCAGCAAGCAGCGAGAGAGCGCCAGCGAGAAGGAGAAGATGAGGATGCGGGATCTGACGAAGGCTCTTCATCACCTGCGCTCCTACCTGCCGGCCTCCGTGGCACCGGCAGGTCAGACGCTGACTAAGATCGAGACGCTGCGCCTCGCCATCAGCTACATCGCCCACCTGTCGGCCCAGCTGGGCCACGGCCAGCAGGTTCTGTTTGAGAGCTCTCCCAGCAAGGTGTCTCCCAGAGAGGAGGCCTCGTCCACGGACACCCTCAGATACTTTCAGTCCCTCTGCTCCTCCGCCGCGGCCCAGTGGAGCGACCAGCAAACCCCCGGCCAGGGCCCGTACCAGACCCAGCTCCCAGTCCAGGCTGCCGCAGTGCACCCTGGGAACTGTAGTTACGGTATAGACGTCCATGGGTACAACAGTGGACATTACGGAGGACAGTGCACTGGAGCACCACAAGGGGGCGTGTTCGCCACTAACATGGAGATCAGCCTGCTGTCGCCCGCGGCAACACACCACTCCCACTGTCAGGTAGGAATCTGCCCTGTTATAACACAACATGATATTATATGTTTCATTATTACTTTCAACAGTTTGTTGCTTTCAACTGTCTTTCACATATGCCTAAATCGTCATTAAAGTAGTGATGTCAAAAATATTCATTATATAATTTGTTTCAATTGTTTAATGTGTCATTTGTCAATGTTTATGGACTAATACACGACATCAGGGGATAAACTTGTTCAAATGTATTAGATGTTAATATTTGATATTAATGTTTATTATCTTCTCTGTGATTGCAGATGTCTGGTCCACTCGTGGCAAGAGAGTACTGGGGTTAAACTGGTTCTCCACGTCCACCAGTATGACTACTGGTGGACGCACACCCACACACACATCCCCCCTCCACCCCCAACACTCTACTGCCTGGCTAGCCTCGGCCGCTTTATTTATAATATAATATATCTTATTTACTATGATATTTATTTAACAGGTACTATGAAATGTCTTTCACTGTAAATACAGTAATATGTGTATTATCTATTTTTTTATAATTCTTTATGCCACTATTTATAATAAAAATGATTAAAAAAATATATTGTTGTTGTTGTATTTTACCACTGGTCCAACTAGACCAGTTACACATATTCTCCCAACATACACTCCTTTAAAAGTGTTAACAACCGCAACCCCGTTTCCCAACCAAACCGGGTTTCTCCTTTGCATGTAAACGTAATGACTATATCCAATGTATGGAATACAGTGACAGGTCATTAAGGAGCAGTTATGGGTTAGACAGTACAGAGACAGGTTGCTAAGGAGCTGGTAGGGGTTAGAACACAGTACAGAGACAGGTCATTAAGGAGCAGTTATGGGTTAGACAGTACAGACAGGCCATTAAGGTGCAGGTAGGGGTTAGACAGTACAGATAGGCCATTAAGGAGCAGGGAGGGATCGGAAAGTGAATACAGTGACGGATCATTAAGGAGCAGGTATCGGTTAGACAGTACAGACGGGTCATTAAGGAGCAATTAGGGAGACAGAGCAGAGACATGTCATTAAGGGGCAGGTTGGGGTTAGGCAAGGAAAACGGATAAGAAAGTAAGGGTTGGCCATTGAATAGGCACAGGTAGGAGTGTCTGTCATTTACATGTATTAATTTAGCAGACTTGTGTTGAACACACTTTACTAAAATCTGTTTATTATCAATGTCCTTAGAGGAAGGAGGAGGATCTTGCAGTCCATTCAAGTTAATATTGATGACAGACGTTGTGAGCGAGTCAAAAGTCATCTGATTTAATCACATGGATGCTAATTTCAAGTTTTAGGGAGCTAACTTTATAATGCCATGAGTAAATGTTTTTAAGTTATTCTAATGGCAGAGGATAACTCAATATAATGTATGTATATCACTGATCAAAGTTGGTTAAAATATGGATAAACAAAATATGCATACTGGAAAATGGCAGTTGGCAATTGATTGCCAACTATCAGGGATGGTGAGTATTACTTTAAATATTACTGTCTAATAGGATTAAAACTCCAGTGTCACATTCTCATCACTTTGTGACTTATTCAATTATATATAATTGTAGGTATGATACTTGAGGTCTAATGAAAAGACAATGAACACAAACAAATAGTTTATTTCTCATTATACTTCTGTATAGAAAACATCTTCACTGAAGATCAATGAGATGAGGTGAAGATGCCATGTTTCGTAAGCACAGCGCTGCTAAGAGCTAGCCGTGGCACCGCTGAGTCTAGACTTTAAATGAGTCTCACCTCTAGAGCTAATGAGTAGCTAGAAGCAGCTTAGCTTGGCTCTGCGTATTAGCTCAGCAAATTAGCGCCCATTGTTTGCTTCACCACATAGCTGCAGTTCATTTGATATGCTAATAGCGGGCTTACACACTAATGTGACCTAATGTGTCGAGATCTTTCATCTGCTGGTGTCAGTGTGGTGGGATGAAAAGAAAACAGAGAAATGAGGGTCCATCATAAAGACACTTCCACTGGCGGATGGGGATTAGGAAGAATTGGCTTGAGTAAAACAATCAATGTAATGAAACTTCCTAAAATACCATGCATTTCCGATTTCCTCAGGTTTAATCGTTTATTTTTTAAGGGATCTAATGTGTACAACTTTTCCTTTTGATTATTTTGAAGTTTATACGCTTAGAAAAAAAAATTGTGGAATAGGTTAGTAGTACATAAGAACAATATCATATACGTTTTTACAGACAGTATGTCAGAAGAGTGGAAGCCAGAGACTGATGATGGTTTACTACCTCATCTCTCTTCTGCTCTTTTGTATTCTACTTTACAGAGTATGTTGGACATTACAATATTAACGTTGCTGCAATTTCAATTTGATACTCACACCCATGCACAATCACAGTTCCCTTACAAAAGCATTATGAGTACAGTTTACAACTCAGTCAAAGCATAAGTGATGACAACATAGATACAATAACATGGTCTGGTTATCGTATCTCTTTTTTCATTAACTGTGGTCCCTCTATTTACTATTTTACCATTTATTCATTTCAGAAGTTTCTTCCAAAGTTCTTCAGGAGCAGGTAGAGGTTAGGGCATCTTGCTCAAGGATGCCTACAGGTAGACTGTGGACCTTGGGCATCAAACCAAGGACCTTTAAGCTTTCATGTCCTACAGTATTTAGAGTTGTATTACCAAAGTGGACGTGATGATTCCGGAGAGCGTGAACAGGGGACCCCGCGTGGCCCCCTTAGCTGACCATGGAGTCCTGGGAACGGACTCTTCCTCGTGTCACCTGTCAGAGGTGACAGTGTTGTCATGGTAACACCTGGCGCTACGAACACAAGAAAGCAACACGCAGGCTCATTTTAATATAATTTGAATACATTAAAACACATTATAGTTCAACTGGAGTTACTATAAGGATATATAGAACTAGACATTGCAGTTGGTTATTCTTTGAAGAAAGGGGATGTTCTCTGAAAAATGTCAAACAGCAGTGTAAATAACTTCCTGTCTTTGATGTCACTTCCTTCTCTTCATGAGCTCATAATGTGTGTAAATCCACTAATCAAATTAAATTAACACATTGATTCAACGTTTGAGAGGTTTAGCCTAATCCCCTGAGTCGTGTGTGTGTGTGTGTGTGTGTGTGTGTGTGTGTGTGTGTGTGTGTGTGTGTGTGTGTGTGTGTGTGTGTGTGTGTGTGTGTGGGAGAGGGAGAGCGAGTGTTTCACACATCCAGGAGGTGTTCACCAGGGATAATGAGCAGGGGTGAAAAGTGACACGCACGGCTGTGGGAACTACAGCCAGAGTGCATCTCCACAGCCCAAAACCAGCCAATCAACACTCAGAACCCACCTCCTACCACAAAACCAGCCAATCACAACAGCCAGAACTCCAAATAATCCAGCAAAATATGAGTGGAGTGAAAATGTCTTGGAATCATGGCAAGATTAACACTGAAGTAGTTGTATCTACAGATAAATTAATTTTAATCACCAAATTTCAATGCATTTATTTGATAACCAAAACAATGAGATTTGAAAACATGTTTGAGCCATGAACGATGAACCTTGACCCTTTCTCCTGCAGTCCTACGGCTCCTGGGTGATGCTGACCACCGAGGACACAGCTGTCGTGCCGTAGAGCAACGTGTCGAAATGTCTGAAGAGGGCAACTCCCAGTTCACAGAGTTCGTCACCCTGTAGACCTCGAAGGAGCTGGTGGGAGGTGGGTGGAGGTGGAGGAAGGATGGATCTGGGGGGGGGGGGTCCTGGCAGCCGACAGCTGCACGGCACACTTCTGCTGGGAAGTCAGGATGGGGCTGGGGTGGTGCTGGTGGTTGTGTTTAGTAATGATGGTGTTTTCTGGCTGGTAGATAAGGGGCAATGATGTGATAACATTTCAATGTACACAATGCTTTAAATGTATTCAGTTGTAAAAGAAAGTGGTCCATCTCTTATTGCTGCTAGTGATGGGTTAAATGCAGAGATTACATTTAGTTGTACTTGAGCAATGACAATAAAGTTGAATCTAATCTATTCCATAGTATTGTCACCCCCAGTTACAATCTTGATATATCATATATCAGCCACAATCAAAATGTAATCTTAGTAACAACTACCAATAAAAGTGCTTCATCTTTATCTGGGTTATATAACATTTGTTTTCTAAATAATTCAGCATATTTTCCTCCAACCCGGAGGTGCTTGTATGAACACTCCAGGTCTTACAAGCATGTGCTTCTGTCTTCGGTCCTGTCAGTCATTAGTGGCTACCATTTATGATTCTCTATGATCTGCTTCTGCTGCTCCTATGGAGTACACTGCTTCTGTCCGCTGCTCCCGGTCCGGAGGTGGTCGGTGTGAACAGGCCTCATGAGATCCTCACACCTCTCATGGGAGAGCAGCTTTCCCAGGGACCCCCAGCCCGGGTGTCAGGCCAGCTCTTAGAGGTTCCCAGGAGCAGAGGTGACCACCGGAGGTGCCACATCACACCTCCAGGGCCTTATAGGGAGGCCCTCTACTGCTGCTCCTCACAGATCTCCTGCCTCCCTCCAGAGACACACTCGCACAGGAGAACTCTCTTTACACTGTCTTTTACGTCCACTACCAGCAGCCATGGATGTGTCCTATTGCTCTGCTGCCCTGTTGCCAGAGATCCACAGCCAGGTTCCGTTTGACTACGAGGCCCTGATGGGCCCGAGCTGCTGGGCTCCGCCGGCCTGCGACCAAGCCTCTGACTCGGGATACTTCAGCGCCACCGGCAGCAGCTTGTCCCCCACCTCCTCCGTGGACTCTTTCAGCTTCTCCCCGGCGCACCTTTCTGCTGCTGCTGCTGCTGCTACTGCTACTGCTATTGCTGCTGCTGGGCCAGAACCAGACGACTTGGACTGTTTGTTGTCTTCTCTGAACAGGCTGACAGGAGCTTCTACAGAACCAGCCATCTCCAGCTGCTCCACCAGAACACAGAACAGCTCCTCTCCAGCCAAGACCACCTCCACCACCAACGCCTCCACCACGAGACGGTCCTGGTCCAGGTTCCCAGGACGGAAGCGGCAGACAGCCAGCGAGAGAGAGAAGATGAGGATGCGGGATCTGACCAAGTCTCTGAATTACCTGCGCTCCTTCCTGCCCGCATCGGTGGCGCCGGCCGAACAGACGCTGACCAAGATCGAGACGCTGCGCCTCACCATGCAGTACATCTCTCACCTGTCGGCCCAGCTGGGCCACGCCCAGGAGGTTGTGTCTGAGACAAGAGGAACCTCACAACCCGCCCAGCAGAATCTGGCTTTCCAACCCATCGTTGAGCAACCCAATGTCAGCTATGTCCCAGAGGAACCCCCCCACCACTACCGCCACGTCGTTATGGATACCATGGAACAGGCCCGTGGAGCACATCAACAGAACCAGACCACACAACAGATCCCTATGGAGAACTACTACCAGGTATGCTCATCTCCATGGTTACTGTTTTAAATGTTTTGTTTAGTTGATTGTATAACATGTGATAACGTGATAACACTGATAGTTTCGGAATGATTTAAAAATGACAAATGTTTTGAGAATGTCACCGTTGTTGAACATTTTGCTGCTTGTTTGAAACTCACGTCTGCTGTGTTCTTTCCACCAGGGTTCCGGTTCATTCTGCAGTCCCTTGTTTAATGGGCAATACTGGACCTCTCCCGACCTTCTGCAGCAGACCACGTTCTCCTCCTGAACTGAAGACATCTCAACCACAACCCCAAGCCACTGGACACTTTGACTTCTAATGAAGACCATGGACCATGACGTCAACTAAAGATATATTTATTTTAATGTATTTGCACTGTTAATAATTATGTATATGTATTTTTTTTATACCAATGGAGGAGTGGAAAATAAAAACAAATAATTTATTATCATTGTCCTTGTTTCAGTGTGCAATCATTTTATCTTTATGTATTCTAAACAAAAATATTTAATGAGCTAATGTGAAACCTATTTTCGAGATTTTAAGTTAGTTCTGGGCTGGTTATAAGATGGTTATGAAATGGTAAACCTATGCTAGTTATCAGTTGGTTTTGGTCCAACTGGTTATAAGCTGGCTGTGAGCTGGTTGTTCTCTCCCCAGTCAGAACAAGGTTGGACAGAGAGGGGTGACATGCCAAGCAGGTGCTAAACAGGGAACACTTCCACAC
Source organism: Lota lota (assembly GCA_026745465.1). Taxonomy (NCBI): domain Eukaryota; kingdom Metazoa; phylum Chordata; class Actinopteri; order Gadiformes; family Lotidae; genus Lota; species Lota lota. The sequence continues at coordinate 5,131,136 of JACYXH010000659.1, forward strand.
CCTGCTGCTAAAGGGAAGTCCTACTCACCGCTCAGTTCAGCTGCTGGGCCGCTTCATTACCACCAAGGTATAGAATCTGTCTGTCTGTCTGTCTGTCTGTCTGTCTGTCTCTGTATCGGTCTGTCTCCCTCTCTGAGTGGATGTCTGTCTCTCTCTCTCTCTGTCTCTCTCCCCTCTCTCTCTCGATCTTTTGATCTGTGTCTGTCGCTCGCTCTGTCTGTCCCTCACCATCAGTCTGTCAGTTCCCTCCATGTCTCTGTCTGCCTTTCTGTATTTCGAGATTCAAAGGGCTTTATTGGCATGTAAAACGTACATTTACATTGCCAAAGCACAAAAGGTAAATTAAAATAAAATAATAGTATATAATAATATATAATATAATTAAATAATATATGATCTCCTCTCTCTCTCTCTCTCACTGTCTGTCTCTCTCACTGTCTGTCTCTCTTCCTCTCTCCCACTCTGTAAACAAACTCAGGTGTTTTTGGGACCAACAGGGGGCCCTTTATGGTACACATTTGGCCCCTAGGAACCGCTCTGTTTACAGTAGAGGCTGATGTACCTCGGAGTGGTGATGATACACCAGCATGACAGCCTAAGGACAGATTGGTTCAAAAGAGTTGAGCTGGTCTTATAGAGAGGAAATAAGCATACACACACACACACACACACACACACACACACACACACACACACACGTGTATATATATAAATATATAATTCTTTTATAGAAACACACCAATTTTCCTCCATAAAATAATTTATAAAAGATGTGTATATATTGCTTAAAAATATTTCTCATTTCACTGACAATAAAAACATTACATTGATATCACTAAATATACAAATACAAATGAATCTCAGTGAGTGTATGGTTATCGAGTCTTTGGTTTCATTAGCTGCTATGTTTTGTACATACTCAAAGTCAAAACAGAACATTAGATTACACTTTCATATTTTTTTAACTTTATATATCTTTGATCAGAAATAGTGACATAGCAAATATACACATATATCTATACATATAGATATATATGTTATTATATTATTAGTAGTAAAGTGCCCTAATTGATTACATTGAGCTGCGCAGTGCTTGATCTATACCAGTGCTACTGAAAATGATTGATGGCTTCCCAATGGACCAAACACAGGGCAAAAGACAAAACCAATTGTGATTAGTGAGAATAAAGTTGAGCTTTGGGTTTGCTAGCTTCCTCTGTGAACCAAGAGAGGATCTGGTCCTTGTGGCTAGACACCCACTTGATGTTGGCCCGGGTCTGCTCCAGGACCTGCTGAAAGTCTAGACCCATCGCATTGCTCCCCAACTCCTCCTGGAACCGCAGCAGCTGGGAGAAGAAACGCCACAAAGAAAGGATCTTTCACCGTCAAGTGTTAACGGACACATGGAGTCCAGCACAGCCATGCAGAATGGTTATGCTTAAATTAAAACGGTAGAAAGTTTATAATGAATATATAATCTTCAAAGTTAAAATGATTCTGTGATGTCAAGGCCGTTTCAAACACTATGTATTTAAAATAAATACAAAAAGCAACATCTACACCAGTGTTGTGTGTACAAGAAAAGAAAAGTATAGTTTATTCTAAAGAATATATAATTGGGTGCATTGTGCATGTTAAAGTATTTTCTAAACTTTGTTTTTAAAGGGGCTATACTAATAAAGTTGTATTATTGGTATATATTACACACAGACTATAATAGGCCTATATGAACAAATCATACAGAAGATTAAAACACCACCAGCCATGCTGTTGATATTGATGACAGATTCATGTTACGCTAATATACTACCGTATGGCTAGAGTTTTACCTCTTTGAACTCAAACTCGGTGGCAAAGCGTCTGGTGACACCGTGGAGAACCGAATAGAAGGAGATGGACCCCTTTCCATAGCTGGAGAACATAATCACCATGTAATCATTAATCAATAGTAAACCAGGGATCCTCCAATGCTTTTCTTAATCAATGTTTTATCCTTAATGGCTGCCTAGTCTTTTTATTCATCTTAAAATGTGTTTATATTTTATAACTTTTACTTGTATTGCAAATTTTTTATTATCATTATTATTACAATTAGGAAATGACTTTATTTTTATAAACATATATTTATAAATGATTTAAAGAGGCATTTTTGTTTTCATTTAGAATCTCATCACAGTTTCTTGTGCCCTGCATCATCTACTGTGGGGATTGATCCCTCAGCCCACAGCTACACTACTCACTCATTGAACAAGTAGTCCCAGTTGGCCCGGACAAAGTCCCACGCCAGCGGTTGTCCCAGGGCGTTCGCCGCAACGTAATTTATGACCGTCGAGGCGTCCTGTTTGCGGATTCTCTTGGGGTCCAAACAGTACTCCAGATACCTGGAGAACAGAGAGGTCAGGGGTCAAACTAGGATTGAACACATGCCTTCCTGAGCACATGCTATCATTGACAAACGCCTGCTTTTCAATCATCAAAATATTAAACGTTAAAATCATTTTTATTTTTTGTTGGAGATGTACAATGGCGTAAACCTTAATGGTCAGACAAAGAGAGCCAGACCCCCACATTGTAGAAGAATATATCATAATTATATATTATATATTATAATAATACAATAGTGAATTGATATTTTATTGATGAATCTAATAGTGTCAGATGTAAACTGTGAGCACTGTATTAGTTCAACATTTTCCCAAGCGCCAAGTAAAACATCTACTCAAAGCTTTTCCTCATTACACACAGTAAGGTCTGCTGACTCCAGCCCCCAGCCACCCACCTGATGAGAATCCAGGGCTGTCTGCTGCAGGCCATGGCTGACAGCAGCTTCTCTGCCTCTGAGGCGACGCTGGCGTTCTTGTACATGTTCCAGGCGAAGTCCCACTCCCGCTGACCGCCGGTCGCGATGCCACTGCAGTACACGGTGGAGCGCAGGTTGGGGCTGATGCTGAGGAGACGCGTCAAGAGGCACCACATCAGGAAGGAAATCCAGTAATAGTCATTTTGTTACCATTTAGTCATTTAGCAGACGCTTTTATCCAAAGACAGTGAATTTGTTTTGAGACACATGTCATTAATAAGGAGGCAGGGGACATGGGTTCCTTTAGGCTAGGAAGCTCAGATTCCCTAACCACTATAATATCCTGCTCTTGTATTGTTACCCATGGTTAACCTGTTTGGTTTATTTCTTGTTGTTTCTGCGTGTTATGTTAGGTGTTAGGTATTAGGTGTTATGCTGGTATATCACCAACTTCCGGTATGTGAAAACTAAGCAGATGTGTGTGCCTCTCATCGTCGTGCTTTGTATTGTTGTGTGTTAACATATATATATTTTGTATGATTTAGCATGTTGTGTGATAACTTACATGTTGTTAGTGTGATTTAGCTTGCTGCGTGTGAACATGTTGTTAGTCTGATTTAGCATGTTCTGTGTTCATTTTGCCTACATGGTGTTAGTGTTATTTAGCGTGTTGCGTGTTAACATAAGGGTTGGTAGTGTGATTTAGCATGTTGTGTGGTATACATGTGATTTAGCCTGTTGTGGGTTAACATAAGGGTTGTTGGTGGGACTTAGCATGTTGCGTGTTAACATACGGATTGTTAGAAGAGTTTTTCATCCAGGCATTGAACCAGTTATAGGTCAGGTCTTCACAGGCTTTCAGACCATTCTGACATGCCAGCCGGATGGCCATCACCTGGTTGTACCTACGCACATGCAAACACACACACACACACACACACACACACACACACACACACACACACACACACTTAAGTGCCACGTGAAAAATATCTGCCCAAATCATTCTCCAGATCTTTAATGTGATAGATAATCTCAGTGGACAGTTAAGTGTCTGTTAGCTTTTCTTTCAATTTGTCTGCAGCAGTTTTTGGTTTCGAAATCCGACCAGACCGTTTATCCCAGTTACTTTTTGTATGTATGAATAAATCTTTCATTCATTGACAAAATATTTACCATTCATTTATTGATTAAAACACAACATAAATGATAGACATTTAAACATCAGGTAGACATTAATCCATGATTATTTTTGGCTGAACGATAATCAATCAAATCACAAAAAATCATAAAAAGCAAATTACTACCAATCGCTTTTGGTCAACAAGAAAGAGTTGTCATATTATGTCTTATAATCAGATTTTCATTCAAATTGAAAGGAAACCAAACAGCAAATACTAATGATGTCACCATTAGGAATAGTAGATTACTAATGAAGGAGAGCCTGGTTTACATCAATAAGATAAAATAATACGAGATTGAAGCAGATAAACAGAGAAAGCTGTCTTACTGGTCGGTGTGATTCTCTGGGATTTTAGTCCAGTTTGCGGTGATATCTTTAAAGTGGTTAAACAGTGGTTCGACCTGTTTCACCATGTAAGCCTGCAGACAAGAAAATACATAATGCCCTCAACATTGTCCTTCTGGGCCAAATTCATGGACATGTCAGCTCATGGAAAATAGAAACCGAAGACACTTAATTGGTATAATAAAATAAGATAACACAAGAGTTAAAAAAAGCAAGCAAATATCAACAAGAAATCAGAACATTAAAAGCATACAAATGAAGAGAGAGAAAGGGGGGACAGAGAGGTTAGTTAAAATGAATTTGAAAAGGTGCGTTTTCAGAGACACTGAGAGGTTGGTGGACTCATATGCAATCAGTCCAGAAGAAGTCTGCACTGATTGAGTTCACAATAATTGAGCTGAAGAAGAATTAGGTCACTGGCCAATGGGAGCAGAACCAGAACTCAGAGGGGTAAGAGGACAGCAGGTCTGCTCACCTGCATGGGTCCGTACACGGGGCTGCGGTCAAACATGAGGAAGTAGTAGTTGAGGTTGCGGCTGGCGGTCAGCCAGGGTGTGTACGCTCTCTCCCTCACTAGGAACCTGGTGGTCCTCAGAGCCAAGGTAGTGTTCACCAGCTTGGCCCTGAAAATAGGAGGACAATGAAGCAGCTCATCTGTCTAAAAACAACTTCTTACCCTGAAAGACCACCATCAAAAACCATTTCTGACCCCGTTAGACAACCACCAAAAACCATTTCTTAACCCGAAACACAAAAAAACACTTATTTCATTAATGGACCACCATGAAAGCATAGTGGGATTTGTTTACTCCAATTAGGGGTCAATAAAAATATATTTCAAAATGCTTCCACCCTGTTGTATTTGTTGTATATATTGTATCATTCACAGTGTTGTAAGACTGTGGCTATAATGTGTCCGCCAAATCGCATATATTTTATTTTATGCTTTTGTATAATGGGACTGGACTAGACCTGTAAGTGGTAAAAAAAAAAGCTAATGATAATCTTCTAGCTCCTAGAAGACCACACTTACCTGGCAAGATTGAAGGCATCGGAGATGAGTTGAGCTCGGTTAATCTCAGGAATTTCCTGGAAGAGAAACAACAGAAAGGTTTTCTCCTGTCCAAGGACAGGAAGGTTTCTTACACTGGGGAGCTGTTTGACATCTGTGACCTCTAGTACCTGGTGGTTGTTATCCAGCTTGGCGAGGAGTCGCTCCCAGTTCTCCTGGTCGTAGTTGACTCTGTAGAAACCACTCGTCTTCAGGTTTACCAGCAGCCAGTCCGCACTGCCGATGGTCATGTTAGTGTTGGTGGCTGGAGGGAAGGAGACAGGGAGAAGATTAAAGCAGATAGCATGTAAGCTAGCAGGGAGCTACCAGGCAGCTAGCAGATTTCTGAAATGAAAAACCGGGATGATTGTAGATTGGTAGTCCATATATCAACAACATTTCTGATTTATATAAAAAAAAATTGGTAGCACTTTAGAATAACTGCAACTTTGAAGCATTAATAAAGGAGTATCGTAGTAAAAAGTGAAGTGAATTCAGCATTTATAAAGCAATGAATACTCATCAGTAACCTTTTCATAATCAGTTATAAAATATTAATAAGATAATGAGAAAATGGTTCATAATTTCATTTACAAAGCATAAATCGATGATTTAGAAACTATTTACAATGTGTTAATAATGCTTTATAAACGCTTAATAATGCTGCAATTCCTGATAAGTAGTTATAAACCATTAGTTAAGTATTTTGTGTGAGCTCATCCTAAGTGCAAATTACACATCCCTTAGTACTTATTACTACTTATTACTTGGTACTGCTGCAATCATACTTTATTTATAATTTATAAATGCTTAGTAAGCCATAGATAGTCCTCAATTTAGATAAGCTCACACCAAATATATATCTAATGCATCCTTACAAACTAAACGTGTCATGAATTGCATCATTATCAAGTGATTATAAACCATTATTAACACATTGTAAATAGTTTGAAAAACATTATTTTGTGCTATATAAATTATCTTATAAACCATTATCTAACTATATTATTAATGATCTATTACAGCTTATTAGTGAGTATTTATGTACGAACAATGCTTCATAAATGAGGAATTCACTATTAACTACTATTTTCTTGATGCTTAAACGTTGAAATAATTCTCAAGTGCTAACATTACCCATTTTTCCTATCCTAAATCATGGTTAATGTAGTATTGTAAAATATTGGGCAGTACATGCCCAATGGTTTACTATGATGTGTTTTAAGTTTTAGTTAACTAGCCAAAAAAGAGCCAAAGTAGGCTTCTCGAATAGGAAATCATATATTGTATTGATAGCCTATTGTTTATGATCGGTCTGCTTGTGGTATAAAGTCGATAGCTTAGCAAGGTTGCATCACAGCCTATCAGATAGACACGAGAATAATTATCTAACTGTCTCGAAATCAATATTTATGAGCTAGTTAGAACCTTGACATTTCAAAATCTTTTAATACATTTTACAAATCCTATTTTTTTTACAAGGAAGATTGTGGCGTGAGGGGGGCGTGGCTTGGCGACGGCTGCAAACAAGGGGGAGGGGCGGTTCAATTGCACGGAGAGACGCAGCTGTGGGTGGTGAGCTTAATGAGCGAAACTATAAATACTGTGTTGCACTCTCCCCACAGTGAGACTGGCTTCAGACTAGTGAGCATAAGGAAGGACAGCAGCCAAAGCCAGCCTGAGCAGTTGGTGGGCCTGTATTTTGTGTATATATTTGTGTACGTGTGTGTTACGTATGGAAATAAAGTATATTTTCTTCCTGTCAGTCTGTCCCTCTCTGTTACATTGCCAACAGACAGGCCAACATGAGCAAGTAAATAGCAGGGAGCTACCAACTGCGATTATTCAGCTATCCGGCAGCTATCAGGCAGCTAACAGGTAAGCTATCAGGCAGCTAACAGGTAAGCTTTCAGGCAGGTAAGCTAGCACGCAGCTAGTGTGCCACTAGCAGGCAGGCTAGTGATGCTGTCAGGTTGCTCGCAGTGGCTGTGCTACTTACCTTCTTTAGTGGTTAGCCACAGAGGATTCTTGATAATGCCTGTCTTCATCCAGGAAATAGGAACAATCCATTCATAACTGAAAACATCAGAACACCCACCCATCCGTCCACACACAACAATGTAAGGTAGAACAATATAAGGTATAAAGACTGTATTGGTGTGTGTATGTAAAAGGTATAAAACATAAGGTGCATATCCTTATTTTCATTGGCTTTTTGTACTTTTTCTATGTATATGACCGAGAAGACAGAGGAAAGTGTTTTGGAAGAGAGTGAAAGACATGTAGCAAAGCACCGCAGGTCCGGATCAAACCTGGGTCACTAGAGGGCACTAGCAGGGTAAGCCACTAAATGTTTATATATTTATACATATTACATACTTTTTTTTGTTGGTAAAAATACTTGAAGTAGTCGTGGTACTAGTAGTAGCAGTCGTTGTAGTAGTAATACTATAGCAGTCGTTGTAGTAGTAGCAGTAGTAGTAGCAGTAGTACTATAGTAGTAGTAGTAGTAGCAGAACTTGTAGTAGTGAAGGTATCCGTACTTGAAGGGGGAGGGCTTGTCCACCTCAGCTTCTGGGTCAAGGAGGAAGTGCTGCTGGCTGATGTGTCCGGTTCTGGTGTCCACGGTAATGACCGGGAAGCCCATCTGCAGGACCCATGGATTCATGATTCCCTCCACAGAAGTGGGCAGCCCCAGACCAGGAGAAGCCTTGTCTACTGCCTGGTGGACAAGAGACAGATGGTGAGGTTCAGAGGGGGCGGGGCTTCATGTTAAGCGCCAGCCCTGAGGGGGAGGTGCCAGTAGACTGAAAGCATAGTACAGTTCTCACCACTTGCAGCTGTTTCCAGAGGTCTGTGTAGACGGTGCTGTTGTACTTGAACGTATCAAGGTAAGTCTGTGGAACGGTTAAAACAAGAAGGTACATTCATTCTTACACAAGAAGCAGTTTTAGTATAAAGGATATTGGGGGCCAAAGGCAAAACGTGTCATTGACTTATTACAGTGTGTGTATTTATGTTTGTTTGTTTCATGAATGTGTGTTCATTTGTGTGTGTGTGTGTGTGTGTGTGTGTGTGTGTTTGTGTGCGTGTGTGTATATGTCTGTGTGTACTCACTCTCAGACCCTCAGTGAAGACCCCTTCTGTGATGCAGTCTGACAGCATCCTGAGGATCGCAGCTCCCTGCAGGCACACACAGTGTTGACCCCCTCACAGACACACACACACACACACCCTCGCAACCACACACACAGGCACGAACAGACATTCATAACCACACATACTACCCACAACACATATATATAGATACATACGTGTATACACGTGTATCCGTGTCATTCATGTTTCCAGGTTGCTAAGCTACCTTGCTGTAGGTGATGGAGTCAAACAGCCGTCCGATCTGATTGGGGTCCTGGATATCATCCTCCTTAGAGGATAGAGGGTGGGAGGTGGAGAGAGCATCCACACCCATCACCCCATGGACCTCGTTCACCACCAACAGATCTTTCTGGAGACACACACATACACACACACAGAATAACATTGTACATGTGAAGAATACACATACAGTGTACAAGTCAGGGACCTATTGCTCAGCACATTATTAATTGTTGTATTGTAGATCTATTTGTATTCATATCGGTATTATTGCAATTTGTTTGTGTTTCGTTGTGGGTCATTTACAGTTTGTTGTCAACACACATACATCATCACTATCACACAAACACACACACACATGCCATAATAATACACACATAACAAACAACATAATACACACACCCACCCACTATCACACTCACACCATCACAACAACAACACACACACACACACACACACACAACCACTGTGTAAGGACGATGTGTGTACTTGTCATTAGAGGTAAATAGAGTAAGGGTTGAGTCTCAACAGGACTCACTATGTTCCAGGTGGGTTCTGCAGAGTCGGCTCCCAGGTAGGAGACGTAGGTCGCAAAGCCCTCGTTCAGCCACAGGTCGTTCCACCATCTCATCGTCACCAGGTTCCCAAACCACTGAGGAGGAGGAGGAGGAGGAGACGAAGAAGAAGAAGATGATATGACTGGTCTTAAGCTCATACACGCCTGAATGATAGTTGCTATAGATCCAGGGGTTGGAATGTACAGTGGGCGGCACCTCTCCGTCAGTAACCAATCAGCAACGTGTTGTGGACTTCAACAAGGTGTTGAAGTGATTGGTGTGCGTGGCCTTTTATGTGCTGTGTTAACACCTTGCTTATTGATTGGCAACAGAGAGAGCTACCGCCCACTGTACATTGGTACTCTTTGATCATCTAGCAACCACCCTTGATGAGAGGTACCATGTGAGCCAGCTCATGGGAGATGACTGTGGCAACAAACTCCTTGTCTGCGTTGGAGGAGAAGGCGGGGTCGTACAGCAGGGCCGTCTCCCGGTAGGTGATCAGTCCCCAGTTCTCCATGGCGCCAGCAGAGAAGTCCGGCAGCGCAATCTGGTCTGGATCCAGGACACGGGTTACCAAGAGATCACAAGGAAACGACCCCAGCCCCAAAACTATCTGGGATTGTTCTGTGTTTTTACCCGATTTTTTGAGGGGGTATGGTGAGCTGTAGTAGTTCTGGAAGTAGTTCAGGATTGGTCCCGTCTTTTCCAGGGCGTACTTTCCTTGGCCTTCCTCTATGGCCTGCTTGCGAGCCCAGATTCTGATCTGGCCGTGAAAGAAAGCAACACTATAACCTTAGAAACATGTACTAAGTGTGGGGTACCAGTAGAGGGCGACCAGGGGTCACATAATATATGTTTTGTAAGGCAATTCTATTTTATCCGCTTGGTGTGAGTAAATGTATGTCACAGTCAATTGTGTCTGCAGACCGTCATACTAGTCCAGATATGTTTCACAAGATGTTTTAAAACAAGTCTTGTTGTTCTTCTGTTTAATGTCTATCTGTAGAAATTAGGCATATTTTGTAAAAAAAAAAGTTCATTTTTGACTAGTTATAATTCCAAGCCAACATATTCATAATGTAATTTTGACTAGTAGCGATTCTAATTAAAGATATCTACAATTAATTTCTCACTAGTCAAAATGTTCATTCTTGATATCAACAATAAATGTCTTACTAGTGTAAATGTAAATTGTAGATATCTATAACTTAATTACAACTAGTCAACTTCTACCATTGACTTCTATTCAAACTCAGTTACAGATATCTATAATTCAACTTTGACTTGTTATAATTCCAAGTCAACATATTATGGCTAGAAGGTTCTTGATTTGAACCACAGTGTCCGCAGATAATCGGCATCCTTGAGCAAGATCCTAATCCCTACCTGTTCATTCATGGCTTGTGTCACTGTATTTCGCTATTAATGCTACATAACTCAATAGCAGTGACTGTTATTTCGACATTAGTCTTAGTAATCATTCTCTTAGTAATGATTTTTTATTTTTATTTTTTTTACCAGGACTGGTGAATCCGGCGTTGATCTGATATAAGCGAATTCACAGACGACAAACGCCAGCAGGTAGGTGGACATTTTCTCTGTTGGCTGGAATCGTGTCTCTTTTAAAGTTTGTCTCTTGATGGTGACGTTGACAGGATCTGAGAGGTTGTACGAGAAGGAGGAGCATGCATAAGACAATAAAGTTGATGAAATAAATAATATGTTAATTTGGGTGTCACGCCGTGTCACAGCAGGAGTTCAGGAGTTTAAATAGCAATATCCAAAGAAACTACAGACCCCTGGTGGTCATGGCTGTATCAGCTCCCTCTACCTCTCCAGCCCTGCCCAGTGTCTTCCCCATCAGCCTCCAGCTACCCACAGCTGTCTTCCTCATCAGTAGCTTCCCTCAGTTTGGTTGCTAATTTGTTGTGTTAGTTTTCCATCTTTGTTCAGATGCCTGAATGGATAGAACCTACCTGGCAAATGAATGAATGCAATTAGAGTCCTAATCACAGTTTGTCTCAAAGGGCCTCAGTTTGTCTCAAAGGTATTAGGTAACATAATCGCTCGTGTCTGCATTTGATTCATATTCTGCTTCCAGATCCTTTTTTGTTACCATGATGGTGGTAACAATTGTTTGAATGGCATGCCCACACATTCAGACTTGGGGACACAAAGTCACAAAGACTTAGAGAAGTCAACGCAATTAAGATTTTCTTAGTGTGTATAATGTGCATACTATGTGTGGAAGAGGGAACAAACAGGGATTAAAAACAGTCCATTCCCATTCCAGGTTGTCTGTTGAACACAAAGGCGAGACTGAGAGCTATTACAGACTAACCACACACTCATGATGAGCCCTGGCGAGGAGGAACTGTCTATTGGAGAACTTTATAAACAACATGAGGCAGCGTGGGCATTAATCAGAGCAGGACACCGGAAGACGTGTGTCAGATGAAACTGTCAAATGTCGTCAGGAAATAATATGGTACAGGAAACTGTTTGGGGGTTTCCTGTCACATTTGTTTTACAGTGTTTGAATGGTGAGATGTTTTCTAGTTATGGTGGAAGTTATGATTGCAACAGACTATGGTTTGACTGTTAAAATGTGTGTGAAGAAACACACCTCATAAAAATGAATAACTGATGATGATAATAAATTAATTATCTGCCTGAAACAGTAATTGGCTGGGGCATTCCGTAAAAATCTGTCCTCTAAATGAAGTTATGAGACTCATAAAGTAAATTCATGGAGGTAACAACCAAGATAAGTAACAGCCAAGAGAGACCTTTTAAAAGCTATGTTTGATTTAGTGTTTAGTGTTCCGATTTTTGGAAGTCTCAGTGAGGAGGTATCTGCCTTGATCTGAGTCCATAGTCTTTTGTTTGAGTCTGTCTTGTGTTTCTGTGTAATAAAAAAAGAAACAAGTGAGGTGTGGTGAGAGCGCTGGAATTACCATAGTTGATGGCGTTGGACAGAGCCACGGTCTCGAATGGGTGAATCAATGTCAGGTGGAAGACGGCCTTCATGGCGGGCTCGTCGAAGCAGGGGAATGCCTTCCTGGCGTTGGTGGGCTGCATCTGTGTGGTGGCAAGGATTCTGTCCAAAACACAGAACACAGAACACAGTCAGAGATACCAGAAGTCAGAGATACTATCTGTGTGGTACCACTCTGTCTAGAACAGCAAGACTAGAGCAGTCTGACATATAAGCAGTCAGAGATACCAGTTAGAGAGATACCATGAGAGAAAGAAGTTATAGAAACCAGAAGAGATACCAGGAGAGAAAGAAGTTATAGATACCAGAAGATAAACTAATTGTTATAGATACCAGCAGATACCAGTACCAGTCATAGAAACCAGCAGAGATACCAGTTGTCCTATATACCAGCAGATACCAGTACTAGTCTTAAATACCTGCAGACATCGATTTATTTCACATGCATTGTTTGTTTGTTGTTATTTGTGACTTTACTGTTTGCGAACCATGTTTTTAGTGTCAGTGCGTGTGTATGTGCGTGCACGAGAACATGCGTGCGTGCATGCGTATGTGTTCTGTCTGTCCCACCCACTTACGGATGGATCTACTTTGTTCCAGAAGATCCTAATGAGTCAGAAAGGCCACCTAAGGACTTCTCTTTGTGGGTGCGGATGACATGCTTTAAAGTTGAAAGAATTACGTTTAGTTAATTAAATGTAATTCTTTAAACTTTAAAGCATGTCATCCGGGTACGACCATGCTTTAAAGAGCAGGTATTCTAATCCTAGAACCCTAACCCATTTGGGATTAATAAAGTGCTTGTTTTAACATCTTGCACACAAAGAACACAGACCAACTATGTCTCTCACTTTGTCTTGAACAGATTGTACTTTTTAGTTTCCAATTTTAGTAAACAAGTAAACTAAAAAGTAAAAAAATATATATATATATATATCCTCCTTGACTGAACTTCTGCTCCGTTCCTGCTGAAGATTACAATAAAAACAATACTTTTTCATGATGATATTTTACTTGCTCATCAGAAGAATACTTTTTCAACTGAACTGAACTAAACTAAACTAAACAAACACTCCGCCACTGGTAAGTTTGTTTTGTGTGTGTGAGTGCGATCTTACTTCTCCTGTCCATTCTCCTTGTATTTGCTCCTGTAGAACCCTCCCAGGTCATCGGCCAGCTCGCCCACAAACTCAGTATGCAGCAGGTAGGATCGCCCTGCCTCCAGCCTCCCCTCCAGCTGCACCACCAGGTACTCGGTCCCCACCTCCACCCAGGAGTCCCGTACGGCTGGCGCGGGGGGGGCCCCACCCAGAGCCAGGACCTGGGCCTTGTGTCCCTGGAAGAGGGTGAAGTTGAGCTTGTTGGCGTGGATGAGGATGAGGTCGGTGTCCTTCACACAGACGAACTGCACGGTGGAGTTTCCCATGAAGATGAAGAGACCCTGCTGGTCGGGCTCCAGCCGGGGCCACAGGGTGATGTTGTAGAATACGGGGGCCAGGGTGTCTGGGAGCCGGTAGCGCTGCCAGGGCTCCAGAGGGCCTGGGCTGGGGGTGGAGGAGGAGCTTACGGTGGTGGTGGTGTGGGCGGTCGGTGATGGATCATGGTTTTTGGTCTTCTCCTGGGCGTAAAGGACCGATAGAGCTATGATGGAGGCTAGAGCCCCCACTGAGACCAGGGCGCCGACAATGGCCAGCACCCTGCTGATGTAGAATCCCGCTGCCATGGGTGAACCTCTGTGGCAGCAGTGCGAGGAGAGAGAGGTGGAGGGGGAGAGCATGTGTTTTTATTGCTGAGCGTGTGAGCCACCAAGGAGGAGCTGCTCAGCCAACGCTGAGGCGGGGCCAACAACACAAGGTTCAGGACCAAGGTTGGAACAATCTTTTGAGATAAGAGAACCATCTCTGACCTTTACACCTCTGGGGGATGTGTCCGATTTACACATCTTGTAGATCCTGCTTGGTTGTTTCTGTTGGCATAGGAGGGGAAACGCTGCAGCATTGGAAACATCTGGTATTAAACATCTGGCATAAATATGTTCGTGCAGTGGAGCATTTTTTCTGTATAGACGGATACTCCCATGTAAGGACGTTGTTCCTCTTTCTATTAACCAGTCTAATAAAATGTTATGACGGCCAAAAGGTGAATCATTGGCTTTTCTTAGAATACAGTTCCCCTTAAACTTAACAAAACTTCCCGCAGTTTTAGTCATAGACAATACATCCACACAAAGAAGCGCACACACATACACACACAGTTGAAAAAAAGATGAATAAGACATTTCATCATTTGAGTTTATAGATTTGATCATACAATACTATCCATTACAGACTTTAGATTGACTAAAACAATAATACATAAACCCAATTTGAACAATTGACTGAAATCTAAATATTCTCTTCCTGTCACGGGGAGCGACTGGTAAACCCAAATGCGGAACACAGCAGACGAGATGGGAGAAGGGTTCAAGGGGTTTATTGTCCAAAGGTACAGACAAGGGCAAGGCAGAGCAAGGCGTAGTCGGACAGGCAGTTAGCAGGCAAGAGGTCAGGCAGACAGACAGACGGGAGCAGGCGGGGAGTCTTTGCAGGCGTGGAGTCGACAACGGGAAGGCAGTCCGGAGGTAGGTAACAGGAGACGGACAGGTAATCGGGAAAACTGGGTAAAGGACAAAGGCAAGTTAAGGGTAAGCAAGGTACGGGAAAAGATAAGGTAACTCTAAACTTAGTGCGGGAACGTGGTACTAACTCTGGGTTTGAACACAACGATCTGGCGCCGGCTGCTTGGGGAGCGAGGGTTAAGTAGGGTGCGCTGATTAGCTGATGGAAGACAGGAGTGAAGACCGGAGTGCACGTGGGTGATTGACGAGGGAAAGTAAACAGAGGCACATGGTGAAGTGGCAGCCGGCGCCACTAGATGGTGGCAGAGGGTGACGTGACAGTACCCCCCCCTCTACGATCGCCTCCAGGCGAACGCCCGGAAAGGGAAGGGTGCTGGCGGTGGAAATCCCTGATGAGGGACGCATCCAGGATATAGCTCCGCGGAACCCATGAACGTTCCTCCGGACCGTACCCCTCCCAGTCCACCAGATACTGATATCCTCGGCCGCGACGACGAACATCTAGAAGACGACGCACCGTCCAGGCCGGGTGGTTATCGATGATCCGGGGAGGGGGCGGGGCCGGGGACGGGATAGACAGGGGACTGGAGGCCACAGGCTTGACTTGAGATACATGGAAAGTGGGGTGAATTCGAAGGGTGGCAGGGAGTCTGAGGCGGACGGCACAGGGGTTGACGATTGCCTCAATCTCAAACGGACCGATGAAACGGGGCGAAAGCTTCTGTGTCTCTCCCTTGAGGGGAAGATCCTTAGAACGGAGCCAAACCCTTTGGCCTGGGGTATAATGAGGGGCAGGTGCACGGCGTTTGTTGGCCTGTTTCTGGGAACGGGAGGAGGTTCGGAGAAGCGCCGTCCGAGTGCGCTTCCAGGTCCTCTGGCAGCGTTGCATGTGAGCCTGCACTGATGGTACCGCGATCTCCGCCTCCAGGGAAGGAAATAGAGGTGGCTGATACCCTAAGGAGCACTGGAACGGGGATAAACCGGTGGAGGAGTTCTCTAGGGAGTTGTGGGCGTATTCAACCCACGGTAATTGGGAACTCCATGTGGATGGGTTCGCTTCAGTGATGCAACGTAAAGCCGCCTCCATCTCCTGGTTTGCCCGTTCAGCTTGGCCGTTGGTCTGGGGGTGGTATCCCGAGGACAGGCTGACCGAGGCCCCCAGAGCAGTGCAGAAGGCTCGCCAAACCTGGGATGTAAACTGGGGACCTCGGTCTGAGACCACGTCCATCGGAATGCCGTGCAGCCGGAAGACGTGGGCGACGAGGAGTTCCGCAGTCTCCTTAGCAGAGGGAAGTTTGGGGAGCGCGAGGAAATGGGCAGCCTTGGAGAACCGGTCGATGACGGTAAGGATGGTGGTGTTGCCGTCAGAAGGGGGAAGACCGGTGACGAAGTCCAAGGCGATGTGGGACCAGGGGCGGCTGGGAATGGGCAAGGGTCTGAGAAGACCGGAGCGGGGCCGAGTTGAGGTCTTACTACGCGAACACGTTGGGCAGGCTGCGACGTAACCACGAACGTCCGTGTCCATCGTAGGCCACCAGAATCGCCGGCGGATGAACTCCAGAGTTCGGGTCACGCCAGGATGGCAGGTGAGCCTGGTGGAGTGTGCCCACGAAAGGACCCTTGAACGCTCCATGTCCGGGACAAAAAGGCGACCGGTGGGACCGGTACCCGGGTCGGGCTGGTGTTCCTGGGCCTGGAGGATGGCGGACTCGACCTCCCAGGTAAGTGTCGCTACCAAGCAAACCGGGGGCAAAATGGGTTCAGGATCCGGGTTGGGATCCTCCGGGGAATAGAGGCGAGACAAGGCGTCGGGCTTAACGTTTCTGGAACCGGGCCGGTAAGTGAGGGTAAAGTTAAATCGACCGAAGAACAGGGCCCACCTGGCCTGCCGAGAGTTCAGCCTCTTTGCGGATTGAATGTACTCCAGGTTCCGGTGGTCCGTCCAAACAACGAATGGCTGCTCGGCTCCCTCCAGCCAGTGTCGCCATTCTTCTAGTGCCAACTTGACGGCCAAGAGCTCACGGTTGCCCACGTCGTAATTCCTCTCGGGAGGAGTCAGGCGGCGGGAGAAGAAAGCACACGGGTGCATTTTCTGGTCGGAGGAGGAACGCTGGGAAAGCACTGCGCCCACACCGGTGTCCGAAGCGTCCACCTCCACCACGAACTGGTTTGCAGGGTTGGGTTGTACGAGAATCGGGGAGGAGACGAAGCGTTCCTTGAGGTTGAGGAACGCTGCTTCGGCCTCCGAGGTCCATAGAAAAGGGCTCTTAATGGAGGTCAGAGCAGTGAGGGGTGCCGCGATCTGACTGTACCCGCGGATGAACCTCCGATAAAAGTTTGCAAAACCCAGGAATTGTTGGAGCTTCTTCCGGGTAGATGGAGTGGGCCATTCAGCAACCGCCGAGACCTTTGCAGGGTCCATCCTGACCTGTCCCTGGCCGATGATGTATCCCAGGAAAGAAGTGGAGGTGACATGAAACTCGCACTTCTCAGCTTTGACGAAGAGCCGATTTTCTAGGAGCCGTTGGAGAACCTGCCGGACGTGGATCTTATGTTCCTCCAACGACTCGGAGAAGATGAGTATGTCATCTAAGTAAACGAAAACCGAGCGGTTCAGCATGTCGCGAAGAACGTCGTTCACAAGGGCTTGGAAGACGGCTGGGGCGTTAGTGAGGCCGAAAGGCATCACTAGATATTCAAAGTGGCCTAGGGGAGTGTTGAACGCCGTCTTCCACTCGTCCCCCTCCCGGATGCGGACCAAATGGTACGCGTTACGTAAATCAAGTTTAGAAAAAATCTGGGCTCCGTGGAGGGGAACAAAAGCAGAGCTGATCAGGGGCAGAGGGTATTTATTCTTAATGGTGATACCATTCAGGCCTCTATAATCAATACAAGGACGGAGGGAATGATCTTTCTTGGAAACAAAAAAAAATCCCGCTCCGACCGGAGAAGATGAAGGGCGGATAATTCCCGCGGCCAGGGACTCCTGAATGTACCGCTCCATAGCCTCCCGTTCCGGGCGGGAGAGATTAAATAACCGACTGCTAGGCAGGGGTGCGCCCGGAAGAAGGTCTATGGAGCAGTCGTATGGGCGGTGGGGAGGCAAAGTGAGAGTGTGTGTCTTACTAAAAATCTCCGCGAGATCATGGTAACAATCTGGAACCGCGGACAGGTCAGGAAGTGGCGGTTTCGTGGATTCAACTACGTGGGGTGGCGAGGCGGAGCGAAGGCAGTGGGAGAGACAGTGAGGGCTCCAGGACGTAATACGAGCCGATTGCCAATCGATGTTAGGATTGTGCTCTCGCAACCAAGGGAAACCCAACACTATTGGGGAAGCGGGACAGTCCATAATATGAAGTGAAAGTGTCTCGCGGTGATTGCCCGAGATTAACAAAGAAATCGGTACAGTTTGATGCTTAATACGGCCGAGGGACTTCCCATTGAGAGCCTGAGTCTCAATAGGGGAGCTAAGCGGGGTCGAATCTATTTTGAGTTGTTTAACCAACTCGCTATCAATAAATGACTCGTCGGCCCCTGAATCTAAAAGAACAGAAAGTGGAATCGCCTGGCCTCGCCACGAGAGAACGGCATCTAACTGAGGTCGGAAAACAGAGGGAATAAGAGTACGACTCGCCAGGACCCCTCGAATCACTGACGAGACGGCTCTTTTCCCGGGCGTGTGGGACAGGTACTAATGAAATGGCCAGGAAGACCGCAGTAGAGACATACTCTCGTAGCTCGTCGGTGTTGGCGCTCGGACGGGGACAGATGAGCTCGGCCTACTTGCATGGGTTCGGAGTCGTACAACTGCTGCTCCCCCTTAGACTCCTGGGACGCAACTCGGCCCCCCAACTCCACTCCATACCTGGAAGACTGACGACCCGGAGAATGGTTGGTAAACCTCTCACGTTTATCCCTCCTTCTCTCTCGGCACCTGTTATCGACCCGGATGGATAAAGCCACTAACTCGTCTAAGTCCCTAGGTTCAGGATACGAGATTAATTCATCCTTTAGTTGTTCAGACAATCCCTGATGAAAAATGGCCTGAAGAGACTCTTCGTTCCACCCACTCTCTCCTGCCAACGTTCTAAACTCGATCACAAATTCTGCTACGCTGCGTGACCCCTGACGCAGCGAGCACAACCGCTTTGACGCGTCTTTTCCTCGGACGGGATGATCAAACAATTTTCTCATCATGGCTGAGAACTCACGGTAAGAAGATAGACACGGGTCCCCTCGTTCCCACAGGGCGGACGCCCACTCCAAAGGCTTTCCCCGCAGTAATTCCAAAACGAAGGCAACCTTCGCCTTATCAGAAACATATGAGAGGGGTTGTAAGTCGAAGACCAACTCACACTGCATGAGAAAAGCTCTACATCCTCCCAAATCCCCCTCATACTTGTCCGGCGTCGGGATCTTGGGCTCTCGGACCGACGCAGTCCCTGGAACAACAGGCGGGGGGGTAGTCACAGGTGGCGTAGATAGAGCACTGAGCTGGGTCTGGACAGTGGCAAGGCCAACCTCTAGACTACGAATTGCGCCGATGATTTCTTTTAATGTCTCACGGTGCTGTCCCAACAAAACTCCTTGCTGGGAAGAGGCAGTGCGGACAGCGTCCAGTTCCGCTGGGTCCATATTGGCCAGATCGTACTGTCACGGGGAGCGACTGGTAAACCCAAATGCGGAACACAGCAGACGAGATGGGAGAAGGGTTCAAGGGGTTTATTGTCCAAAGGTACAGACAAGGGCAAGGCAGAGCAAGGCGTAGTCGGACAGGCAGTTAGCAGGCAAGAGGTCAGGCAGACAGACAGACGGGAGCAGGCGGGGAGTCTTTGCAGGCGTGGAGTCGACAACGGGAAGGCAGTCCGGAGGTAGGTAACAGGAGACGGACAGGTAATCGGGAAAACTGGGTAAAGGACAAAGGCAAGTTAAGGGTAAGCAAGGTACGGGAAAAGATAAGGTAACTCTAAACTTAGTGCGGGAACGTGGTACTAACTCTGGGTTTGAACACAACGATCTGGCGCCGGCTGCTTGGGGAGCGAGGGTTAAGTAGGGTGCGCTGATTAGCTGATGGAAGACAGGAGTGAAGACCGGAGTGCACGTGGGTGATTGACGAGGGAAAGTAAACAGAGGCACATGGTGAAGTGGCAGCCGGCGCCACTAGATGGTGGCAGAGGGTGACGTGACACTTCCAGTATCTGTTTTTATTTATTCTCTGGACATTATCTATTTATCACTCTGTTCTTTCCAACATAGCATAACAAGAACATAGATCACTTCAGTACATTACCATACAATACAGGGCAGTAGAATATATCATTCATGAAGGAAACACTTTACACAATGTTGTACTTTATTCAACATCATCTTTTCAACTATTGTCCTCCAGTGTCACATCCGGGAGGATCCAAAACAATTAGTCCATTAGTCAAACACTTTGTACGCAGTTGATTGTTGACATTTGTAGATATAAGCTATGAGACACACAAGAAGAACACACAAGCACACACACAAATGAAATAGGAATTAAAAAAACACGCACCCAACATTTAATCAAAATAAGGTCCCAACCTTGTCGCATATAGCTTTGAATAATTAATTATTGCAGTGTCACTCATCAGATAGATTCAGATTCAGGACACACGTTAAAAACACAGGTGGTCAAGAGACCCAAGGATAGACTACATCGTTCCACATCATGTCTGTGGAGTTGATTTAGTCTTCGGAAACCAAATTGCTAAATGTCTCGATGTGTGGACAGCTATCTACAGGCCTTGTTACGGTATTGAGGCCTTATGTACGGACTCTTCTGCGCTGCTACGTCAGTTCTTGGACCTTGAGTGTAGCACCAGCATCACCAGAAGAAAATTAGCATTGTGAGTCCTTCTAGCTGAGGTCCCATCATCTGGGTCATGGTTTCACTGGGCCTCTCCGGACAGCCAGTCCAACACCTGGGCTCTGCTGTCAGCCAGCCATCTGATGTTGGCCCTGGTCTTCTCTATCGCCTGCTCCAGAGCCAGCGTGGCAGAGCCAAACCCTACCTGGAGGTTCTGCTCTTTGAACCGCTTCAGCTGGAGACAGACAGAGACAGAGACAGAGAGATTGGATCGGACATCAGATTAGTTGATCTTTTAATTTCTTTAGGGATATGAGATTGTACCTCTTGGAGCTCAAACTCTGATGAGAATCGTTTTGTTATTCCGTTGATCAGACCAGCGAATGAGAAGGAGCCACGTCCATACCTAGACACAGACAGATGGAGGAAGTGACGGTATAAATCCCAAATGACTCCTTATTATCATCCTCATCATGTGCTGATCAATAGAGACCAGATGTTTGACTCTGTTAATAGACGAGGCTCTGACCCTCATTACTGCATTTACCAGAGCTTATCCACCATTCCAAGAAATACTTGGAACCTGACAGGGGAAAATCTTTCTGGAACTGTTCTACTGGATCACGTGCCTAACGCCACACCCCCCGCCACCTGCTCAGCTTTAACCACTAAAAAACTATGAGGCTGTGGCTTATTTTTTTCTTTCAACCCAAATGACCCAAATGCTAACAACTTGTTTGTGTGAGAAGGTCCAACTGAGATATTCTTAGTTGGACCTGAATCCAAACAGGATTGCTGAGAGACATTTTAAAACGGAACAAGGCTTAGTCTGAGGACATATGGCCCTTCAGAACAGGCCAGAGGGGCCATTGTGAATGAAGTTAGTTTTAGAATGTGGTCAGAGCCCTAGTGACCATGAATGGCTGTACGGTTGCCAAAGTACGACTCTTATTGCAACAAGATGCTGGGACATGAATCTATGCTTTTGTGTCGATTGGACTATTCTAATGCTTTTTTTGCTACTCTTGTCAAGCCCTTGACTGAACATCTGAAAGAGAGCTTTTAGCTTCAATTCAGTGGCTCACTAGTCTCACCAATCAGACTTTAGATAAATAATCTAAAGTCTGATGGCAGATGAGCTCAAATCTGGGTGATTGGGGCATTTCACTTTCTTTCGCTTCATATTTGTGTCGACCAATCATGTTGCTGGAGGTGGGGATCTGAAAGCGTGTAATTGGCTATTACCAGCAAACACAAACTCAGCTAGCAGTGAGACAACCACCTAAAACATCCTGTCCGGACACCAATGTTTTTATAAGTGTAAAAGGTTTTTCTTCGGTAGAATTTCACAACAGGAACAGGAAACAAGGCTTAATTACCCATGCAGTGGTTTGTTTTTTTCCGGCCCAGGCTCTGTTCTGGCTCTCCTAGAAGTTCTGCTATAACATAGTAGGACTGCTGGATCCTAGATTAGTGTCTCACTGACTCTTTGAGAGTTGGCTTTGAGGTCCTTCTACTTGTTTATATAAAATCTGTTAATCTGTTAATACATTACACACTTTATGACCCACTTTATGTCTCAAAAAGAGCCCTTAGGTCCTCTCCAGTTGTAGATAACCATCCCACTAAATATTAGAGAAGTTGGCTCTGCAGTCATAAAAATAAAACAATGTTGATCTCTCTTGCAAACTCTTTAATTTTAAAAAGGTGCATTATGAAAAAGTTTGGACCTACTGTTCGAAAATGTAGCTCCATTTTTCCTGGACAAAGTTCCATGCGAGCGGCATACCCACGACGTTCCGAGCCACGGCCACAATGGTGCTGGTAGCGTCCTGCTTCCGGATCTTTGTGGGGTCTATGGAGTACTGCAGATACCTGCTCCGCAGAAAACAAGATCACTGATCCACAACCTGGACTTTAAGATCTAAAAGGTCTAGAATGTACCTGTTGGTCCTCTGTGAAGATAGATTGACAGGTGGGTACTTTATTCATCCAGTGTGGAAATTTGAGAGTGGGAATTTGGTTGCAACAGCAGCAGACGATACAAATAAATATAAATATAAAAGACAGGTAATAATAACACTTTGAATAAAGTCACAAAAAATAAAGTAAAATACAATTACAAATACACTATTAAGATGTCAATATGTCAGTGTAAATGCAAAATTAACAAGCATGGAATACTGAGTGATTAGCCATCCACCTGTTGGATGTTTATGGGCAACAATTCCCGCAGGTACTGTTTTTACACACCTGTTGAGAAGCCATGGCACCTTGGTGCAGGCCAGGGCGGCCCGGAGGCGGGCAGACTCTGTTGCCACAGTAGCATTCTGAAACATCCTCCAGGCAAAGTCCCATTCCTCTGTTCCCCCGAACGCGATGGCACTGCAGTACACTGTGCTCTTCAGGTTGGGATGGATCCTGCTCCAGAAAACATCAACAACACAAGGCAGGGTAAGGGGTTCAATCATCCTAGGGCTTTTTAAAAGAATAACACATTGATGATGTATAGCAGTTGAAACACACTCGTTGTCTAATTTATTTCCATATGCCATTGTTGCAATCTACATCCATACCGCTCTCAGCCACTGGGGGAAGACTACTGTCAGAGCAGGGTATGACCATAGACTGTAGTGTAGGATATGACCATAGACTGTAGCCAAGGGTAAGACCATAGACTGTAGTGTAGGATATGACCATAAACTGTTGCAAAGGGTATGCCCATAGAATAGTGTAGGGTATGACCATAGACTGTAGCCAAGGGTAAGACCATAGACTTTAGTGTAGGGTATGACCATAAACTGTTGCAAAGGGTATGACCATAGACTGTAGTGTAAGGTATGCCCATAGACTAGTGTAGGGTATGACCGTAGACTGTAAGGTAAGGTATAACAGATGAAGCTGATTACATCGAACACAACATGGACAGTTCATGTTCTCCCTTATTCAGCCATTTTAGCTCATTCATGTCAACACCGTGTTGAAGAATGTCCTCGGAGTGTGAGGCTCAGCAGCAGCTATAGGTCAGCCTAGAAGGAGATCCAGCTGTAGAAGAGCCAAGTATTTAACAAAGACCATCTGATAAACAGCCCTTGGTGGTGATTGCTCTCCAACTGTCCTTCTATATGCTGATCCTGCTGAAGAATGTTATGTTATGTTTATGTGGATTCACAAGAGTATTACTGAGGCAATTTATGAGATGGACAATGAAGTTATAAAGACCCGAAGGGCTTTATGAGATGGATAGGAAGTTCTATAAACATGGTCCTCATGAGATGGATAGGAAGTTCTATAAACATATGGGAGGGTGATGTGGAATAAGCAAACACAGCACAATGACAAATGATGTTGTGATGTGCTGTGATGTCTGGACCATGTAGATCCAGTATTATTGTTTCATAGGCTGGCTATGCCTTATTTATGAAGCATTGTTCATAAGTTCATAAGTTGTGGTTTTGGCGCAACGTTGCTTTGAACAAGCAGTTCACGCACTCTGCTTGCAGAGCTTAAAAATGTCAGATGTGTTAGACACACAACTGATCGCCGTATGAACCCTGGGTTCACACACAGGGACTATAAATTTGGTTTTATGACGCTATCTTACGGGTTGTGTTCTGGATCAGCCATCCACTGTGAGAACCATCTCTGAGCCAGCTCTCTGCAACCCTTCAGCCCCATGTTGCAGGCCATATTAATGGCATTGATCTGGTTGTACCTGGGTCAAAACACATACAGTTTAGTACCTGGGTCAAAACACACACAGTTTAGTCCCTGGGTCAAAACACATACAGTTTAGTACCTGGGTCAAAAAACACATACAGTTTAGTACCTGGGTCAAAAAACACATACAGTTTAGTACCTGGGTCAAAACACACAGTTTAGTACCTGGGTCCAACACACAGTTTAGTACCTGGGTCACACACACAGTTTACTACCTGGGTCACACACACAGTTTAGTACCTGGGTCACACACACACAGTTTAGTACCTGGGTCAAACACACACAGTTTAGTACCTGGGTCAAACATACACAGTTTAGTACCTGGGTCACACACACAGTTTAGTACCTGGGTCAAACACACACAGTTTAGTACCTGGGTCACACACACAGTTTAGTACCTGGGTCACACACACACAGTTTAGTACCTGGGTCAAACACACACAGTTTAGTACCTGGGTCAAACATACACAGTTTAGTACCTGGGTCACACACACAGTTTAGTACCTGGGTCAAACACACACAGTTTACTACCTGGGTCACACACACAGTTTAGTACCTGGGTCAAACACACACAGTTTACTACCTGGGTCACACACACAGTTTAGTACCTGGGTCACACACACACAGTTTACTACCTGGGTCAAACACACATAGCTATAGAGTCCACTGTTTAATCACAGTGTGTAGACAGGGGAAGTAAATACATGTAAGTGAGTTAATTTGTTCAAAATAGCTGTTACTGGTCATTGTGACCGTGTGGTACTCGTGTCCAGTTAGCCGTTATCGTCCTGAAGTAATCAAACAGAGGCAGGATTTGTTTCCTGATGTAGCCCTGAAATACAAAAAAATTACAAAGAGCACAGACGTTAGTGAGCTTAGCTGGTAGTGGTGACTCAGGTTGACACGGTGGTGAAATGCAAATATAGTTTCAGTTCATGTATTAGATCATTACATGGATTACATCATTTAATGCAGCTTTAAGAACCAAATAACGGTTCTAAACATGCTGGGGCTCTTCCATACAGGTAGCAGAAGTTCACTATTTTAATTACTTGTGACGTTTTGTATGTCATTTGTCTCAAAAAAGTATGATTTATATTTGATTTGTACATATCGATATATTGATATATCGATACATATTATATATAAATGTATTTTTGTGCACGGTATTTGTGGGTGTGTATTGTAAATATAAAAAAAAGCTAGAGAGCTCTTTATTGTCACACTATGATTTAAATATACAGGTATAGTGTTAATTATATCATGCCAGGCAGGTTGGTGTAGTGGGGTGGATACAGGTACAGCATACCTGTAGAGGCCCGTAGACGTCAGTGCGGTCGAACATGAGGAAGTAGTAGTTTAGGTTACTGAGGGCCGACGCCCAGGGGATATAGTCTCTCTCCTTGGACAGGTAGCTGGTGGTCCTCAGAGCCAGCGTGGTGTTGATCACTTTAGCTCTGCACAACGGCCACATGTCAAACTGTTGCTAGGATACCACCACGGTATTGCTAGGATACCACCACAGCATTGCTAGGATACAAGCACAGCGTTGCTAGGATACGACCACAGCGTTTCTAGGATATGGCCACTGCATTGTTTTGATATAACCACTATGTTGCTAGGCTAAGGCTACCACTAGCTTGTCCACAATGCCGCTGCTAGCCTCCTGACTGGCACTGCAAGGGCCCTCCCATCACTGGCTTCTAGTTCCATTTACAGAAGATTTGAAGGTTTCCTCAATAAGCTAAGAATGAGTTGGCACCTTATTTTATCTGACCTCCTATGACCCCACTCTACTTCTACGTCTCTGCTCCTCTGACCTGTGACCCCACTCTACTGCTAGGTCTCTGCTGCTCTTACCTCCTATGACCCCACTCTACTGCTAGGGATATTGTCCCCTGACCTGTGACCCCACTCTACTGCTAGGTCTCTGCTGCTCTTACCTCCTATGACCCCACTCTAGTGCTAGGTCTCTGCTCCTCTGACCTGTGACCCCACTCTACTGCTAGGTCTCTGCTGCTCTTACCTCCTATGACCCCACTCTAGAGCTAGGTCTCTGCTCCTCTGACCTCCTGTGACCCTACTCTACTGCTAGGTCTCTGCTGCTCTTACCTCCTATGACCCCACTCTAGAGCTAGGTATCTGCTCCTCTGATGCTTTTAACAGATCAGTGGGCTCGGCTTTAACTAAAGGGTAACTGCGCCCAAAAGCTGTGTAATAGTGTCTCCTCCTTCTCTGGACACTTTTAATCTCACCTGAAAACCTAATATTTTCTCTCTGATGTTTTTATCAAACAGAGCATTTTAACTTTGTCTTTTATCCTTTCAATTTTTAATTGTCAGTCATATTTCATGCTGTGAATTGCAGTTTTGATTGATTTACACACCGCTATGATACTGAGCAGGATATGGGACCATAATTTCCCATATTGTAACAATATTGTACATTATTATATATACAAGTTATTTACCTGGCCAGGTTAAAGGCGTCATCCAAAAGTTGTGCTCTGTTGATGATTGGTATTGCCTGAGGGGGCACATGGAGAGCACATACACACACACACACACACACACACACACACACACACACACACACACACACGTACACACACGTACACGCACACACACATACACACACACGCAATGAAAGCATAGGCACCACAGGTAGCTAATAATAAAGGGATATGTTAATGGGGGGGAATACAGTTTGAAAAAAAATCCAAAGATGTCCAATGTGTTCCAAATAGTTGCTTATTTCAAATGAATGCCAGTAACAACACAACAGGTCTGTCCACAAACACACAGATAATTCGGCACTATTTTCGTCGCTGTGATTATTAGGTTACCCGTGATGCATCACTGGTTCAATTTTATCATCAGCTGCGGAGGCTAACATGTCAGCGCCGCATCGCATGCCTAATAATCACCGTGCAAAAAAATCGTACATTGGAAATCTTTGGAAAGTAATTAAAAGTACATTCCCCTCACACGAACAGGATTCAACTCAATGGTAGCGGCTAACAGAAAGCAAATGCTAACCCAGCGAACTCCCCTTAAGGACCCACAATGATGAATTTGGAATTCAACAACTCGTCTGAATCTGGATAAGACAGGCAAACGCCAATTTACCGTATCTTTTAAGAGCGACTGTATAAAACAAGACCTAGCCACTGGAGAGTGAACATAGACTAGATGGTTCTTCTCAGCACTGTTAACTACCTGGTTCCCAGACTGATCTCACCTGGTGGTCGGTATGCAGCAGATGCAGGAGACGCTCCCAGTTCTCCAGGTCATAGTTGACCCTGAAGTATCCAGAGACGTTAGTGTTGGCCAACACCCACTCACCACCCGTCGCGATCACACGGCTCTGCACGTCTACAGAACCCAAACATACGAAGAGAGGAGGGGGGAGAGAGGGAGAGAGAGAGAGAGAGAAGACAGAGAGAGAGAGAAGACAGAGAGAGAGAGAGAAGAGAGAGAGAGAGAGAGAGAGAGAGAGAGAGAGAGAGAGAGAGAGAGAGAGAGAGAGAGAGAGAGAGAAGACAGAGAGAGAGAGAGAGAGAGAGAAGCAAACGGCTGAAACATTCATCTGTTAGCAGCACGTGAGATCCACAGTAGACAGAGTGGGGTGGGTCCAGTAGGTCTGGGTTGGTCCAGTAGGTTGGGTGGTTACAGTGGATTTGGGTTGGTTCAGTAGGTTTAGGTGGGAAGGTAGGTTTGGTTGGGTTCAATAGGTCGGGTTGGTCCAGTAGGTTTGGGTGCGTCCAGAAGGTTTAGGTGTCTACAGTAGGTTAAGGTGGGTCCAGTAGGTCAGGCTGATACAGTAGGTTTGGGCTGGGCCAGTAGGTTGTATGGGGCCAGTTGGTTTGGGTCGGCACAGTAGGTTTGTGTTAATGGATGCGCAGATTCGGTGGTATCGCCATGGTTACGGCCCACGGCAACTTGGTGATACTTTTTTTAGTACCGTCGTTGTGTATGAGCGTTATAATGAGCGATGTTGTATGTGAAATGCGCCACACCCCGTAGCGTTATGCTAAAGTTGTCCGGGAATCCTAACCCTCGGACGCGGGTCTTAAATAAACCGCTGCTCAGACGGAGCTTCACCATCCACACACACTGTAGCGGTATACAATATGTTTCTGAAAAGGTCAACTTTCTCTCGGACGCCGCAGTCAACCGCTGCCCAGACAGAGCTCCACACGTCCACACAAACCGCGCTGCCAGTGCCCCTTTTTTCTCCAAATTGGGGACTTATTTCAGTAACAGTGATCAAATGACATCGATTACTAAGTTGAAGATCATATAGGACAAATTACCAGGTTAAAAAAATAACGTTTTGGGTTCACTGGGTCTTCAACGTTGCGTAAAGTGGTATCGGGTGGTTGTATCAGAGAAGTTGTACGAGTACATGAGCACAGTATCGGGCCCGAGTACTGGTATCGGTGCATCCCTATTTGTGTGTTGGTCCAGTATGTTTGGGTTGGACGATATGTTTGGGTGGGTTCAGTAGGTTGAGTTGGTCCAGTAGATGTGGGTGGGTCCAGAAGGTTTAGGTGTGTACAGTACGTTTGGGTGGGTCCAGTAGGTTTGGGCTAATCTAGTAGATTTGGGTTGGGTTGTGTTGGTCTGGGCGGCCTCATGTTGGTCTGAGGTGGGGTTAGTCTGGGTTGGGTCGACTTGGTTTAGAATGGAAGGGTGGAACGTAAAGTTCAATAAACAAGCCTGAAGTAAACAGCAGTGGGCTCCATCTGTACATTTGCGCGGCCACATGTCAGCGACCATAAAACTACAAAATAGAGTTAATAGAGTAAACCGGTTCCGATTTACTTCAAAGGATGACTTCAGAAGACTAAATATAAAGCAACCGATAGCTACATTCCAAGTGTAAGGTAAGGGTTGTTAACGGTCAATAAACATTATTATTAGAATGTTTCATGACATCACTACCTGTCTTCTTCAGGAGCCAGAACTGCTCTTGTTCGACACCGCTCTTCATCCATTTGATGGGAACGAACCAGCTGTAGCTAGAGAGAGAGAGAGAGAGAGAGAGAGAGAGAGAGAGAGAGAGAGAGAATCATGTTGAGGTTACCAATACATGGTAGCTCATGCTATAGGTTACCAACACATGGATGCTTAAGCTATTACGCTCCTGTGGTCATGTGACTTTCCATCTTGGATCTGTTTACACCATATTAGCAGTAAAAGAGCGAGAGATCAGGTGAACGTTGCATGAAAAGGAAATCGAATTGTCAAAGTAGAAATATATCATTAATCTCAAATTTGTATTTATAAGATATAATATTGGAAGCGACCCAAATCACACTTGGTTTTGGTTTGCCTGAAATGTATGGTAAGTTACAAGTCTGTTGTCAGTCAATAAAACGATTGGCTCGTCCTGCTCATTCATTCAGCCAGGGGCACCACAACTAGTTAAGATTTACTGACACTATTTAGTTCAGTAAGTTCCTAGTCTAAGGACATTATGTCCAGGAGATTGAAGTCCTTGCTACTGTCCCATCTTGGGTGAGGGGGACTTTGTGTACTGATGTATTGTCTGAACAACAAGTAAGAACATAATGAAGTGATGGGTACTTGAAGGGGGAGTGCCGGTCCACCTCAGCTTCTGGGTCCACGAGGAAGTGCTTCTGGCTGATGTGCCCGGTTCTGGTGTCCACGGTAACGACCGGGAAGCCCATCTGCAGGACCCAACGGTTCATTATGTCCTGAACTGAGTGAGGGAGACTAATGTCTGGGGTTTCTTCTACTGCCTGAAGAAACAGACAGACAGAAAGACAAGCAGAGACATATATAAATAGAGAGAAAAGAGCTGAGTTTGACAAAAGAGTAGGACAGGTTGAGATCTAAAAATCATGCATTATCTTTCGTTTTTTCGCTTTTGCATTCATTTCACAATACTATGTAGACCTAGGATATATCCGGTGATTTAGCCATGTTCAATTCAGTAATACACTGTAGGCTAAACATTATTTTCACTTGGATCACCACATTTTGGCTCCCTTTAGTTCTCAGAAAGTAGCGTATGGATCCATATTTCCGCCTTTGATGCCTGTGTTGATGCCTGTGCATTTTTAACGACTAAAACGGTGCATAGTATGGCGTTTTAAAATACATCAGCTTAAAATGTGGGCGTTATGAACGCCTAGACGCCGAATTTTAAGTTGTGACCCAACAATGAGGCGTAGTTGTGACCCTTTAGGCCTTCCATAGTGTGTGTGTGTGTTTGTACGTTTGTGTGTGTGTGTGTGTCATCACCAGGATGCCAGCTTTGAGCGATCAGTCGTGCGACTCAGAAGACCGAGTCAGCTATTGTGGTTAAACCATCGGAGAGGAACTGTCATGAAGCTGGGAACTCACTACAGCTTCTCATCTGTGAGTCATTTCAGCCGTGTGTAGGTTTCAGTTACCAAGAATCTAAGTGTGTGTGTGAGTGTGTGTGTGTGTGTGTTTGTGTGTGAGAGTGAGCGAGTGTGCGTGTTACCAGCTGTAGATGGTCCCACAGGTCTGTGTACACAGTGTTACTGAAGGCAAACGTGTTCAGGTAGGACTGAGGAAACACCACAATATTTTCCTTAACACCTGTGCCATGAATGTATTTTACATGTATTATATACTATGAAATACACACACAGTAATACTCACACTGAGTCCTCTGGCAAACACGGACTCTGAGAGAAACTCGGACAACATCCGTAGAACGGCTGCACCCTGAGAGGACAAAACACAAAATACATCTAGAAAACATAGTCACTACCACAGTCACAACAACAGCAAGAACAGTCAACCAGTAGCTCAACAGCCAAGCAGTCATAAAAATAGTCAGCCAGTAGATGAACACCAGAGAGAAAAACAGTCCAAAATGGTGCCAGGAACACAACAAATAGTGCAAACTTCACGCAGGAAAACTCCTTGGCACCGTGGTTCTTAGTCCGTAGATCTTAGCCCCGCGTCATGCATTATTTGTTATCCCTTACTTGACCATGTTATAAAGGTCTAGTGGACCAAAGTGGACACTTATAAATAACGCCACCGTGTGTGTGTGGATGTGTGGAGCGCCAACTGGCCAGCGGTTGATTTTGATATCCGCGTCTGAGAGAGGTTTAAGCTTCTCAGACACATAGTATAATGCCATGGTGTGTGGCACATTTCATATACAACATCGGCAATTTTGAACGCTCCTGCAGAACGACGGGACAAAAAAAGAATCACAAATGGGTCACGTTCCTACAACGCTTCCCAAAACACTAAACGCGTCCGTTTGGTCGTTCTATTTATTCATATTATATTCCATTTCTGTCCATTCCGCATTCCGTGTGTGTGTGTGTGTGAGAGGACCTTGCTGTAGGAGATGGTGTTGAACATCTCGCCGATCTGGCTGGGCTGGTTGACCTCTTCCTCGCTGCGGGACAGTGGGTGAGATGAGGCCAGGGCGTCCACCGCAAACACCTTATGAACATCAAAGATGATGTGGTCCCTCTGTAGACACACACACACACAAGACATACACTACTGAAACCAATAACAACTAGTGCAGTTCATCGGAAAGGTACATTCTGTACTTTATCACAGCAACATTCTGTCCTTCATCACAGTAACAGTCGGTCGTTTATCACAGCTACAGTCTGTACTTTATTACGGCTAGTCTGTCCTTTATCACAGCTACAGTCTGTTCTTTATCATTGGTACTTTCTGTGATTTATGACAGCTACATTCAGTTCTTTATCACAG
Source organism: Lota lota (assembly GCA_026745465.1). NCBI lineage: Eukaryota > Metazoa > Chordata > Actinopteri > Gadiformes > Lotidae > Lota > Lota lota. Next base: position 5,163,369 of record JACYXH010000659.1, read on the forward strand.
GTACGCTGTCTAAGACCTTGATCACAGCTACACTCTGGTCTTTATCACAGTTCCAGTCTCAAAGTCCTTTATGACAGTTACATCATGTCCTTTATCACAATATAGTCTCTCCATCACAGTTACAGTGTCAAAGTCCTTACAGTCTATAAATACTTTATCACAGCTACAGTCATCCAAGACCTCATAATTACAGTCTATAAGTCTCCCATCACAGTTACAGTCGCCGTCTCTACAGCGTTTCTCCTTACGATGTCCCAGGAGGGCTCTGCATGGTCCGCCCCCAGGTATTCAACATACGAGGCGAAGCCTTCATTCAGCCAGAGGTCGTTCCACCACCGCAGGGTCACCAGGTTCCCAAACCACTGAGGAACAAACACAATACCATCTAACGCGGCTAGATGCAAAACAAGACATGTTGTTTGTAACATCAAGTTTCAGGTACAAGTAAGTGTAAATGAATGAATATAAATAAAAAGCCCTTCTAACGGTCCTTCCATCAATGGACGTCCAGTTTATGTCCATAATGTATGGAATCTGCACCCTGCAACTCAATCTCCACCTGCCGCGCTCTGACAGGATGTGAGGTTATCACACAGACAGGCAGTGGCGAGTCCTACCATGTGAGCCAGCTCATGGGATATGACGGTGGCCACCCTCTCCTTGTTCCCGGTGGAGGAGGCAATGGGGTCGTACAGCAGGGCCGTCTCCCGGTAGGTGATCAGTCCCCAGTTCTCCATCGCCCCCGCGTTGAAGTCCGGCAGAGCTACTTGGTCTGGGTGGGGGCAGGACAGCAGACGAGAAGGAGCGTAGCTTAGTTTAGCTTAGCCTAGCATAGTTTAGCTTAGTATAGTCTAGCCTAGCCACTGTCTCTTACACTGAACCAAACTCAACCTCAAGCTACATTGAGGTTTTGATACACATCAAAGTGACTTTGATGTGACTTTCTGTGTACTGTGTACCAGTTGATAGACAGTTTTCTGAATCTGAAAATTCTTTAGAAAAACTGTATTTAAAACCCTAACCTTTGACCTAGTGTACCTTGCACGTCCTGAGGCATCATTAACCATAACTCCTGTTGATGATAAACCTGGGAGTAGTAACACTAATAATGGCCTAGCTAAAACTAGCAGCCGAATCACGGCCACCCAGACACCCTGCTTTTGCTAAGCAACAAGAAAAAGACTCCATGTGACCCCAACTCCACATCCTATTGGTTTGAGAGGAAGTAGAGGAAGTCACCTGACTTGGAGAGAGGGTAGGAGGTGTTGTAGTAGTGCTCGTAGAAGTTCAAAATGGCCCCCGTGACGTTGAGAGCATAGTCCCCCTGGCCCTCTGCGATGGCCTGGCTCCGAGCCCAGATACGAACCTGCAGTCGGGGTTAAACCTTTCAATCATCCTGTAGTTTGTGGGGCTAAATTACCTATGACCTAAAGTCACCTCAACGACATGTTTTCTCTTTATCTCTTGCCTGAGATCAGCTATTGTCTAATTCATAAACCCTTGATCTTGGTTCAAGGCTGAAATTACAACTCACCTTTAAGGACATTACAACGTGTTTTGTTGATCGGTATGTACATTGTGTCTCTGAAGGAAAGCAGAACATCTGAAGACTTGAGCGTGTGACACATTTATTTAAATGTAATAAATGCCATTCATGGAATAATTTTCGAATGTGTCTTGCCTGTATGGGACCTGTCTCACCTGCACGTCTGTGTCCTGTGCTGCCTGTAGTGACCTGTCTCACCTGCACATCTGTCCTGTGCTGCCTGTAGTGACCTGTCTCACCTGCACATCTGTCCTGTGCTGCTTGTAGTGACCTGTCTCACCTGCACATCTGTGTCCTGTGCTGCCTGTAGTGACCTGTCTCACCTGCACATCTGTGTCCTGTGCTGCCTGTAGTGACCTGTCTCACCTACACATCTGTCCTGTGCTGCCTGTAGTGACCTGTCTCACATGGACATCTGTCCTGTGCTGCCTGTAGTGACCTGTCTCACCTGCACGTCTGTGTCCTGTGCTGCCTGTAGTGACCTGTCTCACCTGCACGTCTGTGTCCTGTGCTGCCTGTAGTGACCTGTCTCACCTGCATGTCTGTGTCCTGTGCTGCCTGTAGTGACCTGTCTCACCTGCATGTCTGTGTCCTGTGCTGCCTGTAGTGACCTGTCTCACCTGCATGTCTGTGTCCTGTGCTGCCTGTAGTGACCTGTCTCACCTGCATGTCTGTGTCCTGTGCTGCCTGTAGTGACCTGTCTCACCTGCACGTCTGTGTCCTGTGCTGCCTGTATGAAGGTGAAGTTGCTGACGATAAAAGCCAGCAGGTAGGTGGACATCTTCTTTGTGGGTTCATAGGTCGTCCTGGTGACTGGGATTCCGTCCGACTCCATGTCAACACTCTCTAGAGGGAGAAAGAGAGAAACATTAACGACGTTGTCATGATGTTGTAATGATTTTATGATGGCATGAGGATGTCATGATGTTGTGATGATGTTATGGTGTTGTAGTCATGTTATGATGTCATGATGTTGTGATGATGTTATGATGTTGTCATGACGATGTCATGATGTTGTCATGACGATGTCAGGATGATGCCATGATGATGTCATGAGGTTATAATGTCACGACGTTGTGTGAACTCACCCGTCTCTCTGCTGTTGGAGAGGGCGGTGGTCCCCGGGGGATGGATGAGGACCACATTGAACGTAGCTTTCATGGCGGGCTCATCAAAGCAGGGGAAGGCCTGCCTGGCAAACGTAGCCTGCATCTGGGAGGTGGCCAGCACCCTGACACATGGCAGAACCAACTTTAACGCAATGTAACATAACTTAAATTGTTATATTGTTGAACTTTAAACTTTAAACTATAAACTTTGCTTCAAACGTTGTTATGTTGTGCTGTGTTCCCTTTTGTGCATATCCCCTGGTTGGGCTTTCCATCCAAGTGCTGCAGAAGTAAATGAGCTCAAAGCTCAATCAGAAGCACCTCAGGGCACGTGTTTAAGTCACAACTCGAGACTAAAACTATACCCCATTACCTTAGTGCACCTAAATGCCTTTTTTAAAATTGGTACTCATTGTTTGCAGTCTTGGTTTGGTTGTTTGCACATGTTTCTATAGTTCCTGTCTGTTGTTAATGTTTAATGTATGAACCTCAACCATGTCTAACTTCTAGCTTGTCTTAACGTATGGCTATTAAAGAGTTCTGAGTCTAGCTAGAGGTTAACTTACTTCTGGACCCCGTCCTCTGTGTACTGGCTCCTGTAGAAGCCCTCCAGGTTGTCCCCCAGCTCCCCCTGGAACTGCGTGCCCAGCAGGTAGACCTTTCCAGCAAGCAGCATTCCGTCCAGCTGCAGCACCAGGTACTCTGTCTCCTCCTCCAACCAGGAGTTCCGAATCTGGGGCGCAGGGTGGGCCATGTCGACGGCCAGCAACCGGGCCTTGTGTCCCTGGAAGAGGGTGAAGTTGAGCTTGTTGGCGTGGATGAGGATGAGGTCGGTGTCCTTCACACAGACGAACTGCACGGTGGAGTTTCCCGTGAAGATGAAGAGACCCTGCTGGTCAGGCTCCAGCCGGGGCCACAGGGTGATGTTGTAGAATACGGGGGCCAGGGTGTCTGGGAGCCGGTAGCGCTGCCAGGGCTCCAGAGGGCCCAGGGTGGAGGGGGAGGAGGAGGAGGGGTTTGGGGTGGAGGAGACCCTGCTGCTTGGAGGTCCATCTCCAGGAAAACTGCTGTTTCTGCTGCGCTCCTGGTCGTACACCACGGACAGGACGATGATGGTTACCAAGGCGATGGCAGCCAGAAGAACCCCGGCCATCGCCAGGTTCTTGCTGAGGTAGAAACCCTTCCCCATGTTGGTCTGTGTGTGCTGTAATCACCCAGGACAGCCGCTGCTCTCCCCTTTCCTGGGTTTATGACTATGATCTATTAACTTGGCCAAGAGGAGACCTCTCCGTCTGTACCTGCTGAAAGACTGCAAACGTTATGGAAAAGCTTTGGCAAGCAAATCTGAGACACAGCAATGTTTTCTTTCTAGTTATATAATAATCAGTAATCTGTAGGCTATGTGTTCTGAATCTCCTTAAACGTCCACAAACTTCTACAAAATCTCCCTGTAGTTTCAGAAGTTTTAGGAGCTTAAGAGGCACATCGTACAGTCCCGAACCCTCCACTTCCCCAACCAAAACTAAAATAATACAAAAGGGAGCAGCTTTCCAAAGCAAAGAAAACCTAAATGTTTCAAAGGAATCGTGCCAGGTTTGGAAGGGAGGAAACTGAAAGGAAACAGAAAATCACATATTTTGACTCGCTGCTTTGTAGCGAGCAATATTTGTGAAAGCCAATCAAATTGCTGAATGAGAGTCAAATCTCGCCACAAACCGAACAAAGTATGATAGTTGTCCGGGTCTACTGGGAGTTGTAACAAACAAATAGGTGTATTAAACTAGCATTGTGGGGCTGGCATAGTTAAATTACTGTTGTGGCTGTATTAGCATTCCAACTACCATGTTCATTGGTATTTAAGCTAGTGTTTAGTAGTTAAACTAGCCTGTACTCCAAAACTACTAGCCCTAAACAGATAGGTGAATAGTGGATTATTTCCAAATAAAAACAACATCATCTGTGTATGTTGATTTATTGTTAATCTGTGTATGTTGTAGCTGTGAACCTTTGGCAGCCCAGTGTGATAACGTTATATCTTGCAATAACAGTCACTCCTTTTGCTCCCTATAAAATCAACTGATTCCTGTGATTTCCCCCTTGAGGAACCTTATCAGCATGACTTCATCCTGTCAAAATATGTTCTATTATTATCCCATAGTTTATACAAGAATTCTAACCACAACACACACACACACACACACACACACACACACACACACACACACACACACACACACACACACATACATACAACATGCATACTCTGTTACTACCACAGTACCACACTACTCACATGAACCAAACCAACACACACACACACACACACACACACACACACACACTCATAACCATTTTTTTTATTACCACACTACTAATGTAGTACTACAGTACTAACAAAGTACCACAGTACTCACATAGTACTACAGTACTAACATAGTACCACAGTACCACTGCAGCACTAACATAGTATTGTACTAGACACAGACAAAAACTACAAGGACAACATGAGCACCAATGCGATTTGACTTTTAGATCGGCTATTTAATGACTCTTTAACGTTCATTGAAATTTGGAAAGCTAGGAAATTCATTGGCATGCACAGAAAATTCAAGAGGGACTGTCCTTTGCAAAGCAAATTTAGACATTTATTTCTGTTTTGTTTAAAAATTAAGTAAACATCTGGAAGTAATGTTGTGGGAGAGAGAGAAATAGAGAAAGAGAGAGACCACACAGACAGACTACCACACGGCCAGTAGCCCACCATCCACAGCTACCTGCATCACCGTTCTGTTTAACAGTAAAACATCAGAACTGGTAAATCTGACTGGTAAATAAATGATTCCTAAGAGTAAGGAATTTACTGAAATGCTTTATTGCCACATAAAAAAGTAGTTGAAGTGGGAATTTACGAACACAAATAACACACAAACAGAACACAGTAAATCCCTAGTAGATCCCTGATGCTGACCAGAAAACTCTTTAGAGCAGATTGACTAACAAACTCATGTCAGTCTTATACTCTCGTTCCCGTGTAATAGCAAACAACCACCAATGCACACAAGCAGAGAGAAACACATATGGTATTTGACTTAACAAATCATTCAACAGATAACATATGGTCTTATTCTTAACAAATCATTCAACAGATTACATATGAACTGTTTTGCGGGAAGCAACCACAACCCAATGAAAAGTTCACTAACGTCAAGGACTTTTCACACGCTGGAAACCGACATAACAACTTGAGGGATTTTGAAACCGAATTGCGGCCCACTACAGTCCACTGTCCTACGGAAGAAGTGAAGACAGATAGTGAGGGAGTAAGACTGGGAGAGAACGGGAGGAAGGAAATGAGAGGGAGAGAGAGAGGCGTGGAGGGAGGAAGATCGATTGATTTCTAAAAGCTTTATTTATAGCTTTTCTTTCGGAATATAATATAATATGTGAGGTCGTTCATTTGTACACAAAATAGAAAGTACATTAATAATAGAATAAAGTAGATTAATAATAGAATACGTCAGAAAATAGCGTCCAAACAAAACAATCCCAGCATCAAACCTCGCCAGCCGTCCAACTTTTGAGCCCTAACCTCTGGAACACCAACAAGCTGTATCAATGTCTTTCATTGCTGTGTGATTATTAATTACTTGCTAATCATCTACTTCTCTCTTGCTCTGTACATTCCGATGAACAAGCATTCTGTGCCGTTTACCTTTTCCCTTTCCTGATAAATTGCTACGTCTATGGGCCCAATAAACAGTATAAGCAGCACATTTTCCAGTATTGAAGCCAAGAAAAAAGTATTTCAAACAAATAAAAGAGGGCTGAGAGAGAGATCATATCTTAATGTTTAGGACTATAAACAGACGGCAGCTAACTTTGTTGGTTAGCTCCACTACTTCCTGGCCTTGTTGCCCCTCTAAAGGATGCTGATTGGATACTTTTTTATCACAGCAGCTCACTGCTATGATAAAATAATCACTATGTGATCCTGGTGATGACTAAGGATCCAGTGCTTAACATCACAAGTTGATGATGACAACAACAAGAGCTTCCGAGGCAATCTTGATAAGAGCTGACTCTTTTACCTTAGCACAACAATACACAACTTTAGTTCATGACTCACTACCGCCACCACAAGGTCCACGTGCTAGCACCGCGTTCACAGAAATGACCAGAAAACCACTTTCAGTCAAGGGTAACTGCCATAGACCCGGGATTCATTCCTTACCTAGCCAAGCGCAAACAACAAATTGTTCACACTACGTTATTTTTAAGTGTAATAACACCGACTTTGCTCTTGGACCATCTTGCCACGCTTCAAGTTATGCGCTTGTGGCCGAACCATAGTGGTTCGGGTCAAAATGTATCCTATGTGATAGACGGTGATAGACAGATGGTTCATCCAATCACCTGATTGGAGGGAGAATGATAGAAAGTGGCCACTCTTGGTATCTCTTCTATCTGTTGTCTGCCCATAAACAGAAACATGTTATTGTTAGTGTTGTTATGCCATGAGTGATTTTGTTTTGTACATTTGTCAAATTTTGAATTACTTGACCATTAGCAATACAGAGAGACATTATGGAGAGCTGATGAGATAGAGGAGACAATATACAGTGAAAGAGAAAGAGATACATACAGAGTTGAAGGGAATAGGAGGAAGGCACACAGAAAGATGAACTAGAGACAAGAGGAGAGAGACAGAGGGAGGGATAGAGTGTGGAGAGAGAGGAGAAACAGGGGGGAGACGTATTGGAAAGACATCTCAATGAGAGACATGTTGAGAGTAGGAGAGAAGAGAAAGTTTGAGAGGGAGACAGAGTGAGAGGAGAGACAACGAGCAGAGGAGAGAGGGAAGAGAGTTGAGACAGGATTTGTTATTTGACACTATGTTCTGTCCTCACTATGCAGTGTCATCACAGAGACCTTGAGATGTAAGAACCAGTATCCCCTTCTCTTCTCCTCTCCCCCTCTTCTCTCTCCCCCTCCCATCTCCCATCCTAATTATTTCCATCCGTCCATCCTACTGCAGTTAGGTAAAAGTAAACAATGTAGTAATACTGCACTCCAGTCTGTGCATAAACACAGTTTGATTCAGTGTGTTTGTCACACACACACAAGCCTCATTTAAGGGTTTTACTCAAACTTTGTAAAACCAGTTAAGTACTTTTAGTAAAAGGAATCATGTTGCAACACTGACCAAACCGCTGAGATTTACTTTGCAGCTTAAAAATGTTCCACATGATAGTTCTGTATAACTCTGAACTCTCAAGCTTTCTCTGCAACACTGCCCTTGTGCTCTCTTCTGTATTATTCAAAGGAAGGACCTTTATATGTTATCATCAATCCTCACCATGAATTTGGTGAATTTACCTTTACTTGAGTACAGTAGTAATGAAGAACTTCAGCCACTACTGCGACGGACACTGGGCAGGGTATGCTAGACCCTCTCTGTACACACTGAGGATTCTGTGTTAGCAGTGTCTGTTGAGACGGAAAAGGTCTTTGGTTGCAATGCTCATAAATATATTTCTTGTAGTTATATCCTTCCTGGAAGAACTAAAATAACTATATTTTAATCTATATATATAATATTTATGAAGCACCGATACACTCCGCTGGACTGTGAGTGAATTTCCGATTATGGCTGTCTACACACACACACACACACACACACACACACACACACACACACACACACACACACACACACACACACACACACACACACACACACACACCAACCGTAAGAGAGAGAGAGGGTTTTAATATTCAGCCAGTCAGGCAGTGTCTCTTGCCCTTTCCTCCTAAACTGAACCGTCAGGTCCCATTCCTGTCGTTATGCTTCGAGGAATGCTGTGATTTTCCCTCCGATTTTGGGAGTTTGTGTGTAAGTGAAAACACCTGTTTGTGAAAGCCCAACTCGATCGAAAATCCACACTGCTTGTTTGGCCCGGGCCACAGTTAAACCAACACGGAAATGTTCTCATGTCCCCGACACCTAAAGTCTTTCACTTTGAACTTCCTCCGGAGGAAAGGAGAAGCAGGTTTGACTTTGTCTGGACCAACATTCAATAACAAGACTGACTTACCTAGATGTTGTCCGCTCGCTGTCCACTGCTGGGCTGGATGGTGAGTGTGACCATGTGTGTTGCAGTGCTTGTGTGTGTGTGTGTGTGTGTGTGTGTGTGTGTGTGACGGTGTGAGTGTGAGTCAGAGGCTGATGTGAAGCATCGTTTTCTACATCTGAGGGAGTAGGAGGAGTAGAAAGGGGAGGAAGTGGAAGGCACCGCTGCCTTCCTGGGAGGAGACTTCAGAAGAGAAGATTCAGGCTGTGTCTGGTGTCTTTGTGTGTGTGTGTGTGTGTGTGTGTGTGTGTGTGTGTGTGTGTGCATGTGTGATGGGGGGATTATCTGTGGTTGGAGGGTTGTGTGCGATTGTGTATTTGTGATGGGGGTTTTGTGTGTTTGATAGGGGTTCTCTGTGTGTATGTGTGTGTGTGTGTGTGTGTGTGTGTGTAATGGGGTTGGGTCAATGTCTGTGCGTGTATTGATTTCAAGAACTCCAAACAAAGCCCGCACCTTGCAATGTTCCTGGGTGTGGGATGGTCTCTGTATCAAAACTTGGTGTGTGTCCAAGCATGCCATTGTTTCTGGTTGTGTTGTGGAACAAGCAGCCTCAGACGACAGCTACAGCCCAGAGGAACACATGTAGACAGTAGTTTACCATCTGTGTCAGAAGATGTGGATTAAAGGTCAGTCGGTTGTATGTGGAATATAACAGTAGTTTAACATAGGGAATAAATTTAAGGCAATAGTTTATAACACAATGCAGGTTTTATGTTGGCACTACAGTTATACTATTCCTATTACGTATCATTGACAAAAAAAATGTTTTTCTGTAGTTATATTTTTTGGTTTATTTTTACCACATTTTCTCTTTCAATTTCTAGTGTCCTGTACTTTCTGCTATGACACCTGGATTTCCTGTCTGGGATTAATAAAGTACCATAAGAGTAGCATAACCAATAGTTTAAACTGAGAAAGAAGACAGCTACACAGCAGTTCAATGTCACCTGTATCTTTTATTTACATAGCCGACAAATGTGGTGAACAGGAAGCTCTGCTCTTACTGCAGAGCAGAGAGGTGAGTGATCTCCGCTTCATCTTCATGTTTCCAAACTCGCCAAGAATTATCTTAAGCGTCTCCATAACATTCAACATCCACACTCACATAAATTAGAACAAAAAGGAGAGAAGACATGAAGAGCAAAGGGGGTTGTAGAGGGCCTGCAGAGAACCAATGTTTAGGAACAAAGTGAGACCAGCCGATCACACCATGAGATTCACAACAGTACCTACAAGCACAACACAAAGAGCTGCCGGTGGATACTGTGAAATATTCAGGAAGAAAAGCCCTTCTGGGAAACAGAAACAGCAGAGTTGGAAGTAGATTGGATAGCGATGACAAGAAGTCCACAAAAACTACACATTGACAAGATCAACGAAAACAAAATCGGCCAAACAATTATAAAAACTAAAACAACTATCAACTATCTATTTGTACACATTGAACAGAAAAACAACACATCTATGAACAGTTTGTCATATGTTAGCATGAACACAGATTCCCCCCTGGCCATCTCAGAAGGGCGAGAGGCTAGGGACTTTGATGTTGATGTCGCCGATGTTGATGTTGCGTGGGATCTCTGGCAAGTTCATGTTCTTCACCGCGGAGACGGCACGGGCAGGGGCCGCTGACAGACCTCCCTGTAGAGGGAGACATCCCATAATATTACACGCCTGTCTCGGATCTGATAAAATAGTAGACGTGTCGGGTAAGTTGGTCTGCTTCATCTGGATGTCAGATTCTATTTGAATTACCTAGTGAATCCATTCAATAGCCTAGTCTATAACAAACATCTGGACAATTCTAAACACGGTCTATTCTCAACATCTAGTTTTATCTGGTGAAGGCGAGTTTACTCGTCAGGTAACCATCCATCACCAGGAGGTCCTGGTCTATTCTAAACATCTAGTTGTATCTGATAAAGGTGAGTTTACTCGTCAGGTAACCAACCATCACCTGCAGGTTCTTGTCTATTTAAACCCTCTAGTTTTATCTGGCAAAGGCTAGTCTACTATACAGGTAAACAACTATCACCTTGAGGTCCTGGTCTATGCTAAACATCTAGTTGTATCTGGTGATGGTTAGTCTACACTACAGGTAACCAACTATCACCTCGAGGTCCTGGTCTATTCAAAAGATCTAGTTTTATCTGGTAAAGGTTAATCTACTCTGCGGGTAACCAACCATTCCTTGGAGGTCCTGGTCTATGCTAAACATCTAGTTTTATCTGTTAAAGGTTAGTCTACTCTTCAGGTAACCAACCATTCCTTGGAGGTCCTGGTCTATGCTAAACATCTAGTTACATCTACATCTTACTCTCAAGGACTTTCTCCTTGAGAGTAAACATGCAGAATACACGCAACTTAGTGGCTGCTAGACTTGGCATTCTTAACCGATCTGACCAACAAGTTGAACGAGCTTAATTTAGAGCTGCAAGGAAAAGAAAAAAACGTGGTCAATATGATCAGCTCAGTTAATGCTTTCAAACGTGAAATGCAACATCTATCCTCAACGCTGCAGTGACATGATTTGGGGAACTTCCAAAACCTCGCATCAGAGCTGGAGACGCAACGGAAGGCGTGTGCGCAACTTGACAGTAGACTTTGAAAAACGGTTTCAAGACTTTGCTTTACTCGAGCCAATCGCTACATTTATGTGCTATCCATTTAGGGAAGATGTTGAGGTTGATATACTCGCATCAAAAATTGCAGCACTTTTTCACCTGAACTCGTCTGCAGTGGAGGATGAGATTTTGACAGTACAAGCTGACATGGAGCTTAAGTCCAAGGCTCATGGACAATTTTGGAACTTACTCACAGAGAAAAAGTATCCAAACATGAGGAAATGTGCTACCTCCTTGACTGCATTATTTGGCTCTACTTATTTATACGAGTCAGCCTTTTTCCACATGAAGATTATTGAGTCAAAATACCGTTCCACCATGACTGATAATCATTTGGAAGCCTGCTTGAGACTAGCTACCAGCAGCTACTGTCCGGACTATGCAACCCTGGCTCCATTCAGTGCAAGTCATCAGAGTACTCAGTATATAAAAATAAATATATGTTTAGCATTTTTTTTATGTAGGTAGATCATTTTGACCTGGTCATTTTGAAAGTAGCTCATAAGCAGAAAAAGTGTGGGCACCCCTGCTATAAAGGTATTGGATCACAGATACTAGAAGGTATGGGATCATAGATACTAGAAGGAATTAAATCATAGATTCTAGAAGGTATGGGATCACAGATTCTAGAAGGAATTAAATCATAGATTCTAGAAGGTATGGGATCACAGATTCTAGAAGGTATTAGATCATAGATACTAGAAAGTATTGGATCATATATACTAGAAGGTATCTGGGATCAGCCTCTCACCTCTGACTTCTCCATGCGGTTTTGAAGCTCCACCTGGGCCACGATCTCATTCATGTTTGTCTCCAGAACCATGCCCCCCATCACCACCTCCTGCAGGATGTAGTGCACCTGGAGGGGGAGGACCCGGAAGTGAGCAGAACTGTGGACCCAGTGAGGCACCACCACGGACCAGAGATGGTGGCGTCTTCCATTAGACCCTGGCCAGGGCTGTGTGCTACATTGTTGAAGTCTGCTTCCGGTTCTCTCAACCATAAAACTCTTTCTGATTTTGATTCTAATATAAGTTAGCCTAGTTTTTTCATTTTATGTTTCTTAATTATTTAAGTGCCATGGGTGTTTAATTGCTGATTTGAATACACATTATTTGTTTTAGTTAACGGCACCCCCACACTGACTGAGTATCTCTAAACACATAAACACCATGTGGCTTCGTTTACGCAGCATCAGCACACCTCGGGTGTGGTTAGTGATGACATGTAATGACAAGTTGCCTCTTCAGTAGTAGTACACAAACCAGCAGAGTGAACTCAGTGCGGCCTATGAGACTAGTGACCACAGAGCAAGAGGCTTATTCGTACTGATGATCTAGAGGCTCAAACCCTGCTCAAATCATCTAGAGACTCAAACCAAACCCTGCTCTCATCATCTAGAGACTCAAACCCTGCTCACATCATCTAGAGACTCAAACCAAACCCTGTTCGCATCATCTAGAAACCCAAACCCTGCTCACATCATCTAGAGACTCAAATCCTGCTCATCATCTAGAGACTCAAACCCTGCTCACATCATCTAGAGACTCAAACCAAACCTTGTTCGCATCATCTAGAAACCCAAACCCTGCTCACATCATCTAGAGACTCAAACCCTGCTCACATCATCTAGAGACTCAAACCTAATCCTCCTCCATCATCTAGAGACTCAAACCTAATCCTCCTCCATCATCTAGACTCAAACCAAACCCTGCTTAGATCACCTAGAGACTCAAACCCTGCTCATCATCTAGAGACTCAAACCAAACCCTGCTCACATCATCTAGAGCAGGGGTGCCCAATATGTCGATCGCGATCGACCGGTCGATTGCAAAGGTAGAGCGGGTAGATCACGTGACATTCCAAAAAATATATTAAAAAAATCTTTATAAATGAATGAATGTACGTATCATCCCTATGGCATTTTCCACTTGATTGCCATACTGGGCGGCCAGTCTGAGATCTCTTCTCTTCTATGGGTCACGGGTCACCATGCATGCGCGGTTAAACCCGCTAAATACTGCAAAACTTCAGTGAGCTAAGTGACCTAGTTAGCATTCCAATTTATATATATACTTAAGAAGGGATATGAAAATGAGTGGGGGAGCTGGACCAAGTAAGAAACCAAAAACGTACCACTTTCATGCGGAATGGGAGGAGGACTTTATTTTTCACCATGTCATATTCAAAATGCGTTTTTCTGATCTGTCAATCTATCATTGCTATTCCAAAGAAGGGAAATGCGGCGAGGCACTTTCGAACTGTTCATAGAAACTACGACACTGACTTCCCTCCGAAAAGTGAGCTGAGAACGAGAAAGGTGAGGGAACTAAAATCACAGTTAATCGGACAGCAGTAGTTTTTCCACACAGCTGAATTCCAAAGCAAAGGCAGCCACCGAAGCATCGTTTCGGGTGAGTCACTCCATCATTAAGCATAAGAAGTCCTTCCAAGATGGAGAGATGATCAAAGAGGCCTTCGTTGAGGCAGCTGACTCGTTTCGGGATTTTAAAAACAAACCAGAAATATTATCTTCGATCAAAGCTCTTCAGCTATCAAGAAGTACAGTTACACGGCGCTGTGAAGCACCTTTGGAAGGACATCTCGGACTGCGAGTGTTTCTCCCTGCAACTAGACGAGTCTACAGACATAAGTGATACAGCCCAATTGTGCATTTTTATTCGGATGGTGTTTACACACATGACTGCAAAAGAGGAGCTGTTAACACTACTGCCCATGAAAGAACACACGTGGAGAAAGGACATTTCTCAGTCTTTCAAAAACGTTATAGAGAAAACCTGGCTCCCGGTGTGTAAATTAATGTAAATCCCCACGGACGATGCGCCCGCAATGGTGGGCCGCTTTAATGGATTTATTGCCAAGTGCCGGCAGGACGATGCTTTCCCCGACTTCCTTAATTACCACTGCATAATACACCAACAAGCATTATGTGCTAAACTGCTAAACATGAAAGAGATAATGGATGTGGCAACGAAAATCGCCTGTTCTATTCGAGCGAGACCTCTTCAAAGACGACTGTTTCGTGCACATCTGGAGGACGCTGACTGCAACTACTCAGACCTCTTGCTACACACTGACGTGAGATGGCTTAGTAGGGGGAAATTCCTGCAGAGATTTCAAGAACTCTGTCCGGAGATAAAGGACTTTCTCCTTGAGAGTAAACATGCAGAATACACGCAACTTAATGACAGTAAGTGGCTGCTAGACTTGGCATTCTTAACCGATCTGACCAACAAGTTGAACGAGCTTAATTTAGAGCTGCAAGGAAAAGAAAAAAACGTGGTCAATATGATCAGCTCAGTTAATGCTTTCAAACGTGAAATGCAACATCTATCCTCAATGCTGCAGTGACATGATTTGGGGAACTTCCAAAACCTCGCATCAGAGCTGGAGACGCAACGGAAGGCGTGTGCGCAACTTGACAGTAGACTTTGAAAAACGGTTTCAAGACTTTGCTTTACTCGAGCCAATCGCTACATTTATGTGCTATCCATTTAGGGAAGATGTTGAGGTTGATATACTCGCATCAAAAATTGCAGCACTTTTTCACCTGAACTCGTCTGCAGTGGAGGATGAGATTTTGACAGTACAAGCTGACATGGAGCTTAAGTCCAAGGCTCATGGACAATTTTGGAACTTACTCACAGAGAAAAAGTATCCAAACATGAGGAAATGTGCTACCTCCTTGACTGCATTATTTGGCTCTACTTATTTATGCGAGTCAGCCTTTTCCCACATGAAGATTATTAAGTCCAAATACCGTTCCACCATGACTGATAATCATTTGGAAGCCTGCTTGAGACTAGCTACCAGCAGCTACTGTCCGGACTATGCAACCCTGGCTGACTACATTCAGTGCAAGTCATCAGAGTAAGGTATGTACTCAGTATATATAAATAAATATATGTTTAGCATTTTTTTATGTAGGTAGATCATTTTGACCTGGTCATTTTGAAAGTAGCTCGCAAGCAGAAAAAGTGTGGGCACCCCTGATCTAGAGACTCAAACCAAACCCTGCTCACATCGTCTAGAGACTCAAACCAAACCATGCTTAGATCATCTAGAGACTCAAACCAAACCCTGCTTAGATCATCTAGAGACTCAAACCCTGCTCATCATCTAGACTCAAGCCAAACCCTGCTCACGTCACCTAGAGACTCAAACCAAACCCTGCTCACATCCTCTAGAGACTCAAACCAAACCCTACTTAGATAATCTAGACTCAAACCCTGCTCATCATTTAGAGACTCAAACCCTGCTCACATCATCTAGAGACTCAAACCATGCCCTGCCCGCTACGTCTCCCTCCCTACTTGGTATTGGAAGGAAAACCAATCTCCATCCTGTCCGGTTGTCAAGACAATCACATCGGATGTGTTTCCTTTTTAGTTCTGGGGAACTTTGAGTCCAAATATCTGGACCAAGATTTTAATAGTATTACGGTTTTTAATTTGCGGTAGAGTCCATTTTAATTTCGACTCTGACTTCCTAATAAAGAATGTTATTACTAGTATGGATATTAATTTTTTCCATTCTATAGTTTTAGTTCAATTTTTGTTAACTGGGACACCGTAATTACTATTACCTTCAAAGAAATGGAGCATTTGACAACAATAATGGATGACTTCTCCTCTGCAATCATTGGCCCCTCCTCTGGAATAGCAAACTCCTCCTCTATAATTACAAACTCCTCCCCTATAATAACAGACTCCTCCTTGAAAACAAAAAACCACCCCCCTCTAATAACAGCCCCCTCCCCTCTAATAACAGGCCCCTGCCCTATAATATCAAACACCTCCAATAGAAGCCTTCCCATTTCTTGTTGATAAATGGAAACGGGTGTACTGTTGAACACAAGCCCAAGAGTACGTCCTGTAGGTGTTTCAGAATAGCACACATACTAATGTGTTAGAGAGCACAGAGAGATTGTCTACTTACCTTATCCATGTGGAAGATCAGATCCAACTCACAGACATTCTCAAAGCATTTGTCCAGGGTCTCCACAAACACCTGCAAGAGTTCAACAGGTTAACTACACAGCAACGGCATTATTTAGACCCGTTGTAATGAAGAAAAGGATGAGCCAGGCAGGTTTCACATGCTAATCAGACATTAACCAATGATAAAGAAACACTGACCTGGATCAAGTCCAAGATTCCAAGCTCACTCTCTGATGAGTCCACGCAGAAAACAAAGTACAGCGTAGCATAATGACGGTAGATCAACTTGTAGTCAGAGCCACCAATCAGACTAGACTCAAATAGAAACAAGAGCCAATCAGATTTCAGATATAAAACAAAACAAAAATATTTTCCAACTGATCGTGCGGTCATTGGAACACTGAGTTAGCAAGCTTTTACCACCATAATATCACTGTATCCCTATCGTTCTAATAATAATTTATTAATACAGCACTCAACAGTTACAAGTGGTTGACAGACACAAATATGAAAAGCACAATCAAAACTATTCAAGCAATTAAAACAATTAGGAGCAATACAAACAATTCTAATTAAATCATAATGAAAATAATACATACTGTGCTTTTTAAAAGCATTATTACCATAAATGACCAGATAATAACAACACTACTTGCTTGAATATATTATAGACAGTTTTTAAGCGATCTCTTTAAAATTGATCTGTCATCTCCTGATGTCAATCATCACAACATCATATGTCAGAATATTCATCATGGATGTGATAGATAGTACTAGTTATGGTGGATATATATGAACTAGTCGTCATTATATATGGTACAAGTCATGATATAGCTGGTACTATTCATGATATATGCGATACAAATCATGATATATACGGCACTAGTCTTGATAGATATGGTACTAGTCATGATATATATGGTACTTATCAATATATATATGGTCGTAGTCATGGTAGATATATATGGTACTAGTCATAATATATATGGTCCTAGTCATGGTCGAAATATATGGTAAAAGTCATAATATATATGGTACTAGTCATAATATATATGGTCCTAGTCATGGTGAAAATATATGGTAATAGTCATGATATATATGGTACTAGGCATGATATAGATGGTATTTATCTATATATATATATATATATATATATATATATATATATATATATATATATATATATATATATTCCTTGTCATGGTGGATATGTATGGTACAATCATAGTGGATATAAACTGCTCAAAAAATAAAGGGAACACTAAAATAACACATCCTAGATCTGAATGAATGAAATAATCTTATTAAGAACTGTTTTCTTTACATAGTTGAATGTGCTGACAACAAAATCACACAAAAATGATCAATGGAAATCAAATTTATCAACCCATGGAGGTCTGGATTTGGAGTCACACTCAAAATTAAAGTGGAAAACCACACTACAGGCTGATCCAACTTTGATGTAATGTCCTTAAAACAAGTCAAAATGAGGCTCAGTAGTGTGTGTGGCCTCCACGTGCCTGTATGACCTCCCTACAATGCCTGGGCATGCTCCTGATGAGGTGGCAGATGGTCTCCTGAGGGATCTCCTCCCAGACCTGGACTAAAGCATCCGCCAACTCCTGGACAGTCTGTGGTGCAATGTGGCGTTGGTGGATGGAGCGAGACATGATGTCCCAGATGTGCTCAATTGGATTCAGGTCTGGGGAACGGGCGGGCCAGTCCATAGCATCAATGCCTTCCTCTTGCAGGAACTGCTGACACACTCCAGCCACATGAGGTCTAGCATTGTCTTGCATTAGGAGGAACCCAGGGCCAACCGCACCAGCATATGGTCTCAAAAGGGGTCTGAGGATCTCATCTCGGTACCCAATGGCAGTCAGGCTACCTCTGGCGAGCACATGGAGGGCTGTGCGGCCCCCCAAAGAAATGCCACCCCACACCATGACGGACCCACCGCCAAACCGGTCATGCTGGAGGATGTAGCAGGCAGCAGAACGTTCTCCACGGCGTCTCCAGACTCTGTCACGTCTGTCACATGTGCTCAGTGTGAACCTGCTTTCATCTGTGAAGAGCACAGGGCACCAGTGGCGAATTTGCCAATCTTGGTGTTCTCTGGCAAATGCCAAACGTCCTGCACGGTGTTGGGCTGTAAGCACAACTCCCACCTGTGGACGTCGGGCCCTCATACCACCCTCATGGAGTCTGTTTCTGACCGTTTGAGCAAACACATGCACATTTGTGGCCTGCTGGAGGTCATTTTGCAGGGCTCTGGCAGTGCTCCTCCTGCTCCTCCTTGCACAAAGGCGGAGGTAGCGGTCCTGCTGCTGGGTTGTTGCCCTCCTACGGCCTCCTCCACGTCTCCTGATGTACTGGCCTGTCTCCTGGTAGCGCCTCCATGCTCTGGACACTACGCTGACAGACACAGCAAACCTTCTTGCCACAGCTCGCATTGATGTGCCATCCTGGATGAGCTGCACTACCTGAGCCACTTGTGTGGGTTGTAGACTCTGTCTCATGCTACCACTAGAGTGAAAGCACCGCCAGCATTCAAAAGTTACCAAAACCTCAGCCAGGAAGCATAGGAACTGAGAAGTGGTCTGTGGTCACCACCTGCAGAACCACTCCTTTATTGGGGGTGTCTTGCTAATTGCCTATAATTTCCACCAGTTGTCCATTCCATTTGCACAACAGCATGTGAAATGTATTGTCAATCAGTGTTGCTTCCTAAGTGGACAGTTTGATTTCACAGAAGTGTGATTGACTTGGAGTTACATTGTGTTGTTTAAGTGTTCCCTTTATTTTTTTGAGCAGTGTATATGGTATATATCATGTTTTATGTGGTACCTGCCCCCCTCTAGGAAGTTGCAGACGTTGTCGTCCCGTTTGGACACCAGATGGAATGTTTCCCTGATGATCTGCTGCTGCAGCTCCTCCGCCTAGCGGCCACACACAGCATGCCATTAAACACACAGCATCACTTTATAGACACAGCATCACGTTATACACACAGCATCACTTTATACACACATTTCACTTAACATTAAAACACAAACGTGTTTAATTTTGGAAACTAAAGATACCAACTAAATGCCTTTTGTATTGTGGATGCTAAGTCACCCGCCCACCCACCCACCCACCCACCCACACACACACACACACAGTCCAGCCTCAAGGTTCACAGATCCTTTAAACAGAGCTGTGACAGTATAACATGATAATATAACGTGAAAGGTTTATG
Source organism: Lota lota (assembly GCA_026745465.1). Lineage (NCBI taxonomy): Eukaryota > Metazoa > Chordata > Actinopteri > Gadiformes > Lotidae > Lota > Lota lota. The sequence goes on from JACYXH010000659.1 coordinate 5,182,981, forward strand.
CAGTGTAAACCACAGAGCCTAAGGACAACAAAGTGTAAATGTGAACTGAAGCATACAATTAAACTGTAGGACTAGAGGATATACCAGGCTCAGTAAGTCTCGGAGAAAATACTCACAAAGTACTGATAGAACCGGATCAGCCGCGGCTTCCCGTGGTTATTAAATATTAATATAGCTTTAATCATGTTGAAGCTTTGGATTCCCCACTTCACTACGTACTAAATTAAACGATGTCGTTTATTAGTGCTAATGGTACTCTGACAGCAGCGTCACACCAGCGGATGTCGAGACTTCCGTTCTGAAGAAGAGCTGTTATTCAAAATAAAGGTCTTTAAATATCCCTTCATAGGTTGGCTGGGAATTAATTAGTTAAAAGAAACACATAACTTATTTATTTATTGATTTCTAGAAACTAGGGACTATACTGTCTGAAACTATATAAATTGTGTGATTAAAACAAATCATGAAATTCATCAAGGTCAGGGATTATAGTTGTACTTTGAAGCCAAATCATCCTAACAGGAACTCTTCTTTTGACCTAATTACAGTTGTCTTTACAGTCTCCGTCGGGTTTTTATTTCCATCCGGTTACCTGTGTACATTATTTTTAGCACCATATTGCTAACAAACTCGGTAGTCGTTAACTCATAATGCCGATATTAAAAAGATTACGAACAAAACCTATTTGTGGGGTCTTCTTGTGAGGGTTGAACGATAGTGTTTCGGCTAGCAGTCTGTTTTCAGAGGTATCCTCGCTGCGTCGCAACCATTTAAGTTTAACTGTGCAATATGGTAGATGATCACTAGGGGTTACAGTGGTCTAGGTCGGATTCATCTTACTCTATCAGATTGTGTATATCTATCTGTCTGTCTACCTATTTTTAAATATGCCTCCATTAATAAATTACTTTGAGACCTATTTATAGGGATAACCGTCATGTAATATTGGACATTGGCCTTCTGAACCATTTAGTTGGGCGTCCGATTCATTCATCAATTAATTCATTGGTTCTCAATTTATACCTGAATAATGCTCTCTTGGAAAAGTTGGGTCTAGATGCTATCTGTCAGGCCTTTACATTTTATATTCCATTTATTCTATGGTGACAATTACTTGTATTATTAGTCATATTATTATTATTATTATTATTATTATAAGTAGTATATAAAATAGTAGTAGCAGTAGAGCTTTAGTCGTAATAGAGTATAGTAGTAGTAGTATGCCTAGTAGTAGAAGTAAAGTAGTTGTATGCCTCGTAGTGGTAGTTGGCCTCATGGGCATTTGGACTTGTGGCAGGCTTTCTTGCAATGATAAAGGCTACTTTATTTGCCACTTTATTTTGTTTGAACTTTCTGTTTACATGATGCACTTTGAATTGTTCCTGTGAAACCTGCTATTAATAACCAAACTGTATGGAGTTGTGTCCCTGTGTTCCGGTTCAGTTCAGGAATGGGGACGTTTCCTACGACCCCCAAGCCCCATATGCCGCGTTCACATTCCTGTTCAAACGTCTTTATAAACTGCATTATTATAAACGGATACATACTGCCCTGTGCTGTAGGCGGGTCGACTGCACTGCTCAGAGCTCTATGTAGAGGTCTCATATCCACTAACTCTATGTTGGGGGGCCTTCATCATTAACACGACATATGTCGTCGTGTCCTACATTATTTTATCCCTCCGCGTTTTGTTTCCAGACTGAATTCCGTTCCTCTTGTATGGACGCAGTGAACCCCCCCCCCCCCCCCCCCCCCCCCAAAAAAAAACAGGCGCGCTCATTAGCATACACGACCCTGGTTGGCTGGTCAACACGCCGCTTTCCGCATGAGCGCGGCGGATAAATTGACTCTGGGGATGAGCTTCGAGGTAGGTGGGCTCCATGGTGGGCTCGCCATCGCCGGCGGCCTCTATGGAGTCTGTTTATAGAGGGTTTCACACGGGGCTCCGTTTATTGAGGGTTTCACAAATACAAGTAGACAGACACGGTGCTCTAGCACGCCCCGCGGGGTCCTGCGGGTACAGTATGTACTTGTAATAAGACGGCGACTCCGTGTGTTTGAAGTGGGTGGCCTTCCACAATTCAGTTTGGTTTGAATGTTTTCCCGCTCCTAATTGTGGGAATTGTGTAACGGAAGCCGGGTACGTCTTGCCAGAAATGAGGTAATGCGGCGCTCGCTGTCTCTGCGGCCCTCTTTAAAGTTATGAAGGCGGCCTCTAATTGCAGGGATAGTCACACGGACTGTCCTGTGATTTTTATTCTTTCATTGCACTCTTTCAAATGTGATGCCTTTATGAAATATTGAGCCGACGTCCCCCCCCCCTTTTTTTTTTTTTAAACACAGCCTCTTTCCAGTGTGTAAAAAGCAAATACCAAGTCCATATTCACAATGCGCCACTTGACATGGACTAGCAGTAGTTAGTTATTGTACGGTTTAGCAGCAATGGTCTCATTCCACTCCATTCCGAGTGGCAACATTCCATTGAGAAAGGACGGTATTTATTGTTTATGTCCACCAGGGGGAAGTGCTGAGCACGCTCTGAGTAATCTTACTATAGAGTCTGGTTCTGTTAGCACAAAGCTCAGGAGAATGGAGACGGAGAGGATCCTGGATGTGCAACGGCTCCATGTTTACCCCAAACTACTGTTTACAGCTTGGGGTTTTGGTTCTGAAATAAACGTTGTCCGCATATCACAAAAACATAATCCCATATCAGTCTGCCAGTCTATAAAACGCCGATTTGGATGTATGTGGACGTGATAGCGGCAGATAATCATTTTCCTTGCCAGTTATCCTGTTAATAAATAGGAATGGCAAAAAAAACAATGCCATCAAGCTGCAAACCGACGATTCCATTTCAACACAAATAATAACAATCAGCCGTCCTATTTCCCGTTTATTTTCCAAAATCACACCATTACAATTAAATTAAATAAGAGGGACGAACACCCTTTACTTAATACATAATAATGGATATAAGCCTACACGGTGTATCGAACCAATAAAATACCATAATGGTTGGTTGCGATCTCTGGGAGGGCGGCAGTCTGACTGTTTTCAAGGTTTGCAGTACCTGTGTGAAAAGCAAAACAATCCCGATTCCAGAACTTTGGGATCCATCTTTTCCGTCCCACCCCGGTCGTAAAAGCGTCGCCAGTCGAACGGTGTGACTGCTGCTTGTTTACAGCGCGGATCCCACGGTGTGTGGGGAGTTCACAGCGCTCACAGACGCCAGCACAACACCACCAGACTCTAGCTCTGCCACCGACCGCTTCGGATCATCAAACGCGAAAATACCCCAGCTTTAATATATTTCGCATCGTCCATCCACATTTCCCTGTGAAACGAAGATACAATTCACCGCGAATTTGCCAATGCGTGCACGACTGAAGGACTGAAGACGTCGGGGAGGCTGCTGGTACTGAACACATTATCCAGAACCTGACTGCGACGGGCAGATATTAGAGATTAACTGTGTCTGTGTGTGTGTGTCCCATGAGGAGGTTGTTTTCCCGTTCATTCATGTGTTCCACGCACTACGGACCGTAGCCTGGCGTTATCCAGACGTATTTACCCTGTTTTTTAATTGGTTGCACGCTATTTTCAGCCTCTTCGAGGCGTCCAGCGATAAGGCTGGTATTTCAAGAAATGGAGTCTGAGGATGTGGAACGCAAAGGGATTCGTGATGCAAGTTTTTTGGCACCGTTCTGTACCACATCGTTGTGCCGTTAGCGCAGGAATACGCAACGACTATGCCGATTAAAACACGATTTATCGCTGGATAAATCGGTGATTTTCGGAGCGGATCGACGGAGTCCGCAACTCGCTCTCTCCCAAGACATTCCACAGCAGCACGAGACGAACACTGGTAGCTCGTGCGTGAGAGCCAGTTGAGCTAAGCTAAGCTAGCCGTGCTCCCCCATCCATCAGACCGCTAGCGCCACTGGTCGCTGTGAACGAGTCGTGTATCTCTGCCCCACGCGTGACTACGGGTTTATTTACTCTCATCACATAGTAGATATCTCGGGTATATACACGCCCACGGGCTCCGTGAGGATGAGTCGGCCAGGGACGAGGTGTCTCACGGAGGGAGATCCGTTGACCTTGTTCTGCTGGCTTCTGCTGCTGCTGGGTCTGTCCACGCGCTGCCTTCGGCCCGCCAATGGAGAAAGTACGTATACGGTGTTTCACTGACGTTGGTTCCTATTGAAACGTGCCTTCTGAGTCCTGTGTTGTCTTCTGCTGACCGTGTTATCATCAGCTGAGGTTGGATGCAGCGCTGCGATGGCCTTCCGTTAGTATAGCGTCCAGCAGGGCATGCCACTGTATCTCCATTACATCTTAACACACACACACACACACACACACACACACACACACACACACACACACACACACACACACACACACACACACACACACACACACACACACACACACACACACACGAGCAATGCGGAATGCTGCATTCGACAGCGACACTAATAGACCTCGATAGGGACGTAGTGGCGATTCCTAACACATTTTGTAGGATTATCATTCTTTTGATGGACATGAATGTTATCCTGGAAGCGCCACTGCTTAATTGTAAAATTAAGTTTCTTGCTACTCACTTTATTAGTGGATTTAAGAGACAGTGAGATGGGAGAGAATCCCACGCTTGAGGATTGTGTGTGTGTGTGTGTGTGTGTGTGTGTGTGTGTGTGTGTGTGTGTGTGTGTGTGTGTGTGTGTGTGTGTGTGTGTGTGTGTGTGTGTGTGTGTGTGTGTGTGTGTGTGTGTGTGTGTGTGTGCGTGCGCGCTATGGGTTTTGAATACAGTTTGTGATACTGAGAACGGAAGGTAGCAGGGAGCAGCTTAACTTGCTTGTTCTATGTGTTTTTGTTTTGGTTCCTTCCTGTAATGTTTCCCCTGTCCATGCAGACATCTTCTTGGGCTCTGTGCTTTGGTTAAACAAAACGGAGTGCGCACAGGGGCACTGGGTCGTATGTGACCGGAGAGCAGGTGTTGTGGTCCCGTCAGGGTCACCCCCCCCCCCCCCTTCCCTTATCATCCTCATGGGGTCGTCTTATAAGTATGATAGCCTAGAAGGTCAGGTAGTGTCTCCTAAAAATGATGTTATTACAGATTGACTCTGCAGCCTTAGGACAATGTAAGTCTTTACTATCCTTGAACCGTAAACACTCTTTAAATAAATATTTTGGAGGGTTTTCAGGACAATTGTAGACATGATTTTAGCTTATCCCCCCTCCTCCCTTCCCGTACATAATGAGAGGGTTGGCGAGTTTAAAATAGATCCAGCCTAAAGCTTTCTCCAACACAGACAGAGGTGTTCCTGTTTGACGGTGAAGAGTAAGGCTTCTGTCAGTGGACGGTGTCTAGGCCTCTAGCCTGTCTGTGGCCCCTTGGCGCCGCAGCCCCTGGGTCTGGTGCTTCTCCTGCCCAGCCCTGCATCTCCGCTGTCTTTATATGGCTTTACTTTCAGTTTCGTGTGTGTGTGTGTGTGTGTGTGTGTGTGTGTGTGTGTGTGTGTGTGTGTGTGTGTGTGTGTGTGTGTGTGTGTGTGTGTGTGTGTGTGTGTGTGTGTGTGTGTGTGAAAGCATAAGTCTGGTGTGAGCTAGATTGTAATGGTAAAAATCCAAAACAGCTGTGTTGCATCTGGTTGCCATGGTAAAGGTAAACAAGCTTATTCCTAGCCAGTAAGGCTGCACTTCACACGGCTCTTTGAAGCAAAATACTAAGATATATAGATTGCTAGAAATAAACATTTATAAAACATTTAAATCAAACCAAGATCCACCATTCAAACATGGCCAACACTGCACAGCCTTTTTTTGTCCAGGTTTCTCTGAAATGTTACTTAATGAAGGAACATAGCTGGAATGTTTGTTAAGCTTGCTGTTCTTGTCCTATGATTCCTGCCTATCAAGGATGCCTCCCCACCAAGGAGACTCAGACATAACATAGCAGAGCGATGAGGATGGGTGCACTGTTGTCTCTGATTTATGCTCAAGGCCTCCACCAAAATGCTCTCTAATCTCTCAGTAAGGCCATTTAGAACCACGCATGGCCCACATCCTGGAACAGCAGTCCCCACTGTAAGCACAGAGCAGAGCAGCCTAAAATCCCTGTTCACCAAGACTGTTGGATTTGGTCAGCCCAACAGTGGCCGATCCAACAGCTATGTAAAACAAAGCCCTATTCCTGTTCAGTCCACACACAGGCACATGACATACGAACCCAACCAGGAAGCAGGTGTAACCCCACACCTGGACCCAACCCCAGTAACTCCAGGGAAACAAAACTGGTGGATGACTGCTCAGAATCAGGATCATTATCCAACATAATCTTTTTCAGGCATTGAAAACTCTGGGGAAAGCCTTTTGAAACATGAGCGAGTACAGTAGTGGCGGTATGGATATTAATGTGGATATGAGGCTGTTATTACTTAACACTCCTCTTGATAATTCTCTGGGCTCTCGCGGAACTCTGATCTTCCTGTTCCGTCGTTGTTGACAATGAATGTTTTCCTGAGTGGTGTGGTCCTTCGGGAGGGTCTGGCCTGGGAGCCTTTCTCATGGGGGAAACGGGGGGATCAAATGGATTTCTCCGGATCTGAGGTGTTAGGAAGGACTTCAAAGCCAGGATGCCAGCAGGTTTTCCTGGTTATTCAGCTTGATTCGGGTGTCTGGTGTGGGGGTTTGACTCCCCTCTAGTGGACAAGCACACTATTGGCTGAATGTGATGAAGGCTGCAGTGTGCTCCTGTGCCCTGGAAAATGGGTCAGTGTTGAACTGCATGAACCTGGATGAATGACTTCCCCAAGTTTGCCAACCAGTTATACACACATATTAGGGTTTGTGTAGGAAAATGTAAATGTCCCAAAATGTTTATCCAATCTAATGTAATTATCAACAGGTTATCAGGCTTGGTAGAATATGTATAATGTGTGATAGTAACAGGTTTCGGAATAATTGGAACGCACTCAATGTCAAGAGTGTGTTTAGGGCAGATGTTGTTGTGCTACAGCTTTGGTCGTTTTTAGCTCCAGCCTGTATAACACTCGTAGGCAACCACCAATTTGGAAATCTCTTAAAGTGTCCTGAGTAAGCTTACCTCGAAACAAACTGAGTTGGCGATTCAGCTGTTGATAGCACTTGTTTCCAGGCAACCACTACTGACGAAAGCTTCGTCTATGATGGGGTCTTACTGAGCTCAGTGAACCGGCTGTTCATTTTAAGTGTGATTTCATAGATCTCCCTATTTCAAATTAGCTAATGTTAAGCATTTTCTTAAGTCAACCTTTTTCTTAGTGTTTTTCTTTAAATTGTTAAAGGATATTAGCCTTGACGGTCCTCTTGGTGATTACAGAGTGTGGGGTTGGGGACGGCAGGTCTAAGTGTTATTCAGAGTAGGTTTTGCAGGAACTGCACACAGGTTATGTACTTATAGGAAATAGCCCGACCTACCCTGTAATCAGTCCTTTTTCTGCAGCTGTAGCACGGCATATGTCCACTTAAAGCCCTGATACAATTTAGTTAGTGTGATTTATATATTTTTTTATAATAATCAAGCAAAACATTTTCTCACAAAAACATGTCTACGGACACAACGATGGATGTATTGCTTATTACTCAGCCCCTACAGACAAACAATTAATTACGACAATCAACATTGTCCCAAGCCCTCACCACAACCAACCTATAGAAGCATACAGAGCTATTCCTACAAATATGGAGCAAAGGATTATTAAATTGTCATTCTCCCTTGTGAACATCTGGGCCAAATTACCGAAGGTCTGATAGGAACTTTGTAATGGCACAAGTCATCCTGCAGACTCCCCCCCCCCCCCCAATGTACAGATTGCTTTGTTAGTGGAAAGATATTAAGACTGATGTGATGGAGGGGATTTGGAGTGCTGAGGAGCTGTCTTCAGTTGAACGTCCCATGGTGCCGTGGCCCTGTGGTGTGTTTATGCATGCTGGTACATGTCTTGGCCACACTCTCTAATCAAGTCTCTTACTGTGAAGGGTCTCAGCTGATTCCTGTTGTAGATCATCAATGTAAACACCCTGCTGGCCTTCTGGGAGGATAATATCAGCGTAATACAGATGTGGACGACAAAAACATTAGCTTGCAGCCGATGTTCCTGCATCACCCCCACTCATCATGGATGTCAACACACGTAGATGGACTTGCACAGAACTATTGGTCTACAGCCTTGGATGGGACCCCTCTTACAGCCCTGGTCTGAGCCTGACAGGGCCTCAACTAGATGGAGGGGTGTCAGCAGCCGTTGGTCTGCCCCTGGGCCACCATGTTGATCTGGGCTCTGTTCCTAGTTACTATATGCATAATAAAGTATGTATGATACCTGTCCTGTTTCACCCTTTGACGACATGACCATGTTTTTTTTGTTCTTTTCTTTCTTTTTCATAAGTCCTATATGAAGAATGAACTGAGTACACTACAATGTTGATCTGTTGTTGCCTCCAGCATCATTGACAGACTTCAACATACAACTTCCTCAGTGTCTCTTCCCTATATATTTAACTGTCTGACACTCTTCCCTCTCTCTCTCCTCTCTCCCCTCTCTCTTGCTTCCTGTGTTTCGCACCAGTCTGTGGCCCCAGCATCGACATCGGCAACGACATCACTGAGTTCCACCGGCTGGAGAACTGCACGGTGGTGGAAGGCTACCTCCAGATCCTGCTCATCGGGGACAAGAACAGCAACAGCGCCAACCAGGAGCTGTTCCGCTCACTCAGCTTCCCCAAGCTGACCATGATCACAGACTACTTGCTGCTGTTCCGCGTCTCTGGCCTGGACAGCCTCAGCACGCTGTTTCCTAACCTAAGCGTCATCCGTGGCCGCAACCTCTTCTACAACTACGCCCTGGTGATCTTTGAGATGACCAGCCTGAAGGACGTGGGCCTGTACAGCCTGAAGAACATCACGCGAGGGGCCATCCGCATCGAAAAGAACCCCGAGCTGTGCTACCTGGACTCGGTGGACTGGTCGCTCATCATGGACGCGGAGTTCAACAACTTTATCGCCGGGAACAAGCAGTCGAAGGAGTGCAGCGATGTGTGCCCGGGCATCATGGAGAACCGCCCCCAGTGTGGCCGCACCATGTTCAACCACAACTACAGCTACCGCTGCTGGAGCTCCAGCCACTGCCAGAAAGGTAAGGCTGCACATCTTCTTCCCTTGTTGGTTGTGTTGAAACACATCTTCTGCACGTGTTGGTTGTGTTGAAGCCAAGTGCCAGTGCGCCTTCCAGAGAGTGGTATAAATGTGTGCTTAGTGATTCAAACTTGTGTGTGTGTTCCAAAATTTACTTTTAGAATTGTATCCTTTTACCTACCAAGGGTATAAAATTCAACAGGTCCATGCTATTGCCTTAGAATGTAACTGAACTGTCAATTGCAACCAACCATTGGCTGATGGCAGGTGTTAATCTTGGACCGTGTGTGTGTGTGTGCCGGCTATCTCATATTGGATATAGAAAGAGTGAAAACAGGAACTTACAATGTCAGCAACAAGATTATCTGAACCCAAGAGACGAGTCAGCCAGACACAACCCGCGCACACACATGCACACACGCATACGCGAATACACACACTCTTTGGAAGCAACAGACTGGAAGAGGTTGGTTGTCAGTACCTGGAAATCATGCAACCTTTTCTCACTGCAAACACATTACTCTAACAGCTCTGGTGTGTGCGCGAGTGAGGGCATATGTTCCTTGCTGAATAGTGTGAGCCGACTCTCAACTGTCTTCCCCTCTCTAAAACATTTCAACGCCAACCTGGCTATTACTTATTATTTTTCTAATACTTTGATGCCTGTTATTTCCACTTTTACGGTCTGTTACCTAATATACTGTCCTCTCCCTTGTTCCCTGTCACCCATGGGCGTTATTCACCTAGCGGCCATCTTTGTTCTAAATGTGCATTCAGTTACACCACCCAGCTTGCGTTTAGTATGAAGACGGCTGCTTTGTGAATTAGGCCTGGTAAGATTCACCTATGCTGCTTGGAATCACGCTATGATTGGCTGAAGATGCAGTGTTAGAGATGGGTAAATTCAGATTTTAGGTTAGAGATGGTTAAGTTTAGATATGAGGTTAGAGATGGTTGTGTTTAGGTATTAGGTTACATAGGGTTAAGTTTAGGTATTTGGTTAGAGATGGAGAGATGGGCATGTTAGATGGTCATGTTTAGTAAACAGAACGTCGCCAGCCAATCACAGCATGATTCTCAGCAGCATGTGCGGGTCTTACCCATTGAGCTTGGTCACCCTGAGTTCTGTCTCACCCGCTGTACTCTGTCACCCACTGTCTGACCTGTAATGCGGGTCACCGTGGCGTGTAACTGTGGTATTTCCTGGTGTCCATGGATCGGATGTGAGCTTGATGTAATGGGAGAGCACCAGAGCTGTGTGTTGCAGGTCGAATAGATCAATAAGCAGCTGGTGTTTCCAGCCTCGACTCATTCATAAAACCTCTACACAGCCACAGTGCCGTCCCATTGGTTGGTCTGTACAGCAGAGAGACCAATGGACGGACGCGGTCAGTTCCTCACCTCAGGGGTTCCTCACCTCAGGGGTTCCCTGGATTATTCAATACATTAAAAACATGAACATTTCCAGGCCTGGTGATGTCATGTGTTTAATAACTAATGCAGTGCCCATTGGTAATGGCCTGATTGCTTGGCCTCCAGTATTGCTGCTTGCAGCTTTTCAAAAACCACTCATCCAAACAACTTCACACTTGACACTGCACTTCCTTGTGTCCTCAACAATACACCGGCCAAGATTGAGGTCAATTGGATGAAAATCGAAGGACACACACACACTAGTTAGATGATGTCCCTTGTTATGTTTTATAATATCTGCTGATAGTAATTTGTGAAACTTATCTCATGGTTATTAGGATTCATGTTATAAAATCTGAAAATAACATGTTATTTGTTTGTGGGTTTAAAACCAGTTTTTAATTAGAAAAGGGTTAGATAGAAGAAGGGTGAATAAAGTGTGAGTTCCCGGGTGAGATGAAAGGTGATTAAAGTGTGTCCGGGTTAGAAGAAGGGTGAATAAAGTGTGTGTCCGGGTTGAGATGAAGGGTGAATAAAGTGTGTCCGGGTTAGAAGAAGGGTGAATAAAGTGTGTGTCCGGGTTGAGATGAAGGGTGAATAAAGTGTGTCCGGGTTAGATGAAGGGTGAATAAAGTGTGAGATGAAGGGTGAATAAAGTGTGTGTGTGTGTGTGTGTCTGCCGGATGTGTGCAGTGGTGTATGTAGGACGGCAGTGGAGGGGAAGATCTGGGCAACACAACAGGGAGTACAGGAAGCCCTGAGGCAGTGGGTTGTTTACAACCGGTAGAAACGTGTTACCTACCACTTTCTAGTAAAGTCACCACGACTGTTGTGTCGCTGATGGCATGCAGCAACACCGACGGCTTCTGCAGCAGTGCTGCACAGCGAGTGGTCACAAGGCCTTCCCGAGTTTGCCGTTTCCGGAAAGAAAATCTGGTTAATAGCGAGAGATTTAACTTCAGAACTTTTATAATAGTTATATTGTCCTATTTCTATTGTAGTTTGAAATAAATGCATCTCGGGTATAATGGGCACCACCATAGTTATATTTGTTGTTGTGAAAGTTCTTTTTAAAGTGAAAACAGAATGGATCAATCTGTCCTCATTGCTGGGAACAATTACCCTGAGGATAATGACATATTCCATCTTTACCGCTACGGCATGTTGCCACAATAACTGTCAACACATGACCGGGTGACATCATTGTCTATTCAACGGTCTGCTGGTGGCACGGTTATGTGTTCAGTCTGTCTTCGGTATCATTATTTTAATTTAGCTTGTGACATTGTGTCTGTTCAGTATGCTGTTGACATTGTAGACTAATCGTTCTGCTGGTGGCATGCTTGTGACCTCATCATTGGGATTTTGCATGGGACACCAAAGTCCGGCTGTGTCATCCAAGTCTATCCAGTCTGTTATGACATCATAGCCTGGTCGTTCTTTCTTGTGTCATCATAGTCTGTTCAGTTTGCCTTTGACATCGTAGCCTGTCCGATGGGCTTGGAACAACAACAAGTTTTTTAAGCTGGAGACATCATGGTCTGTAGGTCGGGGAGACAGGAAGTGTGTGGTGTTATGTCACGAGCAATATGAACAGAGCTCTGACCCTGCTGTGGAGCTGAATGCAACAGGGGTTTATTGATATCCATCTTATTATACTGACCTGGATGTGATCAGGGCTCTAATCACATCAGAGATTAATTGAGTGTGTATGGGGGGGGGGGGGGGGGGGGGGGAGGAGCCATGGGCATTAGACGGAACAGGCTGTTCTCTATTAAGCCAGCTAATGCTCTTTTCCATGGTGAGCGTTGTCTGAGGAGCTGAGTGACTTGCTCTGGTCAGTGGGACACGGCTACTGAACACTGGATTCTGCTGCTTCTCTGTCCCTGTATCTCTGTTCTCCACCTTTAACCCCACCTCTTACCCCACCACTCCTGCCTCATATTCCTCCAACCTCATACTCCTCATACTCACCCTCCAACCTCACCCCTCTAACCTCACTCCTCCAACCTCACCCTCTAACCTCCTCCAACCTCACCAGTCTACTCACTACAATGACTGGAGATGATCAAATCTAGTATTACAGTTATCAAATATATTACAATTATCAAATATTTGAGTACTGAAAAGTTTAACATCTTTATCTTTTTCTGATAGAGTACATATTCCAATCCCAACATGTTCGTTATTACATTAAAGTTGATGGTTATATCAGACAAAATAAGGTCTTTCCCTTTCCTCTGTTTCAATATCTTATTAGACACATGTACTCATGATGGATTCCGACTATAATACTGGTACTTGGTTAGTCTACCTCTTCATTTAATGATGACATGGCTCCACTCCGAGACTGTAAATGATAATATTAAATAATCTGCCATTATTAACACAAATACGACTCCTCTTTTCCCTCCCTTCCTCTTTTCTTTCCTCAGACAGTATCGTGTGTGTGTGTGTGTGTGTGTGTGTGTGTGTGTGTGTGTGTGTGTGTTTGTGTGTGTTTTGGGGTGGGGGTGGGTAATTGTAGGGATGTCACAGTAAACCAGAGCCACGGTGCATGACTCGGACCCCCCCATTATTTTAGGGAGCGGTCCCACCCATTCCTGGAACTCCCTGGAGAACATTAGTGGTTTGGTTTTGATCAAGGCTCCTCTGTCATTATGGCTCCCAGAGCACCACTACACACAGGGAGGGAAAACTGCTGCTCCCAGGCACAGGAGCTTCAATGGAGCTCTATGCATGGCCGGTGTCTCCAGCCACCGTCATTTCATGTTAAGATTCTGGAGGCCCAGTTTAACTCTTGGTTCTGTGGTGTGGCAAGGGGCCAGGCAGGGATAGGTAGTGGCAGGCAGGGGTTAAACAGGTTCTAGCTAATCGTTTGACCAAGACTTTGCAGCAGCTAGACAAAGGCTAGGTAGAGGCTAGACGGGAGCTAGGTAAAGTCTACACAGAGCCTTGGGACAAGGCCGGTCCCTATTCAGGGACTAGGCAGGCTACCCTCAGATAGATGGTATCCTGTCTCAGGACAGCTAGGATGGGCTCTTCCATCACATTCCAGAGATATTTCCATCTTCAACCTCGGGTAAACACTAAACGCTAAACTAAACACTCAGGAATGTCACAGCTTCTTACAGTTACAACATTCACATCCCCACTTGATGAGAAAAACAGCACAATGCACCATGTATAATCTCAATTTGTCTCCCAGAGGCTGTTAATGTACAGTAGGCTTCCCATCCAAGCACCGCCCTTCAGTCCTACTGAGACACCTTGTCAGCCAGCCATGACACACTGCCCTGGGGCATGCTTTCTGCTACATCTCCCTTCTTTAGTATTGCCATAATCAATCTTTAAATAATGCCAATAAATGCAATTGCAGCATGAGACTCAACATAAGAAACACAAGTTACATAAGAAAAGGGCAGGAGCATTCCTGTGTTTTAGGGTGCCTTTTTAAGTGCATTTATTACAAGAGCAGGATACAACTATGACAAATGATGGTAACGATGTTTTGCTAATTCAATGTTTATTTAAGACCTTTTTCCTACATTTAATTTACAAATTATTTATCTTTTTTGTTACTGTTGCTTTTGAGAGTGTTAGGATTCGTTCTAACAGTGAGGCCCCTAGATAAACCCCGCCCCCTGTTCTGTGTTGACTGGCCCTGAGGCCAAGGCTGTTCTCGACTGGCTGTTCATCACGCTGCTGCCACCAGCTGTCAACAGACCTAATGGGGAATCAGTAGCTTGGAGAGCTGCAAGCACCGTCTCCACAGACACAATACTTCCCCATTTGTTTAGGCGACTGCTAGATCCAAGATGGCGACATTGATTCAGTGATCAACAAGCAGACGGCTTATTTTCTCTACAGGCATAAATTATGACATAAACAGCGTGACCTGAACATGGAGTTATGTTCTGTTATCGTATTATCTACAAGACGGTTTAGAACAACCGTAGGTCTTACGACAGTTATTCCAAACTGACAGTTGGCTGGAGCCATTGCAGGCTTTAAAGCACTAATGGGCCGTATGTATACATCATATCCAGCTGTACATTTCACTTTGGCACTTTAAGACCATAGTTGGATCAGAATTGCGCCACTCTTAGACTAGGACTAGACCACAGTTGGATCAGGGTTTGACCACAGATGGATTCGTCTTAGACCAGGGTTGGATCACATTTGGACCAGACTAGTCATGGACTTATTACTCATACAACACAGGGTCAAGTCTCACCACGGTGATTACACATTATTATTGTCAGCTGTTTCACCATCCCAAGACAATAGAATCATTTCCAGTTCAACAGACACCAGGGTCCTGCCTCCATCCTCTGGCCTGTGTGCTGTCCTGACTCCACTTATTCTGTTGTTCTAGTTATGCAGGACTTCTGGGTGTAAACAGGTCGGCTTCTCCTTTTCCCCCCATTTGTTTTTGTGGTTGGTTTCTAAACACTGTGTTTGAAGGCCAGTGTTTGTGAGGACTTTGTTTGTGTGTGGAGCCAGGGTTCAGTAGCGTGTCATGCCCAGTGTCTGAGCTCCCTCTGTGGGACACGATGGACCGACGAGCCGCTCGTCGATCAAGACTGGTTGGTCAGCAGGCAATTAAGCTGTGAATGAAGAGAACGGATAATAGTGGTCTTTGTTGTCTCCACAGACCAATACTGTTGGATAAACACAACATGAGGGCACACACACCACTGACTGACTGGTTAACTAACTCACTGACCGACATGTTAACAGGTTAACTAACCGAGTGTGTTGACTTGCTGACAACTGCAGCCTGCCCTGAACTGACCGTACTGAATATTTACATGGCTAACTGTCTAGCCAAGACAATGACCGTTTCCAACTTTTGAGCATATTTATTCATCATCTGTCTATTAAAATTAATTATGTTGCCAATTTTATTGTTGCCAAAAAATGGTTCAGAGGACGCTCAAAATGTAGTCACAAATTTGAATACTAGCTTCTGAAGAACAGTTTAAAACAAGTTGAAGGTTGAAGTGTCAACTGAAGTCAATATCAACTAGTGTGAAGCACAACCTGCTGAGAGAGACATTTACGTGTTTATCTCTGTTGTCATCTACCATGTCTAGACACACACCACCTTTCCCTTCCAGCACGCATGTGCTGACATCATCAGATGCTACTACCGCCATGCGGGGGCGGCGGTTGTGGGGGCGGAGTTTTGTTGCCCCCGGCAACAAAACACTTTGTTTACCTGACTGTTCAGGGCTGTCGAATATGTAATGTCTTCTAATGCGCTAATACACGGCACGAGAGAGGAAGCACACACACACGTACAGCATTTTTTAGAGGAAGCGCACACATACAGCATTTTTCCATGTCAAGACAAAGTGCTGAAGATAGCCCATGGTTGAGGGTTACCGAAGTAGTATCTACCCATGGTTGATGGGCTACCGTAGGTACACCTACCCATGGTTGATGGGCTACCGTAGGTACACCTACCCATGGTTGATGGGCTATCGTAGGTACATCCTACAGCTTGGTAAACACTTTTTTATATAAACTAGATGTTATGTGTGAGCCCGAATATTAGAATATGCAGATATTTGTTCGTTAGGTAGTTATTCAAATCTCAATTTAGTATTCTGATATGCGTTTCGTTTTTTTATAACATCTTTGTATATTTTGGGACTGCTGGTAGAAGGCTAGATTAAATTTCGTCTGAATATCCCAGTGATAAAATATATATGTAAGGGTGCTAGACGTCCGAGAACGCTTCACGTCAACGCTTCAGTTGAGGTAATGGCATCAGAATGGCCAAATGGTGAGTATTTACCATATTTGTGTTGTGTTGATGGAACAACATCTGTCTAGATAGACTTCTAAGGGTCAGATAGAAAGGTAAATGTCTGATAGACAGCTAGATGCTGTCTCAGGTGGTTCTCAGGCTCCAGCAGATGTAGGCAGTAGATAGGAGATTGCGGGTGAGGAGGTATCGTGCACGCAATCACTCATGGCCATACACACACAAACATAAATGCACAGTCAGTCATACATCCACTGAGCAGAGCGGCTGAAAACCAGTATATAAAACTAACTGCTGAACAACATGATCCCAGCCAGTAATACCACAACATATATAACTGGTGCACTGTTTGTTAGTTGTCTGCATTGTTGGGGAAGCCTGGAATTCCGGCATTTCATTGCCATTCGGGACTGCTACTAGTTATTAACATGCACATGACTATAAACTTGAGGATAGTCCTAACACAAAAGAGCCACATTTAGCAAAACAACATCATCCATAGCTAGCAATACAGCGTTGTTACGTTGGTTAAAATGCAATCATAAGACCAAAGTCTTTGTAGGTGGAATAAGGTCCTGTTCTATTCTCTCATCTACTTTACCTCAAACTCCCTCATTTTTTTTCTACTTCCCCTTCCCCTCCTCTCCCGGGGAGAGGGAGAGAGAACATTGTGTACCAGCTCCCAGGCTCCTCGGACAGGCAGGTGACAGACTGACTGGAAGAATGTGGAACATTTCTCTCATACCTGTCACATACTCAACCCCAACCTGGGGTGAATGTGCAAAACCGTTTAAACTACACAGAAAATCCAAACCAGAAATGAATTCCAAACCGAGGGAATATAAACATTCATGACATTTAAAAATTTTAAGATCACAACCCACATCCACTGAAGTCCGATCATTCCATGAGGGTCCACCCATAAAAACTAGATTCCGTTGGGTGTACACCAATCCTATCCTATCAGTGAGGGGCTGGTATAGGCCGAGCACTGTGATTGGTGGTAATGTGAGGAAGCAGTTTGGTGGAATGACACCTGACCAGTGACCTTTTTCAACTAAACTGACCTGGATTCTGTGCTCTGCTGGGGTGTTTGTGAGAGAGGGTGAGAGCCATAGAGTAAATTCCATGCATAGCTGACCTCTTTTAAGACTCTGCCCTCTTTCCCTCTCTCGCTTTTCTCTGTACATCTTGTTGTTTAACATTGTCCTGTTCTGCAAAACTGTGTGTGCGGGGTCAACAACGATAATACACTATTAATATAATAGTGTATTATCACTCTGTGGTGTTTGTTACCTGTACTGCACGCAGGAATGTCTTCACAGTTCATGAACGTGCGTTGCCTTGACATCTGTACTATTATGATGAAACAAAACAGGATTATAACAGAATTTCACAGGGGTTAGGCGTATATGATGACGGAATTTGAAATAGATTCCATGACTATAAATTTGTCACGGCATTTCATAACCCCCACTGTGCGGAGTAACTCCCTAGCAGACTGCAGGGTCTTCTAGCCGGTCGAGACTACTCACCCACATATAGGCGGGAACAGAATGACGCTAGCAGTCTGGTATACATTAGCATCTTCATTCACCACAAACGGTGCGTACGGTCTTCGGGGTTCAATGACCAGATACTGGTATCTTTGCAGTCCTCAACCAATCTGCTGCTTTTTATCAACCGTAAGAAGGCATACCTCAACCAATCAGATTTAGGTTGCCTTTGTCTTTGGTCGCTGTGGATGCTCTTTCAATGGGAAGTCTGGTTGGTCTTTCTGTCTGTCAGTGTGAATCCCTGGGACAGGGGAGCGTGTCTCAGTGTGGAGCCCTGGGACAGGGGAGTGTGGAGACTTGGGACAGGGGAGTGTGGAGACCTGGGACAGGGGAGTGTGTCTCAGTGTGGAGACCTGGGACAGGGGAGTGTGGAGACTTGGGACAGGGGAGTGTGGAGACCTGGGACAGGGGAGTGTGTCTCAGTGTGGAGACCTGGGACAGGGGACCGTGTCTGGGCTGGCTCCTGATATCAGACAGACACAGCAGTGTGGGTGCCTCCAGATGGACCTCTGTTGCTCAATCTCAATGATGCATCGGACTTCCTCAACCTTTACCAAACCAAACCCTCATGAAACTTGACTCTCTATCCTCGTACCTATAAACATACATATCAACATAAACACAATACATCCATACCAAACGAAACTCTCTACCCATGTACCTTAACATAACCATTGCAACTTTAGATCTAAACTCAACCACAATAAACCCTTACCTAACTTAACTAGCCAACTAATCAATTGCGTAATCTTAGCCATTCTTACACCTACATTTAACCATTCTTGTGTATCATGAGAACAAGCTCCAGAGAAGTCCATCTGGTTTCAACCACAGTAGTGGGGTGGAGGTAGCCATGGTCCTAAATATTACCAGTCCTGCCGCTGGGACCTCCCCTAGTCACTTTTTCCTCTGCTCTGCTACAATAAGGACTGACTTATTGTGACCCAAACACTGGATGAGAGAGTTGGACTGAAGACACCTGCAAAACATGGACTGGATCCGGGGCCTCTGGACTCTAAAGGCACAGGATTGGAGACCCTCTTTCTTTCCCTACCTAAATACTGCTGTTTTCACTTTAAATGGCATTGCTCTGTTTTGTCTTTAATGTATGTGTCTGAGATTACTTTATTGATATTGGTAAACCAGTTGGGGTTAATGATATAAAATGGTAATAATTGAAGCCCATTGAAAGCCTCTCTCAAAATGTAAAACTGATAGGTCCAATCAGTGCGCGCTGTCGCCTGTCGAATTAAAAAAACTAAACAATGGCAGCCCCGTGGAAAATAACAATCTATGGAGCAATCAAATGGTTTTATCCTCAATAGACTGAATAACTATGTTAAAAGTTTACAGAAATCTGCACAGAAGGCTTTTTTCAGAGGAGAATCTCTTTTAATTTGCTTCAAACTGTATTCGGCAAGAACAAAGAGCAAGAGTGTAACTTGAATCTGATTGGTTAGAGTTTTTTGAACAATGTTAGGCTGTACCCATATTTGGTAATCACTTGCTGACAAGCAAAGGCCAAGCTGATATTCATTGCGAAAGCAAACGTCAATCTGTGGATGGTCTCACAATGCTGCATTACTCCTGGGACAGTACTGACTTATTCCTTTATTATACTGGAGTTGGTGCCTAAATCTGGTTGTCTGAATGAACCAAAAATGTATCCCTTCTTTGTTCAAAACTAGAATTTCACAATATTTGTTGACCATTACAAAAATTGGTTGTGGTTGGTTGATTTGGCATGAAACACTATGAGAACACTTGTTGTGCATGTGCTGAAATCGCTATTTCAGAGGGTATCCAACTCCTTGCCTTAGGGAGCATCAAGCAATCAAAACAATACTGACTCTGCATGTTTTGACTTGTGGTCATAATTACTGTCATAAACTATTTTCGTAGAGTTGCCTCCTTCTAGTCAGTCATGTTCTAGCTCTACATTTTACAAATGTTTGAAGGGTGTAACCTTTAGCTAAAAAGTATAAGTCAACCTCAAGAAGTATGCTAGCTCACAGCCTGCTAACAAATCAATAGCATGTCAAACACTGCATGTATGTAATTCCTCTCTCTCTCACTCTCTCTAATAGAATGCCCTGAGGCGTGTGCACAAAGAGCGTGCACGGCAGCGGGAGAGTGCTGCCACCCACAGTGCCTGGGCGGCTGCTCTGCCCCGGCGGACGCCACGGCTTGCGCCGCATGCATGCACTACCACCACGAGGGCCACTGCGTCCCCGACTGCCCCGCCAGGACCTACAGGTTCGAGGGCTGGCGCTGCATCACGGCCGAGCTCTGCTCCAGGGTGCACCTGCCCGACTATGACCGCTTCGTCATCCACGCTGGAGAGTGCATGTCTGAGTGCCCCTCGGGATTCACGCGCTTCGCCATCGACAGGTGAGACCATCTAGTCCACCGCTAGTAGTGGGAACCGGCGGCGATTGTTAACGTGAGGGATGGTTTGATAGCCTGTGATGTTCGTCCGCGTTATGAACTGGTCTGTGTTGTGTACATTATGCTTTGTTTTGTCTGTGATGTGATGTTATTCTTTGCGTTTGTCTGTGATGTGATATGTCATGGTTTGTGTCTATTTGCAGTGTCCTGTGTTTGTCTCTGATAAGTAATGATATGTTATGGTGTGTTTCTGCTGCAGTATGCTGTGTTCGGCCTGTGATGGTCTGTGTGATAAGTACTGTGAGGAGAAGGTCATCGACTCGGTGGACGCGGCCCAGTCGCTAAAAGGCTGCACCGTTATCAAAGGCAACCTGCACATCAACATCCGCAGAGGACGTGAGTTCTGCTACTAGTACCGCCACTGCTAATACACTACTGCTAGTACCACTACTGCTGCTTATGCTTCTACTCATGCTAAAACTATTAATACAACTATCACTTACTACCATTCTAAGTGTATGAATGTAGATGATGATGATGTGTATATGTGTGTGTTTGCGCTAGACAACATGGTGTCTGAGTTGGAGAGCTTCATGGGTCTGATCCAGAGAGTAACTGGTTACGTACGGATCAGACACTCTCACACTCTCAGCTCCCTGTCCTTCCTCAAGAACCTCCGCTACATCGATGGAGATGAGCTCCTCGACGAGTACGTACACACACACACACACACACACACACACACACACACACACACACACACACACACACACACACACACACACACACACACACACACACACACACACACACACACACACACACACACACACACACACACACACACACACACACACACACACACACACACGTACGTCTGTCTCTCCCTCACTCTTCGTACTTCTTCCCATTTGTTACTCCCATACTGCGCATTAGAACAACCTCCCTTTCTCTCTCTTCATTTCTGAAGCACAGCTAGATACATTTATCTGGATCTGTGCTACCTCTCCTTGTATTTATCTCTTCCCCTGATCATTCTCTCTCTAAAGGACAACTTGATTAGGGTGTGTGTGTGAGAGATAGAATCAGATAAGGAGGGTAATTTAAATGGAGGTCTTAGTTTCAGCACCTTTATCTGCTTACATGCTCCTTGTCTGTTGCCCTGATGTTGCCATGGTGACAGGCCAGTGTAGTTTTAGAGCCGTAGTGCTGGAATGCAGACAGAGGTGGTCGTCAAGACGATGGCATACTGCAGAGATAGGGTGCAGGAAGAGCAGAATGTATTGCGTTTTACAATGCATGCTGTATAAACTACATTGATGTTTCTATGCTCTGATGCAGTTAGAGACACACACACACACACCTACACACACACACACACACACACACACACACACACACACACACACACACACACACACACACACACACACACACACACACACACACACACACACACACACTTAGATTACATTGGATTGGTTACATTCACTTGACACCGTTGTCAGATTTGGATAATTGAGTTTTATCAAACTACTGGTTACCTGGTTCAGTGAAAGCCTATAATGTGAAAAATGGTGTAAATTTCTAGGCAGGTAGGAATCTTGTACAATGTCGTATTACATCTAAACAAGACAGATATCTGTCTGGAAGACTTTCAAGGTTTGTCTCCCAGGGTCACTAGAATGCCTTGATCGTCTCTCCCTCCTCTCTGACCTTCCTCCTCCTCTCGTGCACGCACTGGCAGAATACCTTCAAAACAACTGTATGACTAGGCTGTGTGCCTCTATAGCAACCTCTCTCCGTCCATCTATAAACCTCTACAGCCTGGCTGTCCGCCTCTGTCTGTCTGTCCATCAATGAATTTGTATACCCTTGTCTTCGTCCCATCTATCGGTCTTTCTGATCGTCTCCATCCATCTGTCTGTCTCTCCACCTCTGTCTATCAACCTGTATACCTCTATGTCTTGCAGTTCGTATGCCTTCGCTGCGTTCGACAACCAGCAGCTGCAGTACCTGTGGGACTGGAAGCAACACAACCTGACCATCCGCAACGGCAGCCTCCTCTTCCAGGCCAACCCCCGGCTCTGTATGTCAGAGATCCGCAACATGTGGAACAAGACGGGGGTGCGCGGTCGCTTTGAGGAGAAGGACTTCCGCAACAATGGAGACAGAGCCAGCTGTAAGCCGGGGGGCCGTGGGTCGTCAATCACGTAGTCTTTGAGATTTCGTGCAGAAAGGTTGAAACGGGTCAAACATAGGGTTGCAAAGGGGCGAAACGTTTCTTGTACATTTCTTGTCAATCTGGCCATATGATATGAATACATTTTGGGATTCTGCAGATAATAAAGCTAACAAACTACAATTTGACTGATTACTAAATGAACGACAGATACATACAAGAGGAAAAGTACATACATTTCCTCTTAATTACCGTGAAAAGTTTCCAACTTTTTGGAAATTCCCTGAATTGCTCTCTCTCCCCAGTGATGTAGCCTTGACCGCCACTCTGTCTCTCCCCTAGGTGAAAGCACCGTCCTGAAGTTTAAGTCCAACACCACCAGCAGTACCAGGATCAAATTGACCTGGATGCGGTACCGCCCCCCCGACTACCGAGACCTCATCAGCTTTGTCGTCTACTACAAGGAAGCGTAGGTTCCCCCCCTAAACACCTCCTTCTCCTTAACCCCTTCAACCATCACCTCCTCCGCCCCTTCCTCCATTACCTCCTTTCTCTTTCTCCTCCACCCCTTCCTCCTCCTCCTCTTCCACCCCTCCTCCTCCTCCTCATCCATCATCATATCCTCCAAATCCTAGCCACAAATTGTTTGCAGCATTTGGATCTCTGTTTTTAATGATCTTCAGCTGTCTATGTTTAAGTTCCTGTAATCTGTTTACATTCGACTGTAGTCTATTTATTTACATTCACCTGGCCTCTTTCAGACCCTCTTTTTCCTGATAGGGTCAATTGTAATGTAGCGCTGTCAGAAATGTCTATCTCAACTCTCCATGATGTTTACATTATTATTGCTTCTACATTTCGACTACTCTTAATTGTGTGTAGACATATTTCCTATATAATCAATATTTTATTCTTAATTTATTGTTTCAACGTCTACAGTGTTGTTCTTTCTGTCTGGTGGTTTGTTAAAGTACCAGCTCACCTTATGTTACCGCAGACCCTTCCAGAACATCAGTGCGTTTGAGGGTCAGGAGGGCTGCGGCTCCAACAGCTGGAACATGGTGGACGTGGAGCTCCACGAGGACCGGGACGCGGACCCGGGGGTGCTGCTGTCCAACCTGAAGCCCTGGACCCAGTATGCCATCTTCGTGAAGGCCATCACCCTCATGGTGGAGGACAAGCACACGCCTGGAGCTAAGAGCAAGGTGGTGTACATCCACACCAGCCCTGCAGGTAAGATATACTACACTAGAATAAAACTACAGTATAATGCAGCACTACAATACAACACCAGGTGGTGTACATCCACACAAGCCCTTGCAGGTAATATAATAGTATAATACAATACTATTATACAACACAAGGTGTCTCTAGCCACCGTACCAGGTGATATATACTACTCTACAATAAAATACTATTACAAAATAATAAAACACACAATAAACACTGCAAAAAGATATACTACAATGTAATTCAATACATTGGCACCAGTCCCGCAAGTAATATATACCCCACAACATAATGTATATATGAACACTATACATACTATATATACTATTCTGCACTAGAACAAGACCATATATAGTATTTACAGTAAGTAAACACTACAATACCATACAGTACATTAACTCTCTCTCGCCGTCAGCTCCCTCCATGCCTCTGGACGTGCGAGCCTACTCCAACTCCTCCACCCAGCTGGTGGTACGTTGGTCCCCCCCCCTCTCACCCAACGGAAACCACACCTACTACCTGCTGCTATGGCAACAACAGAACGAGGACCGCGAGCTGTACCAGCACAACTACTGCTCTAAAGGTAAGACATACACACACACACACACACACACACACACACACACACACACACACACACACACACACACACACACACACACACACACACACACACACACACACACACACACACACACACACACACACACACACACACACACACACACACTGCTCAAACGGTATATATACACACACCAATGGTACCGACACAAACACAGCCGAAGGTCCTCATGCAGGGCTTCTCTTCCTCTTCCTCCTCTTCCTCCTCTTGCTCCTCCAGAACTGAAGGTGCCCATCAGGATAGCCGCTAAGGGGGTGGGGGACCAGGAGGAGGACTCTAAGGCCGCCAAGCCGGACCAGGATGGGGGGGACCCGGGCCCCTGCTGCCCCTGTCCCAAGTCTGCTGAGGACCTGGAGGCTGAGGCCGCAGACGCCTCCTACCGCAAAGTGTTTGAGAACTTCCTGCACAACTCCATCTTCACGCCACGGTGAGCACACGCATGCACACACACACATAATGATGCCTAATTTGTTGTGACTTTTGCGTGGTCTAATGATCGCAATATAGACTTGCATAGTATACCGTAATTTATATAATACGTTTTTGAAGCCGGTCCCTGTGGAGACGGAGAGCTCCGTTCTGTCTGATTGCGCATGGTATTCAGATCCGGTCATGACAAAACTCGCATCAATACTTTTTGAGTACACTTGGATAATCCGGGAAACTTTGCCAACTTGACATGTATACCAACCATCATCTGGAAGCCCTGGTCCATAGTAAACAAAACAAACCAAAAACAACATGATGACCTTCCCCCAACAGCCCCCCAGACCGTCGCCGTAGAGATGTGGTTGCCGTGGTCACCAACGCCACCGTGTCTCGTGGGTCAGAGCGGCTGTACGCAAACAGCTCGGTGGCCCCACCCCTGCGTGCCGGTAGGCTGAACGGCAGCGGGCCGGTGCAGCTGGTCCCGCCCCTGCAGCAGTTCGACTTCATGGAGCAGGCGGTCAACGACCGCGAGCTGCAGATCTCTGGCCTGCAGCCCTTCACCGTGTACCGCATCGACGTGCACGCCTGCAACCGCCAGGTGCGCCACTGCAGCGCTGCCGAATTCGTCTTCTCCAGGACCAAACCGGCAGGTGAGAACGTTTGACCGGTAGCAGCCGGGTCTCCCTCTGGTCAGATTAACAAACCCTAACCAACAAAACCCAAATTGTAGTCTTTTAAGGGACGGTCTGTAGTCCCTTTTGTCTGCAGAGAGTAGTGTTACTAGATTCATCCTGCATTCTCACAGAGGGCTGCTGCCACCTGTTGGTGAATGGCGGTAAGGTAACTTTCTAACCACATTTAAGACAAGATGTACTTTATTAACCCCAGATTGGAAATGTGGTTGTTACAGCAGAAAGTACAGGACAGCAGTAGCCTAAATATCAGCTGCAAAAAAGAAAATAAGGGTGAAAAATGAGTAGTAGCAATGTAAATGAAAAGAATGTGTAAATATTACAGGTAGATTAACAGTATATGCTACATTATTGAAGCTAAACATGATTGACCATTATACTAGCAATATGATTCTTAAAAGCTCCCTCCAGCCACGTTCCTGAAATGATGTAAATGGTGTAAGGATGGTTTAGCTTACTCAGCGTCCCCTCCCCTCTGTGTCCCTCCAGAGAGAGCTGACGACATCCCAGACCCGCTGACCTGGGTGGGCCATGACGACTGGGTCTCCCTGCACTGGCCTGAACCCATTCGGCCCAACGGACTCATCCTCATGTACGAGATCAAGTACCGCCTGGCTGCCGAGGTGAGACCCACCACTCAGTAGGCCCCCTAGCAGTACCAACCTGTTCCAGCTGGTACCAAACCTATACTATCTGGAACATAACTTGTATAAGCAGGTACCAGACCTGTTGTAGCTTGTACCAAACCTATACTATCTGGACCATAACTTGTTTTAGCAGGTACCATACCAGTTCTAGCTGGTGCCACACCTGTTCTACCTGGTACCAAACCTGTTCTAACTGGAACAAGGTATTTTCCAGCTGGTACCAGACCTGTTCTAGCTTGTTTCAACTGATTTTAGTGGTACCAAGTACATTTCTAGCTGAAGATAATCCCTGTATCTAGATTTAAACCGCCATGCTAAAGGTGTGTGTGTGTGTGTGTGTGTGTGTGTGTGTGTGTGTGTGTGTGTGTGTGTGTGTGTGTGTGTGTGTGTGTGTGTGTGTGTGTGTGTGTGTGTGTGTGTGTGTCAGGCGGAGAAGCATGAGTGTGTGTCTCGTCAGACGTACCAGGAGCATCGTGGGGCCCGTCTGTCCAACCTGACTCCGGGGAACTACTCGGCCAGGGTGCGGGCCACCTCCCTGGCTGGGAACGGCTCCTGGACCCAGCCTGTGGGCTTCTACGTAGCAGAACGTAGGACACACATCCATATCCCATGTCCTAGGAGATACTCGAGTTCACAGCTAATGACAAGCCAGGCAGGGAATGATCAAAGCATACAAGCGTTAAATATGGTGCTGCTGAACCACTAGTTTCTACATTCACCCAGATGTAAACAATGCATTGAAATGAGCCTTTTGTGGAGGATGTACAAAAACCTTAGTGTTCTGAAGAATATATTCTTTCTCTTGGGTGGTCCATGGAGATACAGGAGTTTTAGGCTTCAGCTTCCATGATCTGGCCACTAACATCATAGTAGAATGTATTCAAGCTGATTCAAACTTTTATTGGATTTCTTTCCTGTGTGTACAAACAGGATATGAAAGCGTCCTCTACATCCTGATCTTCGTCTCCATCATCATCCTCCTCATCTGCACCGCCATCCCCCTGCTCTTCATCTTCAACAAGAAGAGGTCAGTCTTTAGCTGACTAACCGTCCATCTGTCACTATGTCTGTTTAATCATGAAACTGTCTATTTATGTCATGTCCGTCTGTCTAGTTATGCAGTTGTGTGTGGATGTTTTGTAACTATGTGTAAACATGTATGTATTTACAGGTTCATCTTGTATTTATGTATGTAAAACAAATGTGTGTTTGTCTGTGTGTGTGTTCCAGGAACAGTGATCGGCTGGGTAATGGAGTTCTCTATGCGTCGGTCAACCCAGAGTACTTCAGCGCAGCAGAGAGTGAGTCCTCCTGAACTGGTTGATTAGACACCTTATTGCTTGGTTCTAGAGAACGTAGTGACACCTGATGAAGCAGATAGCATGTGCTCTGGTTTGGGTCACTCTGAACAGACTCTTACTATCATTGTGTTTCTACTACTCTGTCTTGTTCCCGTTGTGTGCAGTGTTCTGCTCTGTTCGTCTCTGTTTGTAACTGGTTGTGGTTGTGTCCAGTGTTCTGCTCTGTTCTTCTGTGTTTCTAACTGGTCGTTGTTGTGTCCAGTGTTCTGCTCTGTTCTTCTGTAATTCTAACTAGTCGTGGTTGTGTCCAGTGTTCTGCTCTCTTCTTCTGTGTTTCTAACTGGTCGTGGTTGTGTCCAGTGTTCTGCTCTCATCTCCTGTGGTGCTAACTGGTCGTGGTTGTGTCCAGTGTTCTGCTCTCATCTCCTGTGGTGCTAACTGGTCGTGGTTGTGTCCAGTGTTCTGCTCTTATCTCCTGTGGTGCTAACTGGTCGTGGTTGTGTCCAGTGTTCTGCTCTCATCTCCTGTGGTGCTAACTGGTCGTGGTTGTGTCCAGTGTTCTGCTCTCATCTCCTGTGGTGCTAACTGGTCGTGGTTGTGTCCAGTGTTCTGCTCTCATCTCCTGTGGTGCTAACTGGTCGTGGTTGTGTGCAGTGTATGTTCCTGACGAGTGGGAGGTGGCTCGGGAGAAGATCCGGCTGGCCCGAGAGCTGGGCCAGGGCTCGTTCGGCATGGTGTACGAGGGTCTGGCAAAGGGCGTGGTCAAGGATGAGGCGGAGACCCGCGTGGCGGTGAAAACGGTCAACGAGTCGGCCAGCATGCGGGAGCGCATCGAGTTTCTCAACGAAGCGTCCGTCATGAAGGAGTTCAACTGTCACCATGTGGTACGCACATGTGCATTCATGCACACACCACACACGCTCGCATACACGCGATTGTACTCACACACATGCCTGCATACACACACGCACGCTCACTCACACACGCACGCTCACTCACACACACACATTCCCACACACATTCTCACACACACCCGCACTCACTCACGCGCTTACAAATAGACATACAGACACTTGCAGACTCCGCTCTCTTACACAACCATTAGAGACAAAGAAAAGTAACATAGTAGTGTTTCATCCTTGTGGGGTTGATTGCGTTGAGAAGCTTTGCTGACATCACCACACTTGACATCACCACACACTGCCACCACATTGGCACTGTAAGAGTTACTGCATAACCCATTTTCTGTATACATATATATATATATATATATATATAAAAAAAAAAAAATGTATTCTACTACTGTCATGTACTTCTGCATTTCCCATTAGGGATAGACAACAGACTTTTTTATGTTATAATCTCTGCTTATTTTAAGCTTTTTAAGAGCACAGGTGTTTTTTTAAGTGTCCCATTGGAGTGCTCATAATGCCAAGTCAGTTCAGTTTACACTGTGATTGGTTGTGGTTGCTGAGGCTGTGCTATGATTGGCTGCAGGTGCGTCTGCTGGGCGTAGTCTCCCAGGGCCAGCCCACCCTTGTCATCATGGAGCTGATGACCCGAGGAGACTTGAAGAGCTACCTGCGCTCCCTACGCCCTAAAGAGGTACCCGCTTTCAACCCTTCACTCCTGACCTTTTTCTTTGACCTCTTACCCCAGACCCCTCAACCTTCATCTGCTTCGTTCCTTTTGACCCCTCACTCCTGACACGTTGCCTTTTGATCTCTCACCCCGGAACCCTCAACCGTCTTTTTTCAGTTTTTCAGCGTTAAAATGCCCAATCATTATTCAACTGGTCTTTTTTTGTGTTTTGTTCTGTGTTTGAGAGTATTGAAGTTAAATTTGTACTGGTTTTATTTTATGTAATTGAAATGAGTATAGTAAAAATCCTCTTAATAACGACCTGGCCATGCCTAAATATGGGCAGCTCATCCTGAGATGGACTTCTTCATTGTAAGACAATGTGATGTTTGTTTTCTTCCAGCAGACGGAGACCCTCTGCCTCCCTCCTCTGAAGAAGATGATCCAGATGGCAGGAGAGATCGCCGATGGCATGGCCTACCTCCATGCCAACAAGTTCGTCCACCGAGACCTGGCGGCCAGGAACTGCATGGTGGCAAACGACTTCACTGTCAAGATAGGAGGTTTGTTCTTTTTAAGTGTTTAACCAGCGCTTTTATGTTGGACATTGTCTAACGAGGGGGAGGAGTTTGATAACGAGAGTCTCAAATGAGGGAGGTCTTAAGGTGCATTCCCTTGAGACATGGTGAGACAAGGTACGCATTGCAAGGTCGGGCGTTGTGTTCTCGTGCACAGCCACTTTAAAACGCACAAAATCAGCCACAGCTTGAAACATTCTGTCTTTTTGGACTGTGCTGCAAATATATTAGTTGGCAAGTGACGTCATGCAGCGCGCTGGGTGAAAGTTGAAAAACCACCCCCTGAAATTGCTGCGGCGCTTTCCCCTGAGGAGAACACTGGAGTGGGTCCCGTTAACGTGTCTCAAGTGAACGTACCTTTAATCACAAGATATTCATGAACAAGTGAATAACGATATTCTTCCATAACTGAATATTCTGTGATAACGTGTGTGTGTGTGTGTGTGTGTGTGTGTGTGTGTGTGTGTGTGTGTGTGTGTGTGTGTGTGTGTGTGTGTGTGTGTGTGTGTGTGTGTGTGTGTGTG
Organism: Lota lota; assembly: GCA_026745465.1. Lineage (NCBI taxonomy): Eukaryota > Metazoa > Chordata > Actinopteri > Gadiformes > Lotidae > Lota > Lota lota. The sequence continues at coordinate 5,213,085 of JACYXH010000659.1, forward strand.
TGTGTGTGTGTGTGTGTGTGTGTGTGTGTGTGTGTGTGTGTGTGTAGACTTTGGCATGACCAGGGACATCTATGAGACAGATTATTACCGTAAGGGAGGTAAAGGACTGCTCCCTGTTCGCTGGATGTCCCCAGAGTCCCTGAAAGACGGAGTCTTCACCACCAACTCAGACGTCTGGTCAGTATATATGTTGTATGTTATGTTACGATGTATGCATGTCTGGAATGTATAACGTTTGAGTTAATGTGTGTATTTTTGTATGTGTGTGCAGGTCATTTGGCGAGTAGGTTACTGTGTATAATGTGTGTGTGTGTGTGTGTGTGTATATAATGTGTGTTAATATATATGTGTGTGTGTGTGTGTGTGTGTGTGTGTGTGTGTGTGTGTGTGTGTGTGTGTGTGTGTGTGTGTGTGTGTGTGTGTGTGTGTGTGTGTGTGTGTGTGTGTGTGTGTGTGTATACTGTGTGTGTGCAGGTCGTTTGGCGTGGTGATGTGGGAGGTGGTGACCCTGGCGGAACAGCCCTACCAGGGGATGTCCAACGAGCAGGTCCTTCGCTTTGTCATGGACGGAGGAGTCCTGGAGAAACCAGAGCACTGTCCTCACCTGATGTAAGACACAAACACACACACCGCACCCGCACACACTTTCTCTCCCTCTCATACTAGATGACTGACTCCCTCGTGTGTGTGTGTGTGTGTGTGTGTGTGTTAGATTCGAGCTCATGCGTTTGTGCTGGCAGTTCAACCCCAAGATGCGTCCGTCCTTCCCGGAGATCATCCGCAGCGTAGAGGAGGAGCTGGAGCCGTCCTTTAGAGACCTCAGCTTCTTCTACAACCAGTCCACCCACACAGACACACCCCCCACTCCCGCCCCCTCGCTGGCTCACAGCCCCCAGACTCCTAGCTCCGCCCCCTCCACACCCGCCTCCCCAGGCTCCACCGTGGACATACAGCTGGCGGCCAATGGGGAGACAGGGGCAGGACTCAGGCTGTCGCCGCCGGAGGAGCTGCCATCGTACACTCACATGAATGGACGCAAAAGTAACTGACTGAACCCCCCCCCCCCCCCCCACCCCCCCCCCCCCCGCAGACAAAAAAACACTGCATCTGCTGGGGAGGGAGGAAAGTCTCTCTCTCTCTCTCTCTCTCTCTCTCTCTCTCTCTCTCTCTCTCTCTCTCTCTCTCTCTCTCTCTCTCTCTCTCTCTCTCTCTCTCTCTCTCTCTCTCTCTCTCTCTCTCTCTCTCTCTCTCTCTCTCTCTCTCTCTCTCTCTCTCTCTCTCTCTCTCTCTCTCTCTCTCTCTCGTTTGTGTGTGTGTGTGTTGTCCTGCTGAGCTACGGGGGCATGTCTTCAGTCAGACCCTCCAGTAGAGGCCGTGAAGGACTGAAACACAGATGGTAGTTCTGCCTTATTGTTGCCAAAATGTATCCTCCTTTCTTTTGGACCATGTGTCTGACCCCCGTCCTCTAGTTCAACACGGAAGCACCAATCCTCCGCCGACACTGTAGAGACTGGGCTTTAGAGCTGATGCGCAAAGTGCCCAATAGACAAGCTATGAACCATTACGAGCACTAAACCCAGATTGTTGTACTCCACCATGAAGAAAAACTCAGAATCAATCCACCATGCAGAGGTCTGAACAGAGAATCGTCTGACATGAAGAGATCTACACCCATGTTACCACTCCACCATACAGAGTTCTGAACACAGAACAGTCTACCGTGCAGAGTTCACCACTCTACAGAATCGCTCCACTACTCGGAGCTCTAAAGCCAGATCACCGCTACTCTTCTTCTTGCCTTTTCTTGGGGTTTCGTGTCTACAAATCTGCTGCTATGTCCTCCCTTTCTTCCTATTTGGTTTCTGATTAAAGTCAAACCTTGAAAACAAGCCTGTCGGCCATGTGGGATCTAAGGACCCCGTCGAAGAGTGATGTCTGTAAGGTGGCGCCCTTCATGTGAAGGTTGTGTCTTCATCATCCCATAAGCATGGCTGGCAATTATCATCCTCATCCTCCTAAAGGGCGTAGTTCAGAGGTGAGGTTGGGAGGGGGTTGGGGCTTCCTCCCCCGGACCCTGGGTATGGCTCCTGGTCTGGGGGATGAATCCGCTCCCGTGCCTCCTCCACCGCGACCGCCGTCTGGCTGTTGTGCCCCTCTCTGCTCCGCCTAGAGAGCCACCAGGGAATCATTTAAATGCTACTTTCACCTCAAAACTTTTTGAACTTGGAGGCTCTATCTTTTTTCTCCCCCTGGAATATTTATTTTCCTTTTTTTTATGTATTTTATTTTATTTCAGGATGTGTAAAATCACTGTACATGTAAATGACCTGCTAGTCTATCCTCCAATTCTTTGGTTTTGTGCTCTTGTTGCTGTTTGTCAGCATCCATCTACCTCACTGTTTGGTTGTCAGAAACGGATGTCTACACACACACACACACACACACACACACACACACACACACACACACACACACACACACACACACACACACACACACACACACACACACACACACACACACACACACACACACACACACACACACACACACCTTTCAATGCCAGCCCAACAACACTACTACTATACCTGAGGTGGCACCAAGCTCTGAGCCACCTGTAGGCTGTAGCAGGGTGGAACGTACCATTTGGTTTTCAGAGCGTGGTAGGCTCAGTCGTAGGGGTCAGCCGTGCTGATGAGCCTGCAGTCCAGCCGGTTCAGCTGCTCTTACCGATCCGGTCCAGAGTCCAGGAACAGGTATGGAAGGAAGTACGGTAAAGCAGATATTTTAAAGGATTATTGAGATATGAGAAGGTGAGCTCCAGGTCCCCTGGAAAACAAAAAAAGACACATTTCTTTGTTTTTGTTTTGCAATTTTTGAAATCTTTAAAGGAAAATGAACATGTTTTCTATTTTTTTGTTTAAAAAAAACCTGTTCTGTACAGATGTTTTTACTTTTTTTTATATAAATATATATATGATAAAAGCATAAATATATCTTCTGTCGTTGAAAAGGATCAGTTTGGATGTGGATTTTGATTTGTCATTTTCAGAAATTTAAACAGAGTTGTACTTCCTGTTTGTTGGTGACGCAGTGGATCAGTTTGGATGCAGAGTTTGATTTGTCATTTTGCAGAAATGTACGCTGTGTGTGTGTGTGTGTGTGTGTGTGTGTGTGTGTGTGTGTGTGTGTGTGTGTGTGTGTGTGTGTGTGTGTGTGTGTGTGTGTGTGTGTGTGTGTGTGTGTGTGTGTGTGTGTGTGTGTGTGTGTGTGTGTGTGTGTGGACTCGAATGTGTCTATTTTAGACCAACACGTAGATCTATAATTCCATCATACTCTTAAAGACAAGTCTGTTAAAGACGTGGAGCAGTAGAAAATGTGTTTCCTCTGGCTACCTACCATCTGAGAACCTTTGTGGACCATAGCCAGTCCGGATCCTAGCGGGACGGGTGTTTTGTTTTTTAACATTCGGTTGGCCTGATTTGCTGTACAAATGTTAAAGTTAAAATGTTAAAAGTTGGCTGACCACCAGACATCTCAGCTAGCCATGTCTGATTGGTTGCTGTGACAAATACAGACAGACCGACACACACACACACACACACACACACACACACACACACACACACACACACACACACACACACACACACACACACACACACACACACACACACACACACACACACACACACACACACACACACGTGTGTGTGTGTGTTGGCTGTGTTCAGGATGAGTCTGTTTGGACCTGTATCAACTTCAAATCAAAACTTTTTCTGATTGTTGTTGGGTTTCTGTTTTGTTATTAATGAGTCATTTTGTATGCGCAACCTGTGACTAAGCAGTAAAAGAATAATATATATTTTTGGTTTTTCCGTTTTGTACGTTTCTTTTGAAATAAGGTTGTATTGTCTACGGGCTGCTGTGAGTTCTGGGAGTAATGGATCAGCTGATGGAGAATGATTTATTGCTGTCTTTTTTTTCGAAGTTTGCCACAAGACTTGAGGTGAATAAAAACGTATGCAAAACTGTTTGAATGATTTGTTTTCTTTAGAAAATCTGAAACGTACAGCTTTGTTCTGTAGGTACCGAACATTCCCCCATGTCCAGATGTCATAATAGCTATACAACTCTTAAACAAATGCGGCCTCGGACACGGTAGTACTACAAAACGGCACTTAAAAACTACAATCACCAGCGTTCTGTTGACTCAGCGTGGATGACGACATCGCGCTGTTTACGTCTGGCTCATCGCTGATGCTACGCTGCACGGCTAGCAGCTCATCTCGCCAGGTCAGATATGATTAAGGGTTTATGAGTCACAACAAGCTGTAGTCTGAATAGTTATCACAAGGTTGATGTGTCGAATCTCCCAGTCGTTCAGTGTGTTTGCTTTTAAACTTTGCTTGTGCGGAAAGAAACTGCTGGACTGAGCTAATTGTGAGGGGCATGAAGATAATAATATAACTATACTAACTATTGTCATATTCTACTTACATGTTGACTCTTAACGACGTTAGGTTATTATCTGAGGTTGTGATTATGCGGCTGTCTGCCAGGATGTCTTCGTTGTCAAACACGTCTAATGCTGATGGAGTCAATACTAGCTCTATAGAGCTGGCTCTTTGTCTTTGTATTGAATAACTTACTGTATAGAATACGAATACTGAGTAGTTATAATAATAATAGGGTTATTCCTAACCCTATAGAGCTAGTCATCATGAAGTAGTGAGAGTTGATCACTTAAGTTAAATTCAAGTTTGGGCCCGAATTCTAATTCAATAAATTAGATGGAAAAACCTGCAGACTTTCAGTACAGAGATATAGTTCGCTTGGTTTAATTGTAGACCTTGTTCTTTTAATCAAAAGCGTTATCATGCCATAGACTGAGAAGTTGTTCCCAACATCACTGGGGACTAGCCATGGCCACTGAACTCCACGACACCATCTGCATGGCCAAGCAAGAGCGCCACAAGAACCTGTTCCTCAACTACCGCAATCTCAACAAGTTCCCCGTGGAGCTGCTGAAAGATGAGGGGTTGCAGTTCCTGGAGCGACTGTACATGAAGAGGAACTCTCTCACTACACTGGTACCCACACCACGTGTGTCATCTTGCTTTTACAATCTGGGGTCTTCCTACATTACAACAAAACTACTGTTTTCTTTCTCTTTCTGTCTGTCACCCTCTCTCTCTCTCTCAGCCTGACAACCTCGCTCAGAAGCTTCCCAATCTGATTGAGTTGTAAGTTCTCCTGTTTTGTTCGAATTTCTACATTAGCATTGTTTGCCTGCTTTGTTGGCCTAGAACAAGTGCTTCTTGTTGATATAATTCAAGTCAATTTTATTTGTATAGCCCTTCATCACAGTTACAGTCTCAAAGGGTTTTGAAGGCCATAGATGTATGACCCTAGCCTCTCAAAGGGCAAGAAAATGAATCCCACAATTAACAAGTAAGAAATCTTGAGAAGGACCACAGAGTGTGGGATCTCTCCCTCCAGGGATGGTTAGGGGCACAATGGGTGCCATAATTGCAAAATGTTATTGCATAACGTTTTAAAAATAATATATTCAAAGTATTGTCCATGGTGATTGGGTGCTGGCCAGTGATCAAGCAGGTAGCCGTCAGTGGTTTCCAGGCGTCCAGTCACGAGAACCGCAACCCACTAAAACAGATGTCGGTGTTGTTGTGTCTGTACTATGAACCCTTGGAGGTTGTGTTCTAGCATGTGGCCAGCAGGTGTCGCCAGGGCAGCCAATTTGTTGAATGTTTGTGTTTATTTCAGGTACCTCCACTCTAACAACATCGTGATGGTTCCGGAAGGTAAGTCCTTCACTCAGATAAATCTTCAGTTGTAATCTAGAAAATGTGTGTGTTTCTGAGTCTGTGTGTCTGTGTCTGTGTCTGTGTCTGTGTGTCCAGCCATAGGAGAGCTGTCCAGGCTCAGGTCTCTGGATCTGAGTGACAACGCCCTCCAGATCATCTGTCCAGAGATTGGTAGACTCTGCTCTCTCCGCCATCTCCGATTGGCCAATAACCAGCTAGAAACCCTCCCCTCAGGTACCACCTTCTTTCTCTGTCTGTTTCTGTACCTACATTTACATTTACATTACATTTAGGGCATTTAGCAGATGCTTTTATCCAAAGCGACTTACAATACAATAAGGATGTTCATAGAACCAGTGCAAAGCACTTACCTGTCTGTCGCTCTCTTGTACCTGTCTTTCTTTCCTAACTTTCTACCCCTGTACCTATCCATCTTTGTTTCTGTCTTTCTCTCTACCTGTCTGTTTCTCTACCTGTCTGTCTACCCATGATTCTCTCTCCTCAGAGCTGGGTGAACTCCAGGAGCTGGAGTCGCTGGACGTGTCTCGGAATCGTCTGACCTGTCTGCCTGCGCGGCTTCATCGCTGTCGGTCTCTCCAGTACCTGACAGCAGACAGGAACCAGCTGAGACACCTGCCCAGACACCTGTGTCTCCTCAACAGCCTCAACGAGCTGTCGCTGGCCGCTAACCGCCTGGTTACCCTGCCACCAGGTCAGCACCTACTGTTCACACAGGGAACTACACCATACACCCTAAAAAGCTTACACTCAAATTCACACTTCTCCGTACCCTACATTGGCAAAGATCCTCTGATCTTCAGATCTTTGCAGAGCTGTCTGCATTTATACTACCACGTCACATCAACCTGTACACTAGGTGGCAGTTTAGAATTTCTGATCCCAAATGTACATGGGCCGATGAGTAAATCTTGAAACGGAGGCAGAGTCTGCACCATTTAAAATATGTTGATAAAGCAATACATCCATGTGCTAAAGATTAAAATGCATTGCTGAAAAGCATTTGATGTATCACAAGCAACTGAAAATACAGTGCTTTGAATTTGCAGAATGTGTTAATTGTTATTCTCTGGCGGTCAGAAACAAACCAAAGCACTGAGCCTGTTCCCCACTTGACAAATCAGAGATTACTTGACACAATGTTGCAGACTGAAGAAATAACTTTAACCAAAGTTCAGCTTTTGTCCCGCCCCTTTTTATGTGTCGCAAGTCGAGGCGCCAGCGGAAGCTGTCCCTCAATCCTTGGCACAGCGTGTTTTCTTGTACAATCCAACGTTTTTAATAACATTCAATAAAGTGTGTGTGTGTGTGCGCGCGCGCATGTGTCAGACCTGGGGCGCTCCCGTGAGCTACAGTTTGTGTTTGTGGACAACAACGTGGAGCTGAAGGGTCTTCCGTCCTACCTGTACAACAAAGTCATTGGCTGTAACGGGTAACACACACAAACACACACACACACAGAGCTTACTATATTTCTATATGTGTGTGTAACTAACTGTGCAACACCCCTGCCAGATGCGGTACATCAGACGCGGTACCCGAGGGGGCGATAGTGGTGAGGGCCCCGGGCGCGTCTGGGCTGGAGGTCCCACTGCCGCCGGAGGTCAAGCTATTGGACTGGGACTCTGAGCATGTGGTTCCCCTGGAGGAGCTGGCCATGAGGAGCCTGCACCTCACCCACCTCCACAGCCCCCACGGTATCTCCACTAAACCCACATCAGAACCTCCACCTCCACCTTCCCAACCGAACCACCACTAAACCCACATCAGAACCTCCACCTCCACCTTCCCAAACGAACCACCCCTAAACTCAAATCAGAACATCCACCAACCATGTCAGAACCTCAACCGTACCTCCACTAAACGACATAATGTTATGGATCTTCTGATTGGCTAACCCCTTTTCAGTAAAAAAAGTTGTACCCTTTGAACCTTTGCTTGTGTAGTAGTATGCTCTTTGAATTCCTATGAAGAGAATGTAATTGGTGAGTTGAAATAAAGTGTGTGTGTGTGTGTGTGTGTGTGTGTGTGTGTGTGTGTGTGTATGTGTGTGTGTGTGTGTGTGTGCACGTGCGTGCGCAAACTCTAGATCTGCTCCTGCCCAGGAGCCTGCAGGAGCGCTTGTGGTGTCCGCTGGGTCACTGCCACCACTGCAGTCAGCCCATGTTCACCACCGTCTACCCCAAAGCCTTCCCCCTCAGAGACACCGCCCTGGCCGGGGTGCACCACAGGTCAGGTTCTACCACACTACCATACATAGGTCTATACAAACCATCACCTCTATACAAACCATTACCCGTACATACAGACATACATCAATACATACATACATACATATGTCTATACAAACCACCACCAATACATACATACATACATACAATAATTTATACAAACCACCACACACACACACACACACACTATAAATAACCATCTTAAATATCTCTTAAATCCATATCCACCTATCCATTCACATCATCCATTCACTAATTAAACTCTGTGTTTGTGGGGTCTCCCTCTCTAGAACCACAGTGAGTTTCATTGCCTACTGCTGCTCCAGTCGCTGCCTGCAGATGTTCCAACTCCAGCGATGACTTCAACTTTCTAGCCCCGCCCCCTTTTGGTTGTTTTTGCTCTGCTTTGCACTGTGACTGGTGGTTGAATGACCCCCGTGACGTCGGCAGAAGCACCAACGACATGAAGGAAGCCACATTGATTGACAGACTGCTGTGGTGAGGTAGGCGGGGCCTATTGTGAAATGGGAGTGGCCTGTGCATCATCATCCGTATAAGACTTGACGGACACCGGGGCTGTTAAGGAATGACAGAATGACACCCAATCAGTTTCCTTGTTGGACTTCAAATCCAGGTCGTACCAAACACACAGATCGGGCGCGTTACCATGGAAATCTGTGACAACGATTATTCTATGTCCATTGAGAGGTTGATAACATCCAGCCAATCCAAACTTCTGTCTTTACGCACCTGTAATGTATGAAACATTATCGTTTCTATGTTTGTTTAAAAAACTTGATTTTGTTCATTGTGTTCAACATTTACGTGAACATTTGAATGTAAATTAGAATGGACGAGCAAGCCTGAAGGCCTCAATATATTTAATTTAAATATGGGGGGCACAAGACTTCTGCCGTGCACGTACCCTTTGTGAGTATGAAGTGTTTCTTGTGCATGTTGTCTATGTGCACAATGTCTGTGTATTTATTTGTGTGTGTGAGCTGTGTACACATAAACCAGAAGGCAGCAAACAATATGTAACTTGCAGACAGTCAATGCATTCATGAACAACATGTTATCAGTGAACATAGAGAACAATTCAGCTTTCTTTTTTTCTCACTTCCGACTCACACAAGACTCAACTTGGACAGACTCGTCCCAGACCCAACCTAGATTAACTCCAGACTCACCCCAGCCTCAACCTAGATTAACTCCAGACTCATCCCAGACCCAACGTAGATAAACTCTAGACTCACCCCAGGCCCAACAGATAAACTCTACTCATCCCAGACCAAATGTAGATCAACTCTAGACTCATCCCAGACCCAATCTAGATAACTCAAGACTCATCCCAGACCCAACCTAGATAACTCAAGACTCATCCCAGACCCAACCTAGATTAACTCCAGACTCATCCTAGTTATCTGATGCTTGACAGGCTGGATGTTAAACAGAACATCTCACTGTTTCTTGCCTTCAGGGAGAACATGTGTTTTGTTCAAGTATAATTAATTTAACCTAGTTATTTAGTTGAATCCTGACTTATGGAACCTGAGGACTCCACTGGTTCCTGTTCTCTGCTGAAACGCTGACAGAAGTAAAGTGTGTGTGAGTTTGAAGTATTTTGTGGTCAATATTTACGCAAAACACACCACCTGTTTTGAATGGCTGATGTAGTTGTACTGAATGCTCAATGCCCCTCGTCTGCCAATGGTCAGACAAATAAACGGAATGATTGTGTTGGTGGTTGTTTGTGAGGTTTGAGTAATAGACCTACATATTGGTTCAATTTACAATAAGGATATCCAAGCAGACTGGGACCCTACATTAAGATCCAATAAGATTATCTGTGTGATACTACACCAAATGCAAAGTCAATTGCATTTGTCAATTCAGTCTATTCAGCCCGTCTATTTTAATAATGTAAACAACTTGGAGTCATATTTCTATTGGCAGAGCATGACATAAGAGCAAACTATTTCCTAAAAATTCCCCAAGTAGAAAATAGGTTGAAGTTCACTTGTGTTCCAGGGTGCCCTTGAGCAAAACACCTCCCACATATGAAGGACAAATTTTGCCACGGAAAGAAATAATGAATGTTTAATAATGGCTCCTTTTAAAGACCCGGTAAAACAATTATTAAATATGCTTTTTTATTCAGCATTAAGTAAAACAGATGAGGTAAAAATAAATAAATCGACAATTAAAAGAGTACATTTATAGTTGGATTTACAAAAACCTTATTAAACAGATTTTAAAAGAGAATAAAAACCTGAATGAGTCAATTCATAATGGCGTTTTAAAGACTTTCAAAAGAATGTTTAAATAATCCCTTTCGTTAGTTGTTTTCCCTATTCATCTACTTTGATTTTACTTTACACCATTAACTTCCAACGCTGCTTTAACCAAGACAAGCCTTTTATTTAAAGCGCACAGCAACTGTGCCACTGCAAAAGTAAAAGGAGAGAGTAAACAGACATGTGAAACAGAAAGAAAAAACGGAAAGAAAAGATTTATGTTTAATAATGTATAATTTTAAAGACGGTTTTAACCAACAATGTTGTAGGTTATGTTTCATTTCATAACATTTATGTAATGCACTGTTAGTAGGACTTCATGAAACATGGGGATAACATTTTCTTCTTTATTGTCCAAAACAGATTTAGCCTACCTGCAGTCATGGGTAATGGTTTGAGGCCTACATATTAATAAGTCTGCTGTTTAATTAATTGGTCATAGAAAAATCGATCCAGATTCATAGGGTTGAATGTGGTCTTCGGCAAAAGCTCAAGACCTTAAAAATTACATAAACAGAAATAGATTTTTTTGTCTGCACGTTAATATCTGTAACAGACAAATACATGCTGGTGGCCCTTACATTCCAACCACAAATAATATTGATAACACGGTCAATAAATGATATTGATAACACCATTAAGAAATAATGATATAACACTATTACTTTCGTTGTCATTTAAAGGAGCTGTAGATTGGATTTGGCAGTAGATTTAGAAACTAAACAACCCAAATAACCTCCCCTCCCTCTGTCCTCCCTCCCTGACTACTCTGGATTCCCCAAACCAATCAGGAAAAAGATAACCTGATTGGTCAGAAATGAGCCAGGAGCGGTCTAAAATCTGACTCATATAAAAGCAGGCGCAGCCAACTCGAAACAGATATTCTCACAGCACATTTCACTCACTAATAGCTGACGGATGGCTGTGGCATTTCTAACAAATTACTGAAATTATAGCTCTTGAATCTAACAGCATCTTTAAGTAGGCCTGAAGAGCCCATACACATATAAGATAGGGTGGGGATAGAGAGGGCACGGTGTAGTGGACACTTTCGGAACTAACCAATGACCAGAGAGCAACGGTGAACCTTTTAATGTCTACAGGTAGCAAACAGAGACAGAAGCACTCTTTTTCAAGCCTGTGTTTCAAACATTGACTTCATCAGGTAGGTGAATATAATTAATTTGTCTCTTTAAGAAATCAGAGAGAAAGGGAGAGAGAGCTTTTTGTCAAGTAAAATATCAAAATTTGATTTTATATTTAAAAATGTTTTGTAAGATTATAAAGATAGCCTACATCATTTGTGTATGGTAGAGTTTGGAAACTTCTTTTGAGTGCTTTCTGAATGCATGTGGAGCCGTACATTTGTTCATTTCTTTAAAAGTAAGTTCTTAAATGTAATACAATTCATATTCTTCCTCACTTTTGCTTACATACATCAGAAAAGATAGAAACAGGTAGACCTAATGATCTGTAACTTGATGACCACGTAACACAGATCTCTGCCTGGTCTTCAGCTTTAAACGATCTGTAACCTTACGTTTGCGTCACACAGATCTCCACCTGATTCTCCGTTTTTTTAATGAAATGTAACCTATCCACTGCGTCACACAGATCTCCGTCTGATCCTCAGCTTTTAATGATCTGTAACCTAACAACTGCGTCACGCAGATCTCCACCTTATCCTCCGTTTTTTTTATGATCTGTAATCTAAAGACTGCCTCACGCAGATATCCACCTGGTCCTCAGCTTTTAAGATGGGAAGGAAGAAGATCAGCATCTCCCGGATCCTGGACGAGAGGACCCGACAGGTGAGCCAATCAGAATTGAGTAAAATACATTTACTGTGGTTGGTTTATTGTAAGCTATTGTACTGGGAGCTGCCCAGTACAACCACAGTCCACCACAATCTTCTACCAGTTATAATGGGATCAGCCTAGTACAACCACAGTCTTCTACTGGTTCTACTGGGAGCAACCCAGAACACAGTCCTCTAAGCTTGACGCTGAGCTCTGCTGACCATCTCGGATCGTAGCAGTCGCCTGGGTAGCGCCCCAAGGAGCACCCCAGGTAGCGCCCCAGTTAGAGGGCCCAGGTAGCGCCCCGGGTAGAGGGTCCAGGTAGCGCCCCGGGTAGCGCCCTGGGGTAGGTTGAGCTCCAACCCTCGTCCATTACAAATGAATTGCAAGGCTGAGCTCTTTTGTGAGCTTGTCATGACTTGGGGCTAAACTCTCTCCGTCTCTGTGTCTGCCCGTGGGACCAGGTGACCTTCACCAAGCGCAGGTTTGGTCTGATGAAGAAGGCGTATGAGCTGAGCGTTCTGTGTGACTGTGACATCGCCGTCATCATGATCAGCGGCACCAACAAGCTGTTCCAGTACGCCAGCAGCGACATGGACCGCACCCTGCTGCGGTACACCGAGCACGGCCAGGCCACGCAGAGCCACACCAACGCTGACATTGTGCAGGTGAGGGAATATCGGCCTATTGGCTCGGGTGGTTTAGCTAAGTTCACTAATAGGCTGGATTGTGATTGGCTTGAAGGCATCTGTTGAATAACTACAGACTGTATAACATGGTGCAGGGACAACAGGACTTAGTACCGGCGAACTGATATAGTGCCACAGTACTTACATAGTACTACAGTACTAACATAGTACCACAGTATCATAGTATTACAGTCCATCCTGAGACATGCTACAGAAGGGTAGGCTGGGCCAAATTTGACTAAACTCAAGCCATTCTTTATTTTGAACCACTAACAGGCAGACAGACACACTAATGGTCAGGCAGGCATGCAAGCAGATGGGTGAAACTTGAACTTGGCCTGCTGGGTAGATAAACTCCGTCTCTCTGCAACTTTAACTTCTTGCTAATGGCTTAATGGGTATTTGACTACGTGTGTAAACAGATCACCTGGTGGGCAGGCCGCGCGTCTGGGTCCCACACAGCACTACCATATCCTGTGTGTGTGTGTGTGTGTGTGTGTGTGTGTGTGTGTGTGTGTGTGTGTGTGTGTGTGTGTGTGTGTGTGTGTGTGTGTGTGTGTGTGTGTGTGTGTGTGTGTGTGTGTGTGTGTGTGTGTGTGTGTGTGTGTGTGGTTGACAGTGTGTGAACACAGGTTCACATTACTATTTTATCAGGTGTTCCGGAGGCCGGGACCCTGTACTGTCATCATGTCGTTTGAATGTTTACATGAAATCTCGGCTTCCTCGCCAAATGCAAATCAATATTAAAATCATGCAGTGTAAAGTGCAGCCTTCCCTGTAGTCAGTTTATTATATTTACATGATTTGCATTATTTAGTCATTTAGCAGACACTTTTATCCAACATGAGTTACATGAGGCTGAGAACAATAAAGAAGCAGTCACTGTTGTGTGACTACAAACACTACAAACCCTGTAGACAAGTATACGGGGAATGGGTTAAACTAGCAATTGTAAGTGCTTTGCACTGGTTCTATGAACATCCTTACTGTACCGACTGCGATATATTGTTGTTTCTCTTTCTTCTGTAAGTCGCTTTGGATAAAAGCATCTGCTAAATGTCCTAAATGTAAATGTAAATGTACAAACACTTTCCATGTGCTGCACAACTTAGTTTTAAATGTCCTCAGTTTATGTGATGAAGCGGGCACCTGGTGCCTGATGTTGTACTCTCAACAAAGAGGCTCATTGTCCTTTAAGTCTTAAGACACTGTCCTTTGAGTGGAACTGAATTCATCCCACTGGGTTTGACAAGACAGTGAGTATCAAGCGCTGTCTGACCCTTTAGTGTGAAGTTTAAGTTAAACCTACCTGGAAAAACCAGGTAGGTGAAGTCAAAGGTGCAGTGTGAAGGATTTAGTGGCATCTAGCAATGAGGCTGCAGATGAAGCTACGGTGGCCTGTACTGGCCTGTAAGGTGCAGGTGGATACTTTTGATGTCATTGTCAAGTGATAAGGTTCCTTGATAGATTTATAAATTTTATTTAGTAATTTAATCAGTTAAACTATAGATAATATTTTACAAGTATGATAGCGATTATGATTGTCAACATCTTTTAATGCGCTCTCTCTAGATCCTTTTGTCCGTTCTGGGTTACTGTAGAAACATGATGTTGCAACATGCCGCGCTCCGTGGAAGAGGACCAACTCCTTATGTAGATATAAGGGCTCATTCTGAAAAATTTAAATCACAAAAATTCTTAATTTCATGAGATTATACACAAATTAACACATATTTATGAATATTATATTCCATTTCTGCCAGTCGTCTGCATAAAAGCAGTATACTTTAGAACAGTGTACAGTAGTAGGTATTGCTACAGTATATGGTTGTATTTGTTAGTATTATTTTGGTACAGCATATAGTGTTGGTTATGGCCATATACTGCTCTATTGCTGTATAAAGCTAGTTATTAATCCAGTATACAGTAGGAGTTGTAGTTTTATTTATAGTGGGAGTTGTAGTTTCTGAGCAATGTGTCTCCGTTCCCCAGGCGCTGAGTAAGAAGGAGCATCGTCGCTGTGAGCCTCCTGATCAACCGACCTCCCAACCGACCAATCATGACGTGCTGCCAGTGCGTCAGTTCAACACCACGCTAACAACACATCATCACATGGTAAAATGATTTTTCTAAAATGAATACCATGGATTTTTATCGATTGTTAGGATTTGATTGTGAGGATGTGGTGATCATGATTGGAGTGTTGCTATTATAATTTATATTTAATTTTATTATCTTTTTTTTTTCTTGGTTCTAAATGCTAGCCTGGTGGAACTGAAGGTGGAATTCCGCATAAATAAATAGTGTTTTTAACTAGTAACATGGGAGAGGAGAGGCTGTGATCTCTGTTCCCTGGATGCTCTAATGATGTAACCCTGAGAGAATAGCCCTGTTAAAAGATTCTGTAAATCAAACAGCGTGGTTCTTTAGGCACAGGATCACCTCTGACCATACCCCCCCCCCCCCCAAAAAAAACAAAACAGGGGCGTGTGGTCCTACCAGGCCACCCCCCAGCCCTCCTTGCCCCCAGCCCTGTGTGGGAAGCAGGAGGATGCGGTAGGGAGGGATGGAGAGAGACCCCCCCTGGTCCGGCTGACATCAGGCTGAAACCCTCCTCATCAGGGCTGGGTCAGATCCACCAGCATCTGCTTCCCCCCAGACCCCTACACACAGGTAACCTGGGTTTGAGAGAGAGAGAGAGAGGGGGGGAGAGAGAGAGAGCGAGAGAGAGAGAGAGAGAGAGAGAGAGAGAGAGAGAGAGAGAGAGAGAGAGAGAGAGAGAGAGAGCGCGAGCGAGAGAGAGCGCGAGCGAGAGAGAGAGAGAGAGAGAGAGAGAGAGAGAGAGAGAGAGAGAGAGAGAGAGAGAGAGTGTGTGTATGTGTGTGTGTTTGTGTGCGCATGCATGGCACTTTATAAGTATATAAATGTATTATACAGTATTATATTATAATACTATATAATACATATACCAATATAATAATATATAATATATATACCAATTTAATAATATTTAATATATATAACAATTTAAAAATATATAATATATAACAATATAATAATATAAAATATATATAACATATAATAATATACCATATATAAAACAATATAATAATATATCATATGTGTAACAATATAATAATATATAACACATAATATACTAATAATATTTTGGAACTGTTTCCATGGTGTTTATTGTGCCGTCTTCAGATTTCACTCTAAGCAGAGCAGGACCCTCCCTCGCCGGTCTGTTGCCATGGCAACTCCATCAACTGACCAGGGCAGCGCTCTACGCGCAGATGTAAGCACTGTCTATGCTGCCCCATGATGGACCGCTCTTCCCTATAGGAAGACCCATCGACTTTTGTTCAGCTTTGTTTATTTCTCATTCAGACATATAACATTACATATCAGCCAAGCATCCAGTTACAAAGCACACACTTTACCTGCGGAAGGTGCGTGTTGCATGATGATGCAGTTTGTCAGTAATATGCATATTGATCATTGATTAGTTAGTGTACTGCATGCTGTAATGGATAAATGCATTTGTTGGTTTGTTTTAATCATTGAAGCTAGTTTTCTATTCCTTGTATTACCTAGCCATCCCATCTGTTACCTAGTGTTATCCAGCCCCCTTTGTTGTTAACCTTTTGCCTGATGTAAACATAAATATATCTGCTTGGTGAGAACGCAGGATGTAAATATCTCTCACTACTTTGATAGGGAGAAACTGCCTTACAGAGAGGGGGTGAAAACGTGCTCCCTTCCCCTAAAGATAATAGAGGTTGAAACCGTGTTCCCTTTGATGTAAGGACAATAGCCTTCTGGGGAGGGGGTGAAACTGTTTAAAAGACTCTGTGAAACTGTGTTTGGGGCTCACTCTGCTAGAGAGGAGACTGGTGTATGCATACATTAAAATAGGTTAATTTTCTATTTAGAAGTCTCATCTGTCCTAGACGCAATAGCTCATAAAGAAATTGCCACGTCAATGCCCACTGACCAAGGTTAAGTACAAAGTAGTAAGGCTTACTTAAAGTAGTCAGTAAGATTTATACCTCGTCAAACAAATGTACTATGATTGACATGGCCTAAAATGTTTATGTGTGTAAGGTTACAGGATGGGTATAAAGGTATAACCTTAGGACTGCTTTATGATTACAGATCGCTCTCTGCATAACATATGAGATATCCTGCTTGCACTCATTTCATTGCCCATCACATTCGTTGTGACTAAGATCTCGGTTATTGACCAATCACAACCATCGTCAGGTGCTGTAGTAGCAGAATGCACGGCCTGTATTTGGCTGCTTAGCTACACCAACTCTTACACAACCAATGAGAAGCCAAGCCACAATAAACATCAGGACTATGCTTTACTGAGCATAAAAGATACATACAAAAATACATCCTTATCAGAGTTGATTTTTGACCTATCACATTAGATGTGTGATCTGTCTCTTTCTGTCTGCAGGTCAAAAAGCTCCTCCCTCCACAGCCGACAAATCAAAGCCAGGCCCTACCCCCTGCTGTTCCCCCACAGCAGCCAATCAGAGTGCAGAGTTCCAGCTGAGGGGGGCGGGGCTTGCTGTAGCGACCAACAGGCGAACCGAACCGACCTCTGCATTCCTCTGGGGGGTGTCGTCAGCCACCAGGGGACAGGCTCAGAAGGCGGGGACAGCCAATCGGCAAAGCATATGTGTGCAGACAGCTGGGTGACATAGGGGTCAGAGGTGAAGCGTGATGAGCGTTGATGTCACCAAATACTGTTATGTTAGTGTTTATTAAGTAGCATTTATTTATCTTTATATGTATCTTTAAATGGGCTGTAACATTTAAGAGCTATTATTTTATTGTAATATGTTAGAAATGGCTTAGCCATCCATCAGCTGTTAGTGAAATGCTGAGAATATTTGTTTTGAGTTGACCACTGCCTCTGTATGAGACCATTTCAATTCAAGACCCAGCTCACTTCTGACCAATCGGGGCATCTTTTCCCTGGTTGGTTTTGGGAATCCATCCTTTTGGGAATCCATCCATCCATCACAAAGCCAGGCGTGTGTGAAATGCAAAACTTCCCTTCAGCATCTTTAATTATTATCGGTAACTGTGTGTCTTTGGAGTGAGATATAGATGCTATTTTAATATATTGTTTTTCCCATGTGATTGAATGTGCATTCAAGACTTGACTTGACCTGGCCTAGTAACAGGTGTACCGACAGCTATCTGATTGGTGCACACCAGTAATATTTACATGGCCGAGCGACATTGCGTGACTATCCCATCAAGGAACGATAAGGAGAGCTGTAAGTATGTTCACTTGCTACGTCTTTGTGAGACACCGGCCTATTGGTTAACACTTGATACACACATCAGACTTAAATCATTAATGTTTAAGGAATATAAGGAAACCATTTTGTATCAAATTATTTTTTGAATCTGAGAAATTGTGTGATCACGCTTTTTTTATGTAAATATAGTAAGGTGTTATTTTACAACCAGTTATCTACATTAGGGTTGTATGAATGAATGTTGATGCATGCATGGATATGGATGCAACAAATAATACTACAACTTTTGTGGTGAAAACTGAAAATGTAATAAAGTCCAATTCTGAGTCTATGTGATCATTACTCTTGTAATATAGCTTTTATAACTATTATAAAAGCTATAATAGTCACTCTTTTTCAAACCCTGGCTACGGCCCTGGTTGCAAGGTTACAACGACAGCGTGTGGCTGCGTTGTTACAGGTATTAGCCACAGGAGGGCAGCTGGCAGCAAATTTGAGTTGCGTGTAATAACAAGTTAAAATGTTTAATGATATTCTTACCTGCTTTACATTTACCCCTTCCTAGTATCACCATACGCTTCCTTAGTAATATCAAACAATGAGCGTCTCTGTGCCTTGAATAATTCAATCAAAAACAAGGAGGACTGAATCAATACGTTTAACCACAATATGTGGTCAAAGGGACTTTAATTTAACCATCAAGCAAATATCTTCCTCTTGATAGTTGACAGGCATACTAGTAATTAGAAAAGGTCGTCCAAGTACGATAGGCCTTACCTACTACTTTAACCTTGGTCAGTGTGTGTGTGTGCAGTATACTAACTAATCAATGATTAATATGCAGATTATATGGGGTGCCGTTTGTAAACTTTTGCTGCTGAAAAACGTGCTTCGCTTATATATGAATTAGATTTAGATATAAAATGTAGATTTAGATTTAGGATGTAGATTTAGATCTAAGATTTAGATTGCACATATACTTCTAAATTTATATTTGTGGAAAAAATGACAGTCGTAGTGATTGCAGTGCATTTCAGCAAACTGGGGGAAATTCAGCAAACCTCGAGCTATATCTGGAACAAGTGAAGCACGTTTTTTTCAGCAGCAAAAGTTTACAAACGGTACCCCAGATGTGACTGGCAAACTGCGTCACCATGCAACACGCACCGTCCGCAGGTAAAGGTGTGTGCTTTGTAACTGGATATGATGTGATGCAATGGTACATGTCTGAATGCGAAATAAACAAAGCCGAACAAAACATGCGTGTGCGTGTGTGTGCGCGTGTGTGTGGGTGTGTGTGTGCGTGTGACCACACCGCTATGCAAGAGAAAATGGGCAGCGACTAGTCCGTAGAGTATGTTGATGAACGACCTACATAGCTCTTTATCTGCTATCGAACTATTTGAAGGCTGCCCTTTCAATTCACCGACTGCCTCTGTCCTGCGATAGAGGTGGAGGAAGACACCCCCCCCCCCCCCCCCCCCCCCCCCCCCCCCCCCCCCCCCCCCCCTCCTAAACACACCTTGTGGCTCACTGACTTGTTGTAGGTGGCTGCTGGTTGTCTTCACTTGTTTCCCACTCACTTGGTGTAGCCAAGAGGGGAGCAGCTTGGAACGGACGCAGTTGAGAATGCTGGAACCTCAGTCGCGAAGGTAAAACGCTGTTATCTTTTCCATCGGTTCAATGGCGAGGGTTCGGTGGGGGCTTCGGGTGGGACTTCGGGGGAACTTCAGGCGCTCTGCGTGTGGGCTCGCTACCTCGGCCTGGGTGAAGTTGTTCATTTCAGATGTCCTCGCCGCATCGTCTTCCACACTTGAGATTTAAATCAGATGAAGACGTGAGCAACTAAATAAATCAGACTAAAGACAATCGACTTGAAGTGAAGTACGGTCGTTTGTCTGGTTGTGTGTTTTGGCATATCCGAACAACTTTGCGAGTATATATGCTTTCTTTATACATATTTATATTCATGTATTATATTTAAGCACAGCCTAGTTGCACTGTTATTGAAAGTATGTACCCTACAATAATAATGCATACATATGAGGCCTATATGGTGACAGATGTACAGATGTGTAGCTTGTATAGGAAGACGTGTTGAGAGTGTGCAGTAGGCTAGGGCTTCAGCTCTTTCCGTCTTGGGCGTCAAGCGGTGACTCATGAGTTAACGACCCAGCAACCTAAGTTTAAGAGCACAGGTCCTACATCCGGCCACGAGTTTAATGAATACTGGAGAATAAGAAACAACTCATCTTAGTAGGCCTACAGTAGATTCAGAAGAGTTTATTTATTCAGAAGAGTTGATTTGTGGCTCATTCTCCAAAAGAGATGAGCCATAAATGGAGAGAGAGCAAGAAAGAGAGAGCAAGAGAGAGAGCAAGAGAGAGAGCAAGAGAGAGAGGGAGAGAGAGAGAGGGAGAGAGAGAGATGTGTCACATGGATTAAAGAAGTGGGAGAGGTATGTTTTTGTGGCGCATTCACCCTAGCAATGAGGTCCTCATGCCAAGGCACCAGCATTTCACCCCAGGGGTGATGATTAGTCACATGCTGGTGATTTACCATATACTGTATACAATACATATATACAGTTTATACTGTATACAATATATACATATATATATACAATATATATACAATATATACGTATATACTGTATACAAATATACAGTTTCTATTGTAGACAACATATTTAGATATAAAGTTTACACCTGTCTGCAGGGTCCCCTCGCTGAACAATTTGATTTCCGTCTGTAATCAAACCTTTTATTTTTCAGGTATGTAATATCAGTTAAAGAAAATATCAACATGTGGAAGCAGGCAGATGTATTAATCCAATAGTTAATGAAATAAGAGTTAAATATGCATTTCAGATGTCTAAAACTAAAACCCCAAGCTTTAATATCCCCTTATATATTTATTAAAATAATACATCAATAATATATTGCTCACCTCAGGGTGGTAAATGATTATATGGCTAGAAGTTATCTCTGCTAACGTGCTGTTGAGCAAGTTGCACCAGGCACTCCATCATGCTGGACAGGACCTAATGTTTGTGTGTGTGCGTGCACGAGTGTGTGTGAGATGTGTTTGTGTGTGCATGCATGTGTGTGTGCATGCATGTGTGTGTGCATGCGCGAGTGTGTGTGATATGTGTTTGTGTGTGTGTGATATATGTGCGTGTGTGAGCGCACGTGTGTTTGTGTATTGGCGGGAGTGTCAGTGGTGCTGTAAGCATTTTTGAGCTTCCTGTTTGCAGACCAGAATAATGTCTTTCTTTTGGTTTAAAGAGTCAAAGTGGAACGCAGCAATTTCAAGCGGTAATCAAAATAGTTAGAGCAACCAAGCCACACCAATCTCTTCTAATCTCTTTGTATTGTTCAGATCCGTTTGTTTTCTCTGCTGCTCTCTTCGCAGCCTTCTGCTCTTTTCCTACTTTTATGTTTAATCCTTAGAAATGTGCCAGGAGCTGAGTAACATGACGCCACCGTATCACACAGTGACCATCAATAACACCACCAGTAACCCTACCAGTAACACATTCAGTTACACCACCATTACCATCAGTTACACCACAAGTTGCACCACCAGTTACACCATCAGTAACACCACCAGTGACACAATACCACCCCAAGTACCACCACCAGTCACCCTACCGGTAACACCTACAGTTACACCACCAGTTACACCATCAGTTACACCATCAGTAACACCACCAGTAACACAATCACACCCCAAGTAACACCACCAACGGCTCCTCAGTACCATGATTACAACTAGTTACCTTCAGCAACAGCTTATAACAAAAAGGATAACCTTTGCTATTAAACATGCTTATACCGTATATATACACATATAGAGATCCATATAGAAGTGTTTTTGATACCTCATAGAGAAATAAGGTCGAGGTCAGATCACGTCAGTCATATTATAAAAGCCTCTTTATCTCTCTCTTTTTCTCTCTCGGTCTATCTCACTTTCTCTCTCTCTCTCACTCTATGATGACCTGCTACTCTCTCTCTGTCTCGCTCTCTCTCTCTATGATACTGTCTATCTCTTTGTTTAATCGGTTTTATCTCCCTCTTGTGTTACCTCTTTAATTTTCTTTAATGTTTAATCTCTCTATAGCTCTCTCTCCCTCCCAGTTTCACTCGCTCATTTTCACTCTGTCTTGTTTTACTCCACCCCCTCTGTACCTCCCCTCTCTGTCCCTCCCCCTCTCTCTGTCTCTCTCCCTGGCCTCCA
This sequence comes from Lota lota, assembly GCA_026745465.1. Classification (NCBI taxonomy): domain Eukaryota; kingdom Metazoa; phylum Chordata; class Actinopteri; order Gadiformes; family Lotidae; genus Lota; species Lota lota. The sequence continues at coordinate 5,235,474 of JACYXH010000659.1, forward strand.
CGTTTCAGGACGCTGCTGGTTTGTTCCGTGACAAGAGGATTATCTTTGTGTTGGCTGATGTTTGATGTGTTACGGGTGTCTGTTTAGGAAAGTATCAGTGATAAACCAAAACCTGCCGCATATGCTTCAGAGACGCATGCATCTGTGTAACATGGCAAACAGTCATACTGTCTCGCACCCGCAATGTAAAACTCTTGCCCACTCACAGATGACGTGCACGTACATGTTATTCTATCACATCATTCAACCTCCTGCTCGTACACCCTGGGGGGAGGAGGGGAAGTGGGAGAGCAAGGTGGAGAGTGTAGACTGCAAGAGACCACCCGCTGAATCGGTCAACCAGGTCATTGTAACCGGAAGGCAGTTTGATGCCTGTCAATTATGCCAATATATTGTTTACATACACGCACTAATACAATATACAGTATTTTGGCTAAAATTTGTTAAAGCTGTAGTCTGATTAATCCATGTTATCTCACTGTTGTGTAATAGCATAGGAACTGGTATACTAATGATATATATATATATATATATATATATATATATATATATATATATATATATATATATATATATATATATATATATATATAGTATTATAGTATAGTAATTAGTATACCAGTATACCATTACTTACGATTGAGTAAGTAATGTCATGTAAATTGAGCTTAGACTAGAGTAAAATGTGTTGTAGTAGACTTAGAGTTTGGTGGGTTCATTTATGTTCTTGTTACTGTTTTGCTTTGGCAATATTAAGGAATGCCTTTTTCATGCCAATAAAGCCCTTAAATTAAAAAAAATTATTGATAGAGAAAGAGAAAAGGGGAGGGACAGAGTGGAAGAGAGAGAGAGAGAGAGAGATGGTGAGAGAGACGGAGAGAGAGGGAAATAGAAAGGGATAGAGAGAAAAAGGGAGAGGGAGTGATAGAGAGGGAGAAAGAGTGATAGAGAGAAAGGGAGAGGGAGAGAGACAGAGGGGGAGGGAGACAGAGAGAGACAGAAAGAGAGAGAGAAAGAGACAGCAATTGAGAGACAGAGAGGGAGAGAGAGTGACAGAGAGGGAGAGAGAGACAGAGAGGGAGAGAAAGAGACAGAAAGAGACAGAGAGAGAGAGAGACAGAAAGAGAGAAAAAGACAGCGATGGAGAGAGGGAGAGAGAGAAGGAGGCAGAGAGAGAGAAAAAGAGAGAGAGATAGGTAGAGCGATTGAGATGGATAGACAGATATGAGGAGGAGATGGAGAGATAGTTAATTATGGGGGAGCTACGTGGGGACTGTCCCTCTTCTTGATATTGCTATGAGCTATGTCTGTATGTCTGTCTGTAGGCCTGCTGGCTTGTCGGTGTGTCTGTCTTTCTGTCTGTCGGCCTGTCTGTTTCTCTAGATGTCTGTCTTTCTGTCCATTTTTCCCACACAAATGTAATGATTCAGATTCCATCGTATGTTGCCATGGGAACCATGTCAACAACTACATTCTCTTTGAGAGTCAGAACTTGACCGTCTCATCTCTTTGTGTTTAGCTTCTTCAGAGTGAATCAGTCTATGGTGACATCATGTCACTACATGCTCTCTAGCATTTCTGTACAAACAAGTTGGAAACATTTCCTTTGGTCTAAACATGTTTCTGCTGGTTTTTTCCAAGTCATTCTCCATATGAACTATTCATTAGTGTTTAATAACTGCAGAGACTTCTGAATACATTGACATTTAGTCATGTAGCAGCAGACGCTTTTATCCAAAAGGAATTACAAGTGAGGTAATAACAATCCAAGCATATGATCAACATTCACACAGCTCCGGTGAATGGACAGACTGCTATAGGAAGAGTACAGGTATCTACAGGAATCACAACACTATATATTTTTTAGATAGTATGTAATAGTTTCGCGGATCATTTGTAAGGCGTGTTCTAAATTCAACACTCACTAAATCAACACACAAGTCAACAAAGGGTCACAAGTCAGTGTGAGATGAACAAGAGTATACAAAAGTACTAGACAACTTCACTACTACTTCACTACTGTCAGTACTACTTCAGTATTACTACACCGCCTGATGTCAATCCACTGAGCTACTCTGGGAATGGAACTCGCAACCCCCCCATGTTACCGTGTTAGTATTTTGCCTCACACTGCCTCTCACTGCATCCCAACATAACACACGCTGAGCTAATGTGACCGGCGGAAACATTTACCTTCCCTCCGGCCCTCTGCGTGGTTGGGAGTGTGAGCCTAAGGTGTGTCTGTATTAGCAGAAGGAGTCTCAGGAGCTGGTAGGCCGATATCCATCTGTATTCCATAATTCATACAAACCTGCCTTATGCATACGTTCTGTCACCTGCTGCCCAACACAAACTCCTCACACCAACCTCCCACCACCATATTGTTGAACAGGTTTACCAATTAGCATTTTATAAATCTATTGTAAATAAGATAAGATGGACTTTATAGAAGTGAGGTTGTAACAACAGGAAGTACAGGCCAGTTATAGGCATGAAAGACATTTGTTGTTTTTAAATAAGTATTAACACTGCTGAAAATACCCAAAATATATTTATATACACAATATGAGAAATATAAATGTAAATGCAAAAACAACAATCAACAGTCAACAATATTAAAGTCATTATAGACAGTTGTGTACATGTTTACTTGTGAAGTAAACACGTGGTTTAATCTTGTTTGGTGTTTCCAACAAAAATATCCACACAACCGAAGGCCACACAATTCATGTGAAGTCTACTGTCTACTTGTGGATAGTTGGGTATTGTAGTTTTAAAAGAGCTGCCTGTTGGTTGTGGATAGTTGGGTATTGTAGTTTTAAAAGAGATGCCTGGTTGTTGAAGTTAGGTGGGGATTGTATTAAAAAAAAGCTGCCAGTTGGTTGTAGATATGTGTGGGTATTGTAGTTTTACAGGGCTGCCTGTTGTTTGTAGATAGATGGGAATTGTAGTTTTAAAGAGCTGTCTGTTTGTTGTGGATAGGTGGGTATTGTAGTTTTTAAAGAGCTGCCTGTTGGGTGTGTTGGTTGTGGACAGGTGGCTATTGTTGTTTTTAAAGAGCTGTCTGTTGGTTGTGGAAACGTCAGTATTGTAGTTTTAAAAGAGGTGCCTGTTGGTTGTGGATAGGTGGGTATTGTTGTTTTTAAAGAGCTGTCTGTTGGTTGTGAATTGGTAGGTATTGTAATTTTAAAAGAACTGCCTGTTGGTTGTGGATAGGTGGGTATTGTAGTTTTTAAAAGAGCTGTTGTTTGTAGATAAGCTGGTGTATTTAACCTGGGTGTGGGGACATGATATGTGATACCTTGCTCAACAACTGCATGGACATCGTTTGTTTATGAGCTCAGAGTCACCCACCCCCCAGACTACCTCACCTTGACCACGCACCTTGACCCCCTCACTCACCGTCATACTGTCACCATAGCAACAGAGTAAGGTCTGGTTGGTATGTGTGTGTCTTTGTGTTTGAAATTACTTTTCTGTGTTGTGTGTCCTTCAAATGTAGCTCTGTGGTTGTAGTTGGCAGCCCCCAGTAATACCAGAATAAGTCTGTGGTTGTACTGGGCAGCTCACAGTATAACCGGAAGAAGACTAGTTGTACTGGGTAGCTCCCAGTAGAACCAGTAGAAGACTGTGGTTGTACTGGGCAGCTCCCAGTATAACCATAAGAAGACTGTGGTTGTACTGGGCAGCTCCCTTCATGTGATCCAGCAGGTCAGGGTGAAAACTGATCCTTGAGTTGCTGTTCTGAAACTCCTCCCTGTGTGTCAATAAAGTTTGTTGAGTAAAACCTCCTGGTGATGCGCTGTTCTCCTCATTTCCCACCACAGCCCCCGCAGTAGCGTCCAGCTCCCAGCCACTGCATGAACACGCACCCATCCCCTGGCCGTCCGTCTGTCTGTAGCCATGGAAACTAAAAAGACGAGCATGCTAAGCCATCTGCGGAGCAAGACGCGCCCACTGATCTCTCACCTGCGGCGGTCTCGCCCCGGCGACAAGCAGTTCATGAGCTTCTCCAACCCCAACATCTCCATCACAGACTCCTCCACCACTGGCCACCACCCTCCAGATCAGCCCCCTCCTGCATGGAGCTCCACCGGCCCCTCCAGCAACCCCTCCAGTCCGCTCAGCCTGCACCCAGACCGGTACCAGCTCTCGGAGTACCGCCGCCACCCCTCCAGCAGCAGCACCCTGGCTCTGGGTGGGGCGACAGGAGCCATGGAGCGAGGTGGAGCGGGGAAGAGGGAGGAGGAGGAGGAAGAAGAGGCAGAGGGTGAAGGAGGTGGGCTGGTGGCTGAGAACAGGCATACTAGAGACGGAGTCCCGGCCACCAGTGTTGATGGACCCGGGGACAGTCCGTCACCATGGCTGCAGGTACGGCTTCCGGCTATGCTAACACTAATGCTAATGCTAACACCGTTTTCAACCCCGCTGCAACTGGATGTAAGTGTTAGATAGTTATAAGATTGGAGATGGTTTACATGTCCTTTTCTTGCATACTATTTAGTAATTCTATTAAGTCATTTAGCAGACGCTTTATCCTAAATAACTTCAGATGATGGCCATTAAGGAGGCATCTTGCTGTAGGATGCCAACAGGTAGACTGGGAACATGGAGGATCAAACCCTATCAATCACTAAATGTAACATGATACATCAGCCCATATTTGTGTATTTAGCCAAGTAGGCCTACTGTTTGTCCTCTTCATCCTTATCCTCATCAGGGTGAATGTATGTGTGTGTGTGTGTGTGTGTGTGTGTGTGTGTGTGTGTTTAGCCTGAACACATGAGTTGTTCTCCAAACAGTTAGCGTCCAGACGTTCATATGAAGAGCTGCTAACCTTTATGGAGAACCCCTGTCTACACCTCTGCTCATTCCTAACTATGTCTGCTTTACGCGGTCAGTGTTAGTAATCTCTCATGACTTCCCATGAACACGGACCAGTAATCAAACAGCATCCAACCCTTAAAGGTCAGAGATGATGCTCAAGACACTTGTATGATTGACATGTATCAGGTGACACCGAACGCTGACACGAAGTTCCAGACGTAAAGAACAGACTCTTAGCTACTTCCTGTAACCACCACTGCCCACCAGCCCCTCAGAACCTACAGCATTGCAAAGCTAGCATAGCTGAGCATTGCATAGTGTTGCATATCTTAGCTTCGCTTCATAGCTAGTGTTAGTATAGTGTTATAAACACAGAGACACTGACATGTCTCTGTTTATAACAAATTAGTGGAGTGTGAGCATGTTTTAAGGGATATTCTATACCCTATAATCGGTTCCTTTTCATTTTACCAGAGGAGCCTCGTGTTCAACGGCCCCCTGGGAACAGACACGGCTCATACATTTTAAAACGATGAAATAAAACAGTTCACCAATCAAAATAACAACAGTTCACAGATTACAATGTCCAATCAACTCTATAACTCTATAACTCTAATATATGAACATGAAGTGTGTTGTTTATCCATGTTGGGTATGAATGAGTGAAATGAACCATGAGAGAGAGAGAGAGAGAGAGAGAGAGAGAGAGAGAGAGAGAGAGAGAGAGAGAGAGACAGAGAGACAGAGAGAGAGGGAGAGAGAGAGAGAGACAGAGAGAGAGGAAGAGACAGGGGTGGGGATTTGGGGTTAGGTGATGGGGGAGGCGGGGGTGGTGGTGAGGGTCCTGGGTTCTGAGGGTTTCTCACTAACCCCCTGCTAGAAGTTACCATGGATACCTGATGAAACAGCAGGTGAGGTGGAATGTTCCTGGAGTTATTAGTTTTATGCTTTGATGTGTTTGATGTGGTAGAGTTATTAATGCTCTCTCTCTTCTCGTCCTCTCTCTCTTCCTCTCCTCTCCTCTCTTCTCCTCTCCTCTCCTCTCCTCTCCTCTCCTCTCCTCTCCTCTCCTCTCCTCTCCTCTCCTCTCCTCTCCTCTCCTCTCCTCTCCTCTCCACGCCACTCTCCTGTCCTCTCTACCCTCCTACTTTCTCCTCTCTCCTCTTCCTCTCCTCCTCTCTCAACTCCTCCTCTCTCCCCTCCTCTCTCCTCTGTCCCATCCTCCTGTCTCCCCTCATCTCTCCCCGTGTCCTTTCTCCTCTCCCTCTTAGAATGATGAGGACCAGCTGATGTTCCGCGATGCTGAGGAACAGCCGGTAAGTTCGCTCCTGTCCTCTGTAGAAGCTTGTAGAATCTGGTAAACCGTAGCTTGTTGCTTGTGGCTTGTAGACGGCTTCTGTAGAAGCTTGTAAAATCTGGTAGACCGTAGCCCAGAAACATGCTGATAGTTCATGACATGGGACCATGTCTGCTAGCACACATGGTCCCTTTTCTTATGTCTGCTTCTCTTAGTTTTGTACTGTACTACCTGCAGGCCTTTAGATTATATGTTACTAGCTGTAGGCCTTTATATTATATTGTACTACCTGTACGCCTATCAAAACAGCAATAGTAAAATCAATTAGCAAAATAAATAACATATTAACATAATAACATCTATAACATACTTCATATTACCATGTTACATGCAACATGTATTCATGCAATCACATTGCATTGGATATAATCATGTACAAATCTATTTACAAATCTGTTTGTGCGTGTGTGTGTGTGCGTGTGTGTGTATGTGTGTGTGTGTGTGTGTGTGTGTGTGTGTGTGTGTGTGTGTATGTGTGTCCAGGGTGACATGGTGGTGGAGGCTGCAGGTCCTCCTAGCTGCTCCAGTTCTTTCCTGCTGTCCATCAATCTGAGGGAGGGCCACAACCTGGTTATCAGAGACCGCTGTGGTAGGAACCAGAACCACCTTCTAGAACCTTCTAGAACCTCCTGATCCAACACTACTCTGACCATCTTCATCATTACATCTTCATTACACCATCATCATCATGATCATCATTATTACATTAGCATCATAGTTACATCATTACCATCATCATCACACCATCATCATTACACCATCCTTATCATTACATCATCATCATTACACCATCATCATCATAACATCATCATAATTTCATCATCTCTACACCATCATCATCATTACAGCATCATCATTACATCATCTTCATCATTACATCATCATCATTAAACCATCATCATCATCATGGATCATCTCATCTCACCTGATGACCTGATATACACACACCTATCCTGTACATGTGGTCTGGCCACTTAACTGGTCAGGCCCTGAGGGTCTTAACATAGCTTCCCCCTTGTGATTTCCACTATGCCTATCTGGCCAAAAAATAATGAAGAGGATTGTCTTATTCTGCATTATTCTCTATGTGAGACTGATAGAAGACATTTAACCTATAAATGGATGTCTGTTCACATATACTGGAGGACATCGAAATACGAGCAATTCCTAAGGCAGTGCAGTTACATTTGTTTAGCACACTGCCGTCTACTGCTGTCATGGCTGAATTACTACACGTGGATGGATAGATGGATAGATAGAAGGATAGATGGATGATATATGGATGGATGATGGCTGGATGGATAATGGATGGATGGCTTGTCTGGATGATGGTTTAATTATTGTGCTGGGACAGTTTAAAATGACATTTAGTATTGCTGGTTCATGGTTCCTATGGAGTAAGTATCACTCATAATTGAATGTCTCGTCAAACCTAAACAAAACATTTGTATTTTTTGTATATTTTTGATATTTCTATTAGCGTTATGCAGCGCTATGCTTATAATGTGCTGTTTGTTTTTCTCCAGGTACCAGCGACCCGTACGTGAAGTTCAAGCTGGAAGGGAAGACCTTCTACAAGAGCAGGGTGATCTACAAGAACCTGAACCCTGTGTGGAACGAGTCATTCGTCTTGCCCATCAAGGACCTGGAGCAGGTCCTCCACATCAACGTGAGTTTGCTGCCCCCTGCTGTTCGGACCCCTGATGGATCAGTCCATGAGACCAGAATCAGGAACATATGATTTTGTGTTTCGGATTCTTTATATATTATTTGGTGAACACTTTTGTCCTGGTCCGACTGTACTGTGTCTTACCATAACCCTGTTTTACCATACCGTGTCTTCCCATACTGTGTCTGACCGTACCAGGTCTTAATGCCTTCTCTACCCGTACTACTAATTGGTAAATGCTAACACTTTATCAAGAACAGAAACAGAATGTATTCTGTGGCCAGCTAGTTTGAAGTCACTAGGAGTGTTGCCTTCAGTGTAAGACAACTGGTCCTCTATTTCTATTGTCCCTACCCAAAATTTGGTTTGGTTCAGCTGTCCCTACCCAGAATGCTCTTTGATTCTGTGTGTTAACATTGTGGGTGGGTGGGGTTGCTACATGATGCTAGGTGTATGACCGCGACCTGACCTCGGATGACTTCATGGGCTCGGCCAACGTCCTGCTGAGTGAACTGGAGATGAACAAGTGAGTCATCCACATCTTTGTACTTTTGTTTTAATTATGTATGTAAATAAAATAGGAATGAATAATTAATAATTAAAACTATATAAACAATGTTGATTATTATTCCAATTATCATTGTTCTTATTAAAGAATATGTGCGGCAGTTCAGCAGGGCTGTAGTTGAAACCTGGAGACTACGGGGATGTTTGACGGGGAACACAATTGCGCGCCTTTCCCTGTCCCTCGCACACCGGGAAAGGCATGCAGAGCAAAGCTCACTAGAGCTGGTTGTCACACTTCCACTGCATGCTGTCAAAGTTTGAGACAATTCTACTTTGGAATATGATGCAGATGTGTGCTTGATACGAGATCGGCCGCAAGGACGTCCCTGGCCCGTCTGCCTGCCCCGCTAGCTGTCACGATGCCAATCCATTGAAAATGAGGGACGTGTGTGTTCAGTCCTCCATCTGAAATGAGAGTCAAAAAAATGTTATGGACAGGTGAATGGTGAGAGACAGGACAGTGAAGAGACACAGACACAAAGAGACAGCGAGTGACATGTGGCTTAGGACCGCTGGTGGGAATCTAACCAGGGTGGCTAGTAGCTACCGGGCGTGTCGCCTACGAGGCTAGCGCTTTAGGGGGTTGAGCTCCCGAGGCGCCCAAAGTGAGAGTAAAGTTGACCCTCCTGCTTGTGTCCCGTACCCAGGAGCAAGGAGCTGACCCTGGCCCTGGACGACCCCAACAGCCTGGAGGAGGACATGGGGAGCCTCCTGCTGGACATGAAGCTCTCACCACGGGACACCAACGGCAACACTCCGTCTGTAAGTCGACGCGTGGGGCAAGGGGTCAGACGTCTCTATGTGCATGTTTTTACTTTGACCTTGGTGTCTTTGTATTTGTGTTAGCGCATGAAAACTTGTGTTTTTGTGTTTGTGTTTGTGTGTGTGTGTGTGGGTGTGTGTGTGTGCATGCATGTGTGGCTTTCTAACCAGCATGTTATTCTGTTGTGCACCTAACATGCATGCTCCCTGCAGCGCTGGCCTCACAGACGAAAGTACAACTCTTTGGTAAGACCACACACAAACACACACGCACACGCATGCATGCACACACACACACACACACACACACACACACACACATCCACACACACACACACACACACAATGACAACCTAAGCGTGGTTCTGAAGCTGATATCATGTAGAAGTAAACTAAGGAGGATGTCGAAGGAGAGGCTGCTCTGATGTAATTGCTTGCCAGTTAGTATTGCTCCACACAAAACGATTCTATGTTCACTAAGGTCCTAATGTGGTATTAATCTCCCTGTTTTTCTCTCTCGTTTTATCTTCTATTGTCTCCTGCTCTCCTCCTCTCTCCCCTCACTCTGCCTTCTCTTCTCAACCTCACCTCCTCTCTGCCCCTCACCTCTCCCCTCCCCTACTCCTCCTCCCCTCACCTTTCCTTCTCCGCTTCACCCCTGCTCCTCCCCTCCTCCCCTCCTCCTCCCTCTCCTCCTCCCTCTCCTCTCCCAGTCTGCTATAGCCCAGAGCACGCGTCTGGCGGAGTTGTTGAGGAAAGGCCAGCTGTGGACTCACGTGGTGGTGGTGACCCTGGTGGGGGCCAGAGACCTGCAGGTGGACAGCCCCGGAGACATGTTTGTCCGCTTCCGACTCGGAGACCAGAGACACAAGAGCAAGGTGCTGAGCAACACACGACAAGCCTGATAAACACACTGAGAAAGAAACCTTCTACAAAGCATTTAAAAAAGGTTTAGATTATAATGACTTGATTGATAACCAGGGAATTTGGTGTTGTCTCAGGTGCTCTGCTCCACGATATAAAATAATAATACAAATAGAGAATAGAGACATAACATTTTAACACAATTTGCACCAATTTGGTGCTAATATTTAGTTTTATTTGGCACATGCTTCCTGTGTTTCTATCAATGTGGATATAGATGCTACGGTTAGCGTCAGTACAATACAAAACAAAATAATGTAACAGACATATTGACGCATTCTTCAACCTCATGTTTTTAAACTCCCACAATGCCTTTCTGCAGAATCACTTTAAATCGGCTAATCCTCAGTGGAGGGAGAGGTTCAGCTTCAACCAGTTTGCTGACGGAACGGGGATCCTGGAGGTGGAGCTGTGCTCCAAGTCGGGACACCGCAACCAGGAGATACTGACATCGTAGGTCCTCCTCCTGTCCTCCATCTCACTCCTCAGCTCCTTCATCTCCCTCCTCACTTCCTCCATCTAACTCACCGCGTCCTTCTCACTCCTCACCAGGAGACACTCCTTACCTCCTCCATCTCACTCCTCACCAGGAGACACTCCTCACCTCCTCCATCTCACTGCTCACCAAGAGACACTCCTCACCTCTTCCATCTCACTCCTCACCAGAAGACACTCATCACCCTCTCCATCTCAATCCTCACCTCATCCATCTCACTCCTCACCACGAGACACTCCTTACCTCATCCATCTCACTCCTTACCAGGGTACACCATTATCACATCCTCCATCTAACTCCTCACCTCCTCTATCTCACTCCTCACCAGGAGACACTCCTCACCTCTTCCATCTCACTCCTCACCAGAAAACACTCATCACCCTCTCCATCTCACTCCCCACCTCACTCCTCACCAGGAGAAACTCCTCACTTCCTCCATCTCATTCCTCACCACGGGACACTCCTAACCTCCTCCATCTCACTCCTCACCTGGGGACACTCCTTATGTCCTCCATCTCAATCATCACATCCTCCATCTCACTCCTCACCAGGGGACACTCCTTCCCTCCTCCATCTCACTCCTCACCAGGGGACACCATTATCACCTCCTCCATCTCTCTCCTCACCAGGAGAAACATCTCACCTCCTCCATCTCACTTCTCACCAGGGGACACTCCTCCCCTCCTCCATCTCACTCCTCATTTCCTCCATCTAACTCCTAACCTCATCCATGTCACTCCTCACCATGATATACTCCTCACCTCTTCCATCTCACTCCTCACCTCCTCCATATCACCCCTCACTAGGAGATACTCGTCAACTCCTCCATCTCTCTCCTCAACAGGGGACACTTCTCACATCCTCAATCTCACGCCTCACTAGGGGACACTCCTTCATCTCCCTCCTCTTTTCCTCCATCTCACTCCTAACCAGGAGACACTCCTTCTCTTGTTTTCCATCTTACTCCGCAATCGAAAACACCATGATCTCCTCCTTTATGTCACTCCCTCAGAACAAGAGACCATTCCTGGTCCATACCTCATCACACATGCACAATGTTTTTCTTCCATGTTTGTCTGTGTGTGTATGGTTTTCTGCATGTGTGTGTGTGTGTGTGTGTGTGTGTTTATGTGACTGCATGTGTATGTGTGTGTGGCTGTACAGGTTTGAGGTGGACATCTCCAGCATACCTATGAACACGAACCAGAAGTTCAACCAAAAGCTGGACCAGGGCAGCGGTCACATGCTCTTCCTGGTGTCCCAGAGCGTGTGCAGCGGCGTGTCCATCTCCGACCTGTGTGCAGCACCACTGGCTGACCAGCAGGAGAGAGAGAACCAGCTGGAGAAATACGTTAGTCTGTTTTCTGTCTCGAGTAGCTGCTATGGATGTCATAGGTTTGGCATCAATTAATTAATGCTTAATTCAATTCAGCAAAACACATGCCTCTAGTCCATAAGGTTGAATATGATATATGTTGATTGGTTGTGATCAATAGGTTAAGACCAGAAATAGAAGTAGGCCTCAGCTTCTTCCCTTTCAAACGCCTCTACTCCACTACAATATTAATAATGATATTCTGAATAATTCAAAGGAAAACATTTGTGGTCTGGTGATGGTGAAGGGGTCCTTGAGTCCTAGTAGTGGGGCTGTGGGGGTGGGGCTGTGGGGGTAGGGCTGTAGGGGTGGGGCTGTGGGGGTAGGGCTGTGGAGGTAGTGGGGCTGTGGGGGTAGGGCTGTAGGGGTGGGGCTGTGGGGGTAGTGGGGCTGTGGGGGTAGTGGGGCTGTGGGGGTAGTGGGGCTGTGGGGGACGTAAGACTTACAACGTCTGAGAAACGCTGCTCAACTCCAATCCGTAACCCAATTCCACGAGGTGTGTTCAAACCACTGCTGTGTGCGTGTTGTATGTGTGTCCGCAGAGACTGAAGAAGTCCTTCGAGAACCTTGGAGACATTGGTTATCTTCAGGTGAAGATCCTCAAGGCCACAGATCTCTTAGCTGCCGACCTCAACGGTACAGAATATTTTCTCCATACCTCAAACTCTCCTTCTCCCAATAGCATGTGGACATCATCCTTCTGAAATCGGTTTTCTGTTGTTTCTTCTCCAGGAAAGAGTGATCCGTTCTGTGTTCTGCAGCTGGGGAACGACAGGCTGCAGACCCACACGATCTACAAGACTCTGAATCCTGAATGGAATAAAGTGTTCACCTTGTACGTCTGGCCGGAATCCTTCTGCAGTTGATCAAGTCACTTCTATCCACAGTGACTTACTTTTTTAGATGTTTGTCGTTGGTGGGTAGAGGGAAGGCATCTCTAGGAAACCTAATAGTAAGACTACGGACATTGGGGTTGGAACCAAGAATGATTTAATTTGAAATGCACAACAGTAATAAGCAGATATGGGTTGCTGTTATCCAAGGCATCATAGAGCAAGATGCCTACAAGTAAACCACGGATATTGGGGTTCACATCCAGAAGCTTTTAGCTGGGAGTCAAACACCACTAGACTATCGTGCGCTTGTTGTTCTGCATGTTGATGAAGTTGTTGCTGTTGAGGATGATTATGATGATGTTGATGGTATTGCGGTCACGATGAGGAAGGTGACCATGGTAATGAGGATGATAGTTGTGTTGTGATGATGATGTTCTTGTGTTGTTATTGATGCGTGGTTGTCACGGGGATGTTAACATGTGTTTCTGTTCTTTTTAAGTCCCATCAAGGACATCCACGAAGTTCTAGAGGTTACTATTTTAGACGAGGACGGAGACAAGCCACCTGACTTCCTGGGGAAAACTGCCATACCCCTCCTGTTGGTACGCCAACCGCTTAGTTCAACAAAGTCATAGTCTAGCTAACACTTTGCCAACATTTAGTCCAGCTAACATATAGTCCAGCTAACTCATAGTCCAGCTAAATTGCAGTCCAGCTAATTCTCAGTCCAGCGAAAACTATGTTCCGTTTGTGAGAGACATCCTTCCAGTTTCCAGAACAGTTTGACAAACTCCAGAACGATTGGAAACAGTGCAGAACAGTTTTTGTTCTTGAAAGCAACAACGTTTTGTAGTTTCACTTTCATTTGCATAAAAGACAGACTAACGTGTTTCCCTGAATAGTTAAATAGCTCCTGACCGTCTGTCTGTCTGATAACCTTTCTCTCTCTGTCTATCTCTCTGGTAACCTGTCTGTCTGCAGGCCCCAAACAGGCAGCAGATCAACCTGCCCCTGAAGAAGGAGGACCTGGGCTCCCTCTCCAAGGGGTTCCTTACTCTAGAGCTGGAGCTGCTGTTCAACCCAGTAGGTGGAGCCCTCATATCAGTCCCACAAATCAGACTGTAGGTTCATATCTACAGGCTGAACACAAATCAAATCTGGGTGAACGGGGCGTTTCACTGTCTTTCTTTCGCTTTGTATTTGTTTTCGCCCAATCATGTCGCTGGAGGCGGGGATCTGTAAGCGTGTAATTGGCGAACACACACTCTGCAAGCCATAGTCAAATGTAAAAAAGTGTTTCTAAAGTTTTCAAACCGCCCCTTGCAATTTCTGGTTTCCGCCACAGGCTCTGTTCGTCTCACCCCAAAGGTTCTGCTATAACGTAGTAGGACTGCTGGATCCCAGATTACCCTCACATAGACGTCCCCCATTGGTTTACACAGGGCCATTTGGAGGGTGTCTATGTAGCGTCACTATTGTTTGAGATTTTTGCAACCACCAGCGGAAACTATCCATATTTGGCACATTGAGGGCAGGTCTTGAATGGCCACCTCGCAGTGGTCTATGGCCAAAACTCATTAATATTCAAACCTCAATAACTTTTAAATGATATATATATAAGTCAACCACAACCAAACAACATACATAATATGAAAATTAACCAGCCACTGAGATACTAACAGCATGAAGAAAAAGAATATTGATTTTGTATGAGAATGAAATCCCATTTATTACTGTTACTTAAAATCATGAGTGGTCTTTCTGCCTCCTACTACTGAAATCTTTACCAGATATAACTAGATGTTTAGAATAGACCAGGACCTCAAGGTGTTGGTTACCTGTATAGTAGACTAACCTTTACCAGATATAATTAGATGTTTAGAATAGACCAGGACCTCAAGGTGATGGTTGGTTACCTGTATAGTAGACTAACCTTTACCAGATATAACTAGATGTTTAGAATAGACCAGGACATCAAGGTGTTGGTTGGTTACCTGTATAGTAGACTAACCTTTACCAGATATAACTAGATGTTTACAATAGACCAGGACCTCAACGTGTTGGTTGGTTACCTGTATAGTAGACTAACATCATAAAACCCCCAAAGTATTATGGCGGTTTTCAGACTTTGGGGAAAATGACCATCTGGAGAGTTTGGGTGGTGGGGGAGACATGAATGGGATCAGGAACAGATGGGCGTTTAGCTCATCCCGTGGATTGCTGCTAGAGGCTAAACAGCTAGTAGATTAGCGGTAGCGACGATGACACCGCTGGGGTGTATCTGAATACAGTGTCACCAGTGATGTGGCTGACTGTCTGTGTGTCTGTCTTTCTGTTTGTCTGTCTGTGATGTGACCAGGTCAGAGCTGGCGTGAGGACCTTCCAACCCAAGGAGACGAGGTTAATGGAGGACAATCCCAAATTCTCTAAAAAGGTTAGACCACCAAAACTAACACAATTTGCTGTTGTTTTTGTGTGAGTTGCTTTCAACACTTTGATGGGTACGCAAATGCAGGTGCCAGGTCAGAGGTCATAGCCTATGACCACGCACCAACCAGCACCAGCTTTGCCATGACCACCTTAGGCTGGGAAACTGTATGACCAGATGATCCGTCTGAACCATTTCAATACTTTCCATGTGATTTCACATATTTTTTCATTGGTTACCCTTTCCCCTAATGTGTCATCACCATCATCATTATCGTCATCCAGATAATGATTGCTTACCTATTAATGAGACACATCTATCCAATTTGACTATTTTACCAGATAAATCTAGCTGTTTACAATGGTTAACTAGCTATGTTGCAACCGCTCCAGATCCTGGCTCGTAACATCATGCGTGTGCGGACACTGATCAGGGCGGTGCTGTCCACGCTGCGCTACATCAAAAGCTGCTTCCAGTGGGAGAGCACCCAGAGGAGTATCACCGCATTCCTGGTGAGGAGACCTGCCACTCTCTATGTCTCTCTATCTCTCTCTCTCTCTCTGGGTCCCTCTCTCTCCATCTCTCTCTCTCTGGGTCTATGTCTCTCCCTCGCTCTATCTCTCTGTTTCTCTCTCTCACTCTCTCTCTTTATCTCTCACTCGCTCACTCTCTCTCTCTCTCTCTCAATCCAATTCAATTCAAAAAAGCTTTATTCGCATTGGAAACAAACATTTACATTGCCAAAGCAGGTTAAAGAAAATCCAAAAGATAAATATGAATTAAGTCTCTCCCACTCTCTTGCCCTCAGTCTCTCTATGTCTCTGTGTGTGTCTCTCTCTCTCTGTCTCTCGCTCTCGTGTAAAACACCAAATAAATAATATAAATATGTTAAAACAAGTTAAACATGAAAAACCAGGGATGTACAAAATAAGTAGAATATAAAATAATATTGAGAGGTATAAAACTGTAAAATATTAAATACTAAAATACATACACAACATATGTAAAATGTGTATATGTATACAATTTATGCATATGGTTTGTTGTGTAGTATTGTGTAGTAAATATTACAGTACAATATGGTAAACAAGGGTGTGCAGGTTAAGCAGTTGCAGTTGTTTAGCTCCACAGTGTTAGTGATGCGTGACGCCCTCTTCTCATCACAACAATTCACGCTGCTGTGATTTTACAATCCAGTATACCCCCCGACAGATATGGTAGTTTCTTCCCATCTGTATTCATTGTGTCAGCTTTCTGTCTGTCTGTCTGACAGACTGAAAGGTAAACAGGTGGACTGACTGATAATGGGCAGACAGACGGACAGAAAGCTGACAAAGAATACAGATGGGAAGAAACTACCATGTCTGTCAGGGGGTATACTGGATTGTGAAAGTGCTAGTGTGTTTGAACGAAGAGTGTCATCTGGAGAAAGTAGAGTCCCAACGGAGACTAGAGTCTATTTTTACGCTCTTTCCCTGACAACTCATTACGCTGGTAACAGTCCGGACACGCTGAAATAACAAATGGTATGACCCGGGAACTCCAGGACCGGGCAGACAACCAGACAGACAGAATGTAATCATCTTGAAAGGATCAAGGCTATCGATAGCCCCAGGCCCGTCCCACCTGCAGTGGACCCATACATACAAAGCAGGGTCACGGAGAGTTCTTAGTGCTGTTATATTGCTGTCCAGCAGGTGGCGGTAAAGGTCCTGGTATCATATACATGACGCGGGGGTGAATTTCTTCCAGGAAAGTTTTCCTGAAGACATAAAACGATTCGGTCCAGCTGGTTCTGTTGGCTGTGTGTGGTCTGGTACACACTCTGGTACACTCTGGTACAGTCTGGTAGACACTCACACTGGTACACACACTGCTTCTGGTTTATCAGAACCCAGGAAGGTCCAACCATAACCAGTCCAGCTAGCTCCAGAATCTAGATTTTAGTAGATGATTAGATGAATCCCAGAACTGAAATTAGTTTGTAACAGAAGTATACATGAAAATAATAATATAGAAAAATATATATGTATAGAAAAATACAATATAAAAATAGTAATAGTCACAAATAGAATAAATAATTAAGTTAAATAAATAAACATTTGATTTACAATATGATATGTACACAAATATGTACAGCAGTGGTACAAATAAAAACAAACATTTTAATTATATTAATATTAAAAATAAATATTTCTCTGTGACAGAATTATTATTTCATTGCTCTGATTTACACACACACTCACACACACACACACACACACACACACACACACACACACACACACACACACACACACACACACACACAGACACACACACACAGATTATTTGAGTGTTGTTCTCGTCTTGAGGCCATCTGTGCTGTTTTCACACTAATGTTAAGTAGACGTGGTCATATTTAGGACATACCATATTTGGTAGATGTATGAATATTTGGCATATGAGTCAACATTTGTTAAATGTATTTCAATATATTTGGTATTGCTATCTAGTATATGTATAAATATGGTAGGGTCTGTTCATATTTGGTAGATGTAGTTGCTAGTTAATATTTGCTTGACGTCCTAATATTTAGTAGGTGTGTTGAGATTGTTGAAGATGTGTTCTACGTGGTTGGTATTGTGTTAATCATATTTGTTTGACATGTTAATATTTGGTAGCTGTGTTAATGTGTTTTAGTGTATTATGTCGAACATTTTCAATCGGTCAACATACAGTAAACAGAGCAGGTTAGGCTCCACCCCCTAGGTCAGGATGACATTCCTGCAGCATTAGTATCAGTCAGCTCTCCCTGTCTCTGTCTCTCTCTGTCTCTCTTTGTCTCTCTCTCTCTCTCGCTCTCTCTCTCACTCTCTCTCTCACGCTCTCTCTCTCTGTCTCGCTCTCTCTCTGTCTCTCTTTTTTCTGTCTGTCTCTGTCTCTCTCTCTCTCCGTCCATCCTCCCCTCTCTCTCTCTCTGTCTCTCTTTGTCTCTCTCTCTCTCTCTGTCTCTCTCTCTCACTCTCTCTCTCTCACTCTCTCTCTCTGTCTCGCTCTCTCTCTGTCTCTCTTTTTTCTGTCTGTCTCTGTCTCTCTCTCTCTGTCCATCCTCCCCTCTCTCTCTCTCTGTCTCTCTCTCTGTCTGTCCTGGGATGTCGGACCAGGAAGTGTATGTGTGGTGGTGGACCAGAAGGGTGTGTGTGTGGTGGTGGAGGTGTGTGGTGAAGGACCAGGATGGTGTGTGTGTGTGTGTGTGTGGTGGTGGATCAGGAGGGTGTGTGTGTGGTGGTGGAGGTGTGTGGTGGGGGAGGTATGTGGTGAAGGACCAGGAGGGTGTGGATGTGGTGGTGGAGGTATGTGGTGAAGGACCAGGGGGAGGCGGGTGTGGTGAGGAGAGACGGCTCAGAGTCTCCCGTATCGGGGAAGCGTGAGCAGGCGGTCTGAGCCTGGTTCCTTCAGATGGTCTGGGGTCAGGAGGTCAATCCTCCATCCCAGCCGGCTGCCACCCCGCGCAGTGATAAAAAGAAAATCCTGTGTGTGTATGTGTGTGTGTGTGTGTGTGTGTGTGTGTGTGTGTGGTGTGTGTGTGTGTGTTTGTGTGTGTGTTTATGCGCTGTGTGTGTGTGTTTGTGCGCTGTCGGTGTGTGTGTGTGTGTGTCTGTGGGTGGTTGGGTTGGTGGGTGGGTGGGTGTATGTGTCATAGAGAGAGAGACACACACAACTGTGATATGAAATAGATAATATAACATAAAACATAAGAGAATGAGAGACTGCTTTGAAAGGGAGGAACAGGACACTGTATTGCTCATGGGCTCGTAGGCAGACTGCATTAGCCCTGTATGACCTCTAACCTGATTAATCTCTGACCCCGGCCAGGTGTTTCTTCTGACGGTCTGGAACTTCAACTTCTGCATGCTGCCTTTCTTCTTGGTGCTGCTCTTCTCCTGGAACTACTTCCAGATCTCCTCCGGTCGCGTTGTCCACGACCTGGTAAGTACCCAGAACCTTCTAGAACCTAGAAACTCTCCTCTCCTCTGATATCCGCCTCACTCTGCTTCAATCGCTCATCTCTTCTCCTCTCCCCTAATCTCCTCTCCTCTCCTCTCCTCTCCTCTCCTCTCCTCTCCTCTCCTCTCCTCTCCTCTCCTCTCCTCTCCTCTCCTCTCCTCTCCTCTCTTCTCTTCTCCTCTCCTCTCCTCTCCTCTCCTCTCATTACTTATTCACTGTGCTCCTCCTCTCCTGTCTACTGCTCTCCTTCCTTCTCCTCTTCTTCTCACACACACATACGCCTGCGTGTGTGTGTGTGTGTGTGTGTGTGCGCGCATGTGTGCGTGTGTCTTGATGAATTTTTACTCATCCTCTTGTTTCCAGGACAACATAGAAGTGGGAGATGAAGATGAAGATGATGATAAGGTAGATTTTCTACTCTATTATGGTCTACTATTATAGTATTAATACAACATTACCATTAATACTATAATACTACCATGAATACAAATACTACACTACTTCACTACCATTAGTACTATTACAGTACCATAATTACTATGCTACGGTTAGTACTTGTATGTACTTATGGTATGTACATTACCATAAGTACATTCAAAAAACAAGTTTACTAGCTCCATTTTTGTAGATGTATAACTACACTACCATTAGTATGAGTACTACACTATCATTAATTCTAATAATACACTACTATTGGTTATATTCCTACACTACTATTAATTATATTACCATACTTTTATTAGTACTATTACTACTCTACTATTTATACTATTACTACACTACTATGAGTACTAGTTACTACACTACTATTAGTACTATTACTACACTAATAATATAACTATTACTACACTGCTATCAGTACAAATTCTAAACTACTATTAGTACTTTTACTACTCTACTATTAGTACTATCACTACACTATTAGTACTAACACTAAACTACTATTAGTACTATCACTAACTACTATCAGTTATAATACTAAACTACTATTAGTACATTTACTACTCTACTATTAGTACTATCATAACACTACTATCAGTACTAATACTAAACTACTATTAGTACTTTTACTACTCTGCTATTAGTACTATCACTACACTACTATTAGCAATACTACTACACTACTATTAGTACTTTTACTACTCTACTATTAGTACTATCACTACACTACTATTAGCAATACTACTACACTACTATTAGTACTTTTACTACTCTACTATTAGTACTATCACTACACTACTATCAGTTATAATACTAAACTACTGTTAGTACTTTTACTACACTACTATTAGTACTATCACTACACTTCTATTTGTACTATTACTACACTACTATAAGTACTATCACGACACTACTATTAGTACTATAAACCGGTGCATGTGTGGTTCACCCCATTCGTGGTTCCCCTGAGCCTCGTCGTTGTTCGACCAATCAAAAAAGCGAAGCGGTTTGGTTGCAGTCGAAACACTGCACCATCAGTATTTTACAATACAATCAACTATCTAAAATTATCTTTTGTTGAAACCGCTAGACTCAACTGTCTAAATTAAACAAGGCTCATTAGCTACGGTAGAGTTGAACTGCACCATGGGAATAATAATAATTGTGCGTTTGGCGCGATTCGGTACATAGGTCTTGTGCACATTACTTTTAAAGTAATACAAAGAAAATTAGAGTTAAATTCCAATGTAATAATACTGACCTTTGCCCCCGTGAAATGTCAAACCATATGGTTTAAGATAATGCTCAACTGTAGAAGGAATGTATCTGTGAGTGTTGTGGTTCCTGTGTTCTACAGGACGCTGAGCGGAAGGGGCTGATAGAGAAGATCCACATGGTGCAGGACACCATCATCACTGTGCAGAACTTTCTGGATGAGATCGCCTGCTTTGGAGAGAGGATCAAGAAGTATGTGGGCAATGATGTTGAGATTGAAGTTGACTTAATATTTTATCTGTACATCTCATTAGTTTTAGTTTAACCCACTGTTTTTTAACCATCTTCTATTGGTTTAGCTACAAGAGGAAATAGAGCTGCCTCAATACTTTACTCTTGTGAATCAGGTCTCAATCAGGTCTCAATCAGGTCTCAACACATTTCACACGTTTGCCTCAATTTTCTATTAAAGCTGTAGTCTGCACTTCATTTATTATCATATCATCTTATATATTAAATCTATGTATTTCTTGTATTTTACATTTATCATTTTTTTCCTATTTTAATGATTGTCCTTTGAATATTTGTACATGTTGTGTAAAGCACATTCAAAACATGAATGTTTGAATGTTGCTTTAGAATAATCCTAAATCCTGAAATGTCCCAATCAGTTTGTTTAAGTATATTTGTTAATTATCATTTCAGAAAATTTTATCCTACTTTCTACAGTGTTTTGTAAAGGTAAACCTTTGTTTTAAATGTATCATCGCATTCCGTAAATGCAGGCTTTTATTTTGAAACCAAGGCATCATTAATACAAGAACGGTTATTTTTGGTTCCTCAGTACTTTCAACTGGTCTATTCCCTTCCTGTCCAACCTGGCGTTCCAGGTCCTCATCGTGGTCACCATCATTTGCTACTTCATCCCTGTGCGCTACCTCATTCTATTATGGGGTACGTTTCATGTAAACAGTTTAACAGCAGGTTTTAGACATCTTCTGTCTTCTGTTGGATCCGATGCATCCGTCCCCTCATTTTGAAACTGAATTCATCCTAAAGACATCTCGTCCAGCTGAATGTTGTTGTGATTGTGTGACAACGTCGCTGGTTATGTAAGAACAAGGTGATCAACACAGTGAGTCAGTGTTGATTCGGATCTGATCTAGGAATAGTGTGTGTGTGTGTGTGTGTGTGTGTGTGTGTGTGTGTGTGTGTGTGTGTGTGTGTGTGTGTGTGTGTGTGTGTGTGAAAAAAAAAGAAACTTTTTTTCTCTCTTTATCTTTCTCTCTTGTTTCTGTATGGTAGCACTTAAACAATTCTCTCTAGATTTTATATCTTTAGCTGTCTCTCTGTCTCTATCTCTTGTTTCTATATTGTAGCACTTAAAGCAGTTGCTTCGCTTCTTTTTTTAAATTGTATGCACTTAAATGATTCTTGCACTTTTTGGGGGTCTTTCTTAATCACTGAATGCTCCTACTCACTAAAGTGAGTCGCTTTGGACTAAAGCGTCTGCTAAATAAATGTAATGTGTGTGTGTGTGTGTGTGTGTGTGTGTGTGTGTGTGTGTGTGTGTGTGTGTGTGTGTGTGTGTGAATGTGTGTGTGCAGACTGTCTATGTGCTTTATGTGGTGTTTTTGTGTAGATGTGCATGCTGTTTAGGATGTGTGTGTTGTATGTAGTGTATAATATATATTGCATGTCCGTCTGTGTGTGTGTGTGTGTGAGTGTGTGTCTTTCTGTGTGTTGTTGAGTGTGTGTCGTGTGTTGTGTATGCAGAGCATGTGGTGTGTGTGCGACCACAGACATTACTGTAATCATGTGTTTGCTGGAGGGCTTCCTGTAACGCTGCCTACTCTGGATTCTGGTTTAGGCATCAATAAATTCACCAAGAAGCTACGGAAGCCGAACGCCATCGACAACAATGAGCTGCTAGACTTCCTGTCCAGGGTGCCTTCAGATGTAGAGAAGGTAAAGTCTCCTCTCCCTCCTCCCCGCCCCAGGATTACCCTCCCAGGAAGCTTCCGATCCCCGTCCCAAGCGTCTCTCTGTGTCCCGGGCTGCTGGCTGTGTAATTAGCCCCCGCCTGTATAATTATCCACCTTCATATGATCCCTGCTGGGCCCTTTCTCTCCTTTGTTTTTGGTTGCGCTGCCACTTCCATGGAGGCCGTGTGGGTGCTGTTCCCAGGCTGCTCTCACCTGTGGTGGTGCTGGTGTTGGTGGTGCTGGTGTTGGTGGAGGTGGAGGTGGTGTTGGTGGAGGTGGTGATAGAAGTGGAGGTGGTGGTAGAAGTGGAGGTGGGGGTGGATGTGGTGCTGTTTCTAGTCTGGTGGTGGAGTTGGTTGTGGTTGTGGTGGTGGTGGTGTTTGGGGAATGGTGTTGGAGGTGGTGGTGGGAGTGTCCCATGTTCTGCTTTATTCTAGTGTTGAAGTACAGCTCATTTATCATCTATCTCCTATCTCCTATCTACTATATCCTAGCTATCATCTACTATCTCCAATCTACTATCTATCTATGATCTCCTATCTACGGTCTACTATCTACTATCTCCTAGCTCCTATCTAGTATCTACTATCTCCTATCTATGGTCTCCTATCTACTATCTCCTATATATGGTCTCCTATCTACTATCTCCTATTTCCTAGCTACAATCTACGATCATCCACCCATGTGGCCGCTCCACTTTGGCCTTCTCCCTTTTTATCTCATTTCCTCTCCTCCTCTCATCTCCTCGTCTCCTTTCCCCCTCCTCTCATCCGCTTACTCTTCTGTTTTGTGTGTATGTGTGTGTGTGTGTGTGTGTGTGTGTGTGTGTGTGTGTGTGTGTGTGTGTGTGTGTGTGTGTGTGTGTGTGTGTGTGTGTATGTGTGTGTGTGTGTGTGTGTGTAGGCCCAGTACAGAGGAGTCAGGACCGGTGGCAGCCCGCAGCAACAGAGTATACTTAAGAAGAAAAAGATATCCTAGCCCTGCTTCTGGAGCTGGTTCTGTTGGGTTGGTGGTTCTGTTGGTGGATCCTCCTGATCCCTCCCAGGTACCCAGAGAACCCAGGGACCTCAGGCTCCTCTGGGAAGGTTCTAGAGAACATGGATGTTGCTGGAGGCTGAACATTGGTTCACACGTCCAGACATTGACTTGTGGTTACAGGTTCGGGACCAGAACATGAGGCCACTGTATGAATGTACATTTCTACTTTATACTAAAGATTCTACGCTATGTTTGGAAAACTCTATTTTGTTATTTTAACATTTATGATGGCTTAATGGACACACTTCTTAAAGTACATGGATGTAACCAAAGGACTGTCATTCACAGCCGGAATCCTGTTTGCATCGTGTTATTGAAGTTACCGGGCTGGATTTTTTAAATACAATACACAAAATGTATATTTTAAGAAAATGGTCAAGAATGATTAGGTGTTTTGTTAGTATAGAAAGTGTTAGATTAGGAGGTTGTAAAATATGTATTTTTATGTCTCTGCAGCGTCCTTGCAGTCCTACTACATTCTTACTACATCCTAAGAGACAGAGTTTGATCTGATGAACGAAATGAGAACGACTTACTCAGTCAGATTTTATTCAAGTGACTGTCTCATATGCAAGATGTTGTATATTTATACGCATCCGCCATGCTTTGTATTTTTCCTTCCGCTAGCAATGTAGCACAAGAGCTTTTGGAGGAACATTATTTATTCATATCCTTCTTGTGATCACCATTTCTAAAGGCAATAAACAGTTATGATCACACACTGTTATTGTCTTCGTCCGTCAGAACCATTGCTCTCTCTCTTTCCCTGTCTCTATTTCCCTCTGCTCGTATTGCTGTCTTACCACCCTGTCCCTGTCTGTCTCATAATATAACACCCTACATTCACTTTCTCTCTGTCTTTGTTGTTTTCTTGGCTTCTCTTCTTCTTTCTCTCACGCGCTTTGTCTTTTTCTGTCTCCTACCCCTGCATTCTTCTGCAGCATTGTGGGAGTTTGAGTTTTTCCTGGCTCTTCTCTACATGAGGTTTTAATGAAGACTCAAACCTTCCTCACCCCCCCCCCCCCCCCCCCCCCCCCCCGAGATATGCCACAGGATGCTGCCTCGGGATCAGGGAGGTCCCATGGGTTTTGGTCCCCATAAACTTAAATCCTGTACAGAACCGGCTGCAGTGTGTGTGTGTGTGTGTGTGTGTGTGTGTGTGTGTGTGTGTGTGTGTGTGTGTGTGTGTGTGTGTGTGTGTGTGTGTGTGTGTGTGTGTGTGTGTGTGTGTGTGTGTGTGTGAGGTGTTCCACAACCTTACAGGGGCCAGAACCCTGAACAGAACCAGCTGTAGTGTGTACTGTGTGTGGGGAACATGGAGACCAGAACCCTGGTATCCAGACCTCATCCAGGTCTATTAATAACCTGCTGTCAAGGACATGTGGAGGACATCTCAATTTGACAACATATACGGTCCCGAATGAATATATATAGGTTGAGCACCGCCCCTTCACCCAAACAATTACCATGTGAAATCAGGGGTGACGCAGGGAGGCTGGGGAGGTGTCTCTGCATTCTGATCATCCTCCCAAGACTCGTTAAACATCCATATCAAACCCCAAATATTCAGCCTCCAGGGTACTGACTATGGGAGGTGTGTGTGTCTATGTGTGTGTGTCTATGTGTGTGTATCTGTTGTGTGTGGTGTGTGTAAGCACACAGACATACAATTGCTAAGTATATAAGGCTATATTTTGGATGTGTGCTTTTGAAGCACTCACTTTTACGAACGTATTTGTATGAGTTTCTTCTATCGTTTAAGTCCTGTGCCCATCAGACCCTTTAAAATCAACCAGTTAACACCTGATTAACATGTTGGATCTACATCAAAAAAAATTGGGAAGTCAGCCACCATGCGTCCAATCAATGTTCTTTATTATATAGCAGCCTATTCCTCTTGGAGTTGGAAGCGTGTGTACATCGATTTTGTGATGTTCTTTTTCAAAAGCCTTTTGAAAGCCGGTTGACCTTCCTGTGGAGTTCCTGTCCAACCACGATCAGTGTTGAAGTAAGAACACAAACACAATTCACCACCTCTCTGACGCCATCGTTTGCATACACTTTAGCAACTATTACAACTGCACATGCGTTGGTTAAAGTTTTCAACTGCCCCTCTGTCCTGTTGCCAGGCAACACCAGACGATGGCCTTAGCAGCAGCACTGTCGGTTTGTCGTGAAGCTGTGGGTTGCGGAAGGAGGGGGGGGAGGGGGGACGACACACAGACACGGTCTGTCTCTCAGAGCGTGGTTGACCTCGCGCTCGATGATTCTGAGGTAGAAGCAGCCGAGGCTGGTGAGAGAGAGACTGGAGGAGCATCTGTCTCTGTTCTCGTGAGGCTGGTCGTCCTGGTTCTGGCAGGGGGAACGGAGCGGATGTCCAGCCTTGGAGGGAAGGACTGCACGATGGTGAGCCCCATCTGGTGCCTGATCCCAGTTGGTGAGGAGGCTGTTCACTTTGGATGTGACCAATCACAACCTAACCTACTCTGGCGGTTGTCATGGCGCCCAGCAGGTGATCGGTGGTGTGTCTGTGTTCTGGGTGCCACCAGGGGCCCTCGTTTCAGGGTCGCCCGACCGGAGCTGTTGGTGGAGGGCAGGGATGAGCCTCCTGGGTTGTTCTTGGAGAGAGCTTCTTATGGATTATTATATACTATATACATATAGTATATCAACTATAGATTCTCGTTGAAGCATACTGTGGTACTCAGTGGCATCAGAGTTGAGACCTTTACAACCAGTGCCGGTCAGGCGGATATGCTGGGAGATGAAGGACTGGAGTCCAGACTGCATATACCTGATCTTGACCATGTGAAGATAGCTCTAGGGACCAAGCCACTGGTTATACCCCTCTGGTTCCTTGTGATGCCACCAGCTCTCAGCACACTCAACCTATTTCTGCAGATGTCTCTTGGTTCTGAAAGTTTTGGCCCTGATAAAACCTGCGTCTACCACATTGACGTATAATAAAGTTTACATCCACGCAACAGTAATTGCTCATCTGTGCAGCGTGCATACATGAGTAGGAGCATGTGTTTTATGACAGGTTGCTAATATTCAAGTGTGGACAACAGCTGGGCATCCCTGTGTAAGCGTGATAGACAGCCCATTGAAACTCTT